>CM038144.1:485792925-486267925 GCA_021437245.1 Aegilops speltoides
ACGTGTGTCAAGAACTCGGGGCGCCGGAGTAACGGCGCTGGATCGGTCGGATCGCGAGGAGAACGCACGACTACTTCCTCTACGCCAGATCGCTTCCGCTTGGTCTACAAGGGTATGTAGACAACACTCTCCCTCTCGTTGCTATACATCACCATGATCTTGCGTGTGCGAGGAAATTTTTTGAAATTACTACGCTCCCCAACATAAAAAATATTCTGTTATGATTTAAACAAGTTTGAACATATTTAAACACAAGTTTGAACATATTTAAAATGCATATTCTGTATCCCCTCCATCTCGATCTCGACCTCCATCTCGATCTCGATCCCCTCCATCTCGATCGCACTCAAGACCTCCCGCTAGCTCTACCCATCGCAACCTCCTCCGCTCCACCGCCGAGCACCTGCCCGCCTCACAAGACCAAGACATTTTGAACATATTTTTATTTTTTACTATTTTTATAAAAAATATTACACTGTTATAATTTAAACAAGTTTGATAAACACAAATAAATATAAAAACATCATTTAAAATGCATAAAAATATTACTGTTATGATTTAAACAAGTTTGAACATATTTAAACACAAATAAATATAAAAACACCATTTAAAATGCATAAAAATATTGGGGATCCTGGGAGTCAAACCCAGACCTCCGGTGTGAGAACTGCTGTCGACCACCGAGCTAGTAGAGGGACTTGATGTGGATCAATTCAGGTGGAATATAACCTGTTGGCTCGAGCAGAAATACTAATGGCGCACCATGGTGAGGTGCGCCATTAGTGTGGATGTACTTATGGCGCACCCGTGGTTGGTGCGCCATTAGTATTGTGCCTCCATCCATCCATACTCCTCCCCGGCGGCCCACCTCTCTCCCTCGCCCTCGCCCTCGAT
The DNA here is from genome assembly GCA_021437245.1 of Aegilops speltoides. Classification (NCBI taxonomy): domain Eukaryota; kingdom Viridiplantae; phylum Streptophyta; class Magnoliopsida; order Poales; family Poaceae; genus Aegilops; species Aegilops speltoides. The sequence goes on from CM038144.1 coordinate 485,793,820, forward strand.
CCCCTCTCTCTCCCTCGCCCTCGCCCTCGATCCCCTTCCCCGACGCCGCTGCCCCGCCGCCTCGATCCCCTTCCCCGACGCCGCTGCCCCGCCGCCTCGACGACGCCCCGACGCCGCCCCGACGCCGCTGCCCCGCCGCCTCCGCGCCGACGCCTTGCTTGCCCGCCGCCCACGCGCTGCCCCATCGCTCGACGCCGCCCGACGCTTCGACGCCGACGCGCTCGGCGCCCGGCGGGCGAGCGACCAGTACTCCATTTGTCCCCAACCCCTCTCCCCACCTGGCGGCCGGGTTTCGATCGATCCTCTCGCGCTTCGTCTCCGCCGGCCGCTGGGTTCCTGTGCCGCTCGAAGAGGAGCGCGCCGCTGCTGGAGGACTGGGATGGACGGGCGGCCCGGAGGAGGAGGAGGAGGCGACGGACTCCGTCGGCGACAGCTTCGTCGCCGGACGACGGCTGGTCTCTGCTGCGCTGTGCTGCGCTGCTGCTGCTGCTGCTGCCATCGCTGGGGCTTGTTCGGCGCCGGTAGATGAGCGCCACCACTTGGCCCCGCTCGTTGTCCTCCACCACCAAAGACGTTGTTCGCGTTCAGCGCACGTTGTCCTCCGACATTGTTCAGTTGCAAATGCATCTGAAGTAGATTGAGATTTCATTCTGCTTCCTTGTGCTCTATGTAGAATGCTTCTAAATTTCCTGTTTTGTCCAACTGCAGTTTCTTGAATTAATTTGCTATGCATTAGGTTGGTCTCACCCTCAGACCGATGCTGGTAATGATATGTATGTGCTATTAGATGCTGGTATTGTTCTAGTTTTAGTTGTGATGGTTTGCTTGTGGGTTTGTTTGACTCATGTGTTTTAGTTCATGTTTCCATGTACAGATGTTTTAGTTAGTCAACTGAATCGAGTTTGAGATGTTCTGTTTCTGATGGAGTGTCAAAGCAGATGGAGTGTCAAAGCAGTAGAGTTTTCAAAACTAGATCATTTTACTGGCCATTTAGTGACAAGTTTCGGGAGTTGTCGAATTCTACGCCTTTTAGTTGTTGCTAGCCTAGAAGTAAGCTCTCTAGCTGATTGACTATGCGTGTTCTGTTATAGCTATTTTAGCAAATTGATGTCATCCTCTATTAGCAATGTTGCAATAAGGGACCATATATATCATTAGTAAGGTTAAAAGGAAGTGATCTATCCGCAATCGGTGTTTATTAGTCTTTTGAGTGAGTTATCTACATCTGCTCCTTGTGGTGGTGGTTGTTTAGATGGGCAGAAGAAACCATGCTTGATTTGGGGGACTGAACTTATGCTTATGTATGCCATCGAAGCAGTTCAAATCATTATTCTCTCTTTTCCTTGCAGGTTTGGGCAACTTCATCGGTTGATCTTGAATCCATTGAGCCTTCACTTAGAGCTGGTACTCATCCATGTAACTCTTCACATTTCCATGTAGGATGGTTGCCTATCACTTACTAGTGTGCTAGTGCCCTTAGTCCAAAGACTAATAGCTATGACAAAGTATAATTCCTTGTAGTGTTTAAGTATAACAAAATTCAGAGAAATGCATGCGAAGCTAGATCAAGACCAGCTAGCTAGCTAGTAGTAGTACTACTGCTACTGTTCTTTCCTTTCTTTTTCTCTCTGCTCATAATTTTTTTAAGATTTATCTGTTCATACGATGATATACTAATAATTATAAAGAAAATCTTGGACACCCATGGATTCAAGAGTTAGCTAGCTAGATGATAAGAGGGATGCATGAGAAGCTAGCTACACCGCCATGAACTTTGTTTTTCCTTTTGACAAACACTCTTGTTAACATCAGAACTAAAATGCAACATAGAACTAAATTTTTTATAAAGTTGTTCTTATATGGGTGAAACTTCACTTGTTTTTAGGCTAGTGCAGGGTGTTGCTTTATTGTGATGCCTCCAATTACTTGTGATCACATTGAGAAAGACTTGCTAGTTTGTTGGGTTTTGTCTCCCACCATTGTATCGTGATGAACTTGCAGGTACCCCGAGAGGCCCTTGAGTTTGCCGGAATGTCGATTAACTTCCGCTCCGCAATTCGGGCATTCCATATGTCCTATTTTCAGCAAAGGTCATGCTGAAATTTTCCGTGAATTTTAGCATGACTTTGTTAAAAATAGGACATATGGGGTACTGCGACTAATGCATGTTTTATGATCTGTTGTAAGGGTACTAATTGGTCTCTTTCGCTGCTTATCGAGATGGCGGAAGCAGCCACCGCCGATCTGCGACACGCATGATCTGAGTTGGATGATTCCAGTTCTTCACTATCATACTTGAGGCTTCATTGGATCCATGACGCTGGTATATAAAATGAGAGAGATCTCCCTTCACCCATCTCATTATGATATCTGTTGTTTGCTACATCACTCATTTTCCCAAACCGCAGAGGCTGCCCGACAGGTTTATGAACATGCTGATGGGTGAAGATCCGCCAAATAATGTGAAGCTGCGACAGCCGGCAGCGGGTTTCGCAGCGATGGGATGTGCAGTTGGCGATCAAGAAGGGCCACATGTACTTGTCTCGTGGGTGGGAGAACTTCTACCGTGCCTCACGACCTGCAGCTGGGGTACTTCCTTGTCTTCAGTACGCACGACGACGCCAACATGCTCATCGTGAAGGTGTACAACAAGACTATGTGTCGCATGCGTACTACGCCGATGATGATGCGATGACGCTCGCCTCTTCTTATTCCTCTACATTTGGCTTTGTCTCACATCGATTGTTAACGGTCATTGTTGCATTTTGGACAGGTAGGAGCAGCAAGAGCGACATCGCTACAGCCAAAGCAAAGCGGCGACTATGGCAGTAGCGAAGCTGCAGCGATTCTCGGGTCAGAGCGACAAAGAAGCGGCGATTCGCACCAAAGATAGACAACAAGAAGGATGATCCGGACTGGAGTGCGGAAGAAGAGGAGCAGAGTGAGGATGGGCATCGGTGAGGATGACCTAGCGCTGGTGGTGGCTGACCAAGGGCAAGAGATGGTGGTGGCTGACCATGGGCAAGAGATGGAGGTGGCTGAGGATGACCTAGCGATGGTCGTGCTCAAGGTGGCCTCGCGATGGTGGTGGTGCTCGACAATGACCACGCACCGGTGGTGGCGCGGCGATCCCACACCTGGGCAACATGACCACGCCAATTGTGGTAGAAGACTACATCCCACTACCTCCATCGCCTCCACAGCCTCGCCGCCTAGGCGCATCGAGGAGATGAAGGAGAAGAAGGAGAAGAACTGCCTACTTTGTCGTGTATGTCGATCTCCTATAGGTTAGCTATCCAAAATGATATATATATACTTAGTTACCTATGTTATCTCTAATATGCTTAGTTTCCTATAGGTTAGCTTCATTTTACCTAAGTTGGCTCTAATATACTAACTTAGAGCTTATATGCTTAGTTTCCTATAGGTTAGCTCCAAAATAACTTATGTTAGCACAAAATGATCAAGTTTACATAATAAGCTTATAGTCTTTTTCTTAATCTTCTTCTTTTCCAAAATGACATAGGTTAGCTTCATTTTACCTAAGTTGGCTCTAATATACTAACTTAGAGCTTATATGCTTAGTTTCCTATAGGTTAGCTCCAAAATAACTTATGTTAGCACAAAATGATCAAGTTTACATAATAAGCTTATAGTCTTTTTCTTAATCTTCTTCTTTTCCAAAATGACATAGGTTAGCTTCATTTTACCTAAGTTGGCTCTAATATACTAGCTTAGACCTTATATGCTTAGTTTCCTATAGGTTAGCTCCAAAATAACTTATGTTAGCACAAAATGATCAAGTTTACATAATAAGCTTATAGTCTTTTCTTAATCTTCTTCTTTTCCAAAACTCTTCTTATTCTTCTTCTAGTCTTCTTCTTTTTCTTCTTCTAACTTCTTGTTTATCATTTTGCAGATTTGATTTAATTGACGGAAGCTTGCGTGGATGGGGTGCTTCTTTTCCATTTCTGTTTTTATTTTGTATGAATGTGAAACTTTTGTGAATTGATGGATAACGGTGTTGGATGAACAATGTGAAACTTTTGTAACGACGGAACTATGTGTTGGCTATGTACGTATGTATATATGATGAAACTTGTGTGTTGGATATGATTGCTATATGGATGCTTGTTGTACATATATGATTGCTATATGGATGCTTGTTGTACATATATATGTGTTGAATATCTCATATGTGAAATAGTGACATGAGATTAAGAAGAAAAGAATTAAAAAAGTTGTTACTAATGGCGACTACAAGATGTCATACTGTAAGTATAGCAGATAATAGTGGCGATTGTGAGCAGTACTAATGGCGATCGTTAAAAGCGCCATTAGAATACCAGATTCTAATGGCGACGGGTGGTGCGCCATTAGAAAGAAATTCTAATGGCGTGATGCCAGTGGCGCACCAGCCATGCGCCATTAGAAGGCAAAACTGGTGCGCCACTAGCATGCCTTTTCCTAGTAGTGGACGTTTTGAACGTCATGGACCATATGAGATGTTCCAGAAATTGAAGTTGATATTTCAAGCAAATACCCGAGTTGAGAGATATGAAGTCTCCAACAAGTTCTATAGCTAAAAGATGGAGGAGAATCGCTCAACTAGTGAGCATGTACTCAGATTGTCTGTGTACTTCAATCGCTTGAATCAAGTGGGAGTTAATCTTCCAGATAAGATAGTGACTGAAAGAATTCTCTAGTCACCATCACTAAGTTACTAGAACTTCGTGATGAACTATAGTATGCAAGGGATGACAAAAACGATTCCCGAGCTCTTCGTGATGTTGAAATCGACGAAGGTAGAAATCAAGAAAGAGCATCAAGTGTTGATGATTGAAAAGACCGCTAGTTTCAAGAGAAGGGCAAAGGGAAAGAAAGGGAACTTCAGGTGGAAAGAGAAGCAAGTTGTCACTCCTGCGAAGAAGCCCAAAGCTGGACCATAGCCTGAAACTGAGTGCTTACACTGCAAAGGAAATGGTCACTGGAAGCGGAAATGCCCTGAACATTTGGTGGATAAGAAGGATGGCAAAGTGAACAAAGGTATATTTGATATACAGGTTATTGATATGTGCCTTACTAGTGTTTATAGTAGCCCCTGAGTATTTGATACTTGTTCGGTTGCTAAGATTAGAAACTCGAAACAGAAGCTACAGAATAAACAGAGACTAGTTGAAGGGGAAGTGACGATGAGTGTTGGAAGTAGTTCCAAGATTGCTATGATCATCATCGCACACTCCCTAAACTTTCGGGATAAGTGTTAAACCTAAATAAATGTTATTTAGCGCTTATGCTGAGCATGAATATGATTTGATCATGTTTATTGCAATACGGTTATTCATTTAAAGTCGAGAATAATTGTTATTCTGCTTACATGAATAAAACCTTTAATGGTCATACACCCAATGAAAATAGTTTGTTGGATCTCGATCGTAGTGATACACATATTCATAATATTGATGCCAAAAGATGCAAAGTTAATAATGATAGTGCAACTTATTTGTGGCATTGCCGCTTGAGCCATATCGATTGTAAAGCGCATGAAGAAACTCCATAAAGATGGATTTTCAGAATCACTTGGTTATGAATCATTTGATGCTTGCGAACCATGCCTTTTGGGCAAGATGACTAAAACTACGTTCTCCGGAACAATGGAACAAGCTACTGAATTATTGGAAATAATACATACCGATGTATGCGATCCAATGAGTGTTGATGCTCGTGGCAAGTATCGTTATTTTCTGACCTTCACAAGATGATTTGAGCAGATATGGGTATATCTACTTGATGAAACATAAGTCCGAGATAGTTGAAAGGTTCAAAGAATTTCAGAGTGAAGTGGAAAAATCATCGTAACAAGAAAATAAAGTTTCGCGATCTGATCGCGAGACGAATATTTGAGTTACGAGTTTGGCCTTCATATAAAACAATGTGGAATAGTTTCACAGCTCACGCCACCGGAACACCACAACGTTATGGTGTGTCCGAACGTCAGAATCAGTACTTTATTGGATATGGTGCGATCTATGATGTCTCTTACTGATTTACCACTATTGTTTTGGGGTTATGCATTAGAGACAGCTGCATTCACGTTAAAAGGGCACCATCTAAATCCGTTGAGACGACACCGTATGAACTATGGTTTAGCAGTAAACCTAAGCTGTCGTTTCTTAAAGTTTGGAGTTGCGATGCTTATATGAAAAAAGGTTTTTAACCTGATAAGCTCAAACCCAAATCGGAGAAGTGCGTCTTCATAGAATACCCAAAGGAAATTGTTGGGTACACCTTCTATCGCAGATCCGAAGGCAAGATATTCGTTGCTCAAAATGGATCCTTTCTAGAGAAGGAGTTTCTCTCGAAAGAAGTGAGTGGGAGGAAAGTAGAACTTGATAAGGTAAATGTACCTTCTCCTGAATTGGAAAATAGTTCATCACTGAAATTAGTTCCAGTGATTCCTACACCAATTAGTGAGGAAGCTAATGATGATGATCATGAAACTTTTGATCAAGTTACTACAGAACCTCGTAGGTCTTCCAGAGTACGGTCCGCACCAGAGTGGTACGGTAATCCTGTTCTGAAAGTCATGTTACTAGACCATGATAAACCTACGAACCATGAGGAAGCGATGATGAGCTCAGATTCCGCAAAATGGCTGGAGGCCATGAAATCTGAGATAGGATCCATGTATGAGAACAAAGTGTGGACTTTGGTGGACTTGCCCGATGATCGGCAAGCCATAGAAAATAAATGGATCTTCAAAAGGAAGATGGACGTTGATAGTAGTGTTACTATCTACAAAGCTCGACTTGTCGCAAAAAGGTTTTTGACAAGTTCAAGGTGTTGACTACAATGAGATTTTCTCAACTGTAGCGATGCTTAAATCTGTCTTAATCATGTTAGCAATTGCCACATTTTATGAAATATGGCAAATGGATGTCAAAACTGCAATCCTTAATGGTTTTCTTAAAGAAGAGTTGTATATGATGCAACCAGAAGGTTTTGTCAATCCTAAAGGTGCTAACAAAATGTGCAAGTTCCAGCAATCCATCTATGGACTGGTGCAAGCATCTCAGAGTTGGAATATACGCTTTGATAAGTTGATCAAAGCATATAGTTTTGTACAGACTTACGGTGAAGCCTGTATTTACAAGAAAGTGAGTGGGAGCACTACAACATTTCTGATAAGTATATGTGAATGACATATTGTTGATCGGAAATAATGTAGAATTATTCTGCAAAGCATAAAAGGAGTGTTTGAAAGGAGTTCTTTAAAAGAAAGACCTCAGTAAAGCTACTTACATATTGAGCATCAAGATCTATTGAGATAGATCAAGACGCTTGATAAGATTTTCAATGAGTACATACCTTGACAAGATTTTGAAGTAGTTCAAAATGGAACAGTCAAAGAAAGAGTTCTTGCCTGTGTTGCAAAGGTATGAAATTGAGTAAGACTCAAATCTCGACCACGGCAGAAAATAGAAAGAGAATGAAAGTCATTGCCTATGCTTCAGTCATAGGTTCTATAAAAGTATGCCATGCTATGGACCAGACCTATTGTATACTCTGCCCTGGTTTGGCAAGGGAGTACAATAGTGATCTAGGAGTAGATCACTGGACATTGGTCAAAATTATCCTTAGTGGAATAAGGATATGTTTCTCGATTATGGAGGTGACAAAAGGTTTGTCGTAAAGGGTTACGTCAATAAAAGTTTTGGCACTGATCCAGATGACTCTAAGTCTCGATCTGGATACATATTGAAAGTGGGAGCAATCAGCTAGAGTAGCTCCGTGCAGAGCATTGTAGACATAGAATATTTGCAAAATACATACGGCTCTGAATTAGTGTGACAGACCCGTTGACTAAGCTTCTCTCACGAGCAAAACATGATCACACCTTAGTACTCTTTGGGTGTTAATCACATAGCAATGTGAACTAGATTATTGACTCTAGTAAACCCTTTGGGTGTTGTTCACATGACAATGTGAACTATTGGTGTTAAATCACATGGCGATGTGAACTAGATTATTGACTCTAGTGCAAGTGGGAGACTGAAGGAAATATGCCCTAGAGGCAATAATAAAGTTATTATTTATTTCCTTATTTCATGATAAATGTTTATTATTCATGCTAGAATTGTATTAACCGGAAACATGATACATGTGTGAATACGTAGACCAACATAACGTCACTAGTATGCCTCTACTTGACTAGCTCATTAATCAAAGATGGTTATGTTTCCTAACCATAGACATGTGTTGTCATTTGATTAATGGGATCACATCATTAGGAGAATGATGTGATTGACATGACCCATTCCGTTAGCCTAGCACTTGATCGTTTAGTATGTTGCTATTGCTTTCTTCATGACTTATACATGTTCCTATAACTATGAGATTATGCAACTCCCGTTTACCGGAGGAACACTTTGGGTGCTACCAAATGTCACAACATAACTGGGTGATTATAAAGGAGCACTACAGGTGTCTCCAAAGGTACATGTTGGGTTGGCATATTTCGAGATTAGGTTTTGTCACTCCGATTGTCGGAGAGGTATCTCTGGGCCCTCTCGGTAATGCACATCACTATAAGCCTTGCAAGCAATGTAGCTAAATGAGTTAGTTACGGAATGATGCATTACGTAACCGAGTAAAGAGACTTGCGGTAACGAGATTGAACTAGGTATTGGATACCGACGATCGAATCTCCGCAAGTAACATACCGATGATAAAGGGAACAACGATGTTGTTATGCGGTTTGACCGATAAAGATCTTCGTAGAATATGTAGGAGCCAATATGAGCATCCAGGTTCCGCTATTGGTTATTGACCGAGAATAGTTCTAGGTCATGTCTACATAGTTCTCGAACCCGTAGGGTCCGCACGCTTAACGTTATGATGACAGTTTTATTATGAGTTTATAAGTTTTGATGTATCGAAGTTTGTTCGGAGTCCCGGATTGATTACGGACATGACGAGGAGTCTCGAAATGGTCGAGACATAAAGATTGATATATTGGAAGCCTATGTTTGGACATAGGAAGTGTTCCGGGTGAAATCGGCATTTTACCGGAGTACCGGGGGGTTACCGGAACCCTCCCGGGGGTTATTGGGCCTTCATGGGCCCTAAGGGAGAAGAGGAGAGGAGGCAAGAGGTGGGCTGTGCCCCCTCCCCTCCCTAGTCCGAATAGGACAAGGAGAGGGGGGCGGCCCCCCTTTCCTTCCCCTCTTCCTCCTCCTTCCCCCTTCTCCGTCTCCAAATGGGAAAGAAAGGAGTCCTACTCCCACCGGAGTAGGACTCCCCCTTGGCGCGCCCTCCTTGGCCGGCCGCCCCCTCCCCCTTGGCTCCTTTATATACGGGGGCAGGGGGGCACCCTAGGACACATAAGTTGATCTTCGTGATCATTCCTTAGCAGCAGCGGTGCCCCTCCACCATATTCCACCTCGGTCATATCGTTGCGGTGCTTAGCGAAGCCTGCGCCGTAGAACATCATCATCGTCACCATGCCGTCAGGTCGACGGAACTCATCCCCGACACTTTGCTGGATCGGAGTCCGGGATCGTCATCGAGCTGAACGTGTGCTAAACTTGGAGGTGCCGTACGTTCGGTACTTGGATCGGTCGGATCGTGAAGACGTATGACTACATCAACCGCATTGTCATAACGCTTCCGCTTACGGTCTATGAGGGTACGTGGACAACACTCTCCCCTCTCGTTGCTATGCATCACCATGATCTTGCGTGTGCGTAGGATTTTTTTTTTGAAATTACTACGTTCCCCAACAGGTGATGACGATGGTGATGATTTCCCCCTCCCGGAGGGAAGTTTCCCCGAAAGAACAGCTCCGTCGGAGCCCTAGATTGGTTCCGCCAAGGTTCCGCCTCGTGGCGGTGGAGTTTCATCCCGTAAGCTTGCCCACATTTTTTTCCAGGGTAAAAGCCTTCATATAGCAGAAGATGGACACCGGAGGGCCACCAGGGGGCCCAGGAGACAGGGGGCCTCGCCCAATAGGGGTGGGCGCGCCCCCACACTCCTGGCCAGGGTGTGGGCCCCCCTGAGGTTTTTCTTCTGCTCAATAATTCTTGTTAATTCCAAAAATAAGTTTCATGGAGTTTCAGGATTTTTGGAGTAGTGCAGAATAGGTTTCCAATGTTTTCTCGTTTTCCAGCTAGAATTCTAGCTGCCGGCATTCCCCCTCTTCATGGTAAACCTTGTAAATAAGAGAGAATAGCCTTAAGTATTGATATATAATGTGTAATAACAGCCCATAATGCAATAAATATTGATATAAAAGCATGATGCAAAATGGACGTATCAACTCCCCCAAGCTTAGACCTTGCTTGTCCTCAAGCGGAAGCCGAAATCGAAAATATGTCTACATGTTTAGAGATAGAGCTGTCGATAAAAATAAAATACGGACATGAGGGCATCATGATAATTATTATAACAGGAACATAAATAGATTTTATCAGATGATTTCTTATGCTCAAGTAATAATCAATTCACAATGTCAAGCATGGTTCAGAAACTTCATTGGAAGCTAACAAACTATAATCTCAGTCATTGAAGCAATTGCAATTTATCATAACATTAGAAAGAGTCAAAAATAGAGCTTTTCAGCGAGTCCACACACTCAACTATCATGTAGTCTTCTACGATTGCTAACACTCACGCGGTACTTGTGGTTATAGAGTTTCAACCGGACACTGAGAAAGATAGGGGCTTATTGTGTTGCCTCCCAACGTATTCACCTTTAGGTGATGTCAACAATAATAATCCATGCTAACTTACATCCAATTGGATATATATATCAAGATCTTTCAAACACGAGGAGCTTGCCAAAGGATAAAATGAAAAAGGGAAAGGTGAAGATCACCTTGACTCGAGCATAAAGTAAAAACATAAAGTAAAAGATAGGCCCTTCGCAGAGGGAAGCACAGGTTGTCATGTGCTTTTAGGGTTGGATGCATAAAATCTTAATGCAAAAGAACGTCACTTTATATTGCCACTTGTATGTGGACCTTTATTATGCAGTCCGTCGCTTTTATTGCTTCCACAACAAGATCGTATAAAGCTTATTTTCTCTGCACTAATGAGTCATACATATTTAGATAGCAATTTTTATTGCCTGCAACATGACAACTTACTTGAAGGATCTTACTCAATCCATATGTAGGTATGGTGGACTCTCATGGCAAAACTAGGTTTAAGGATATTTGGAAACACAAGTAGTATCTCTACTTAGTGCAAGGAATTTGGCTAGCATGAGGCGGAAAGGCAAGCTCAACATGTTTGGAATGTCAATGACAATATACTTTAAGTGAGATGTGAGAAAACATAAACCATTACGTTGTCTTCCTTGTCCAACATCAACTCTTTTAGCATGTCATACTTAATGAGTGCTTCACAATCATAAAATATGTCCAAGATAATATATTTGTATGTGAAACCTCTCTTTCCTTATTACTTCCTATTAATTGCAACGATGACCAAAACTACGTTTATCAACTCTCAACAACTTTTGTGCCTCATACTTTCTATGTGTGAAGTCATCACTATCCATAAGATCAACATGAACTCTTTTATTCTTTCTACTTTCTCAAGATCATAGCAACATAGCAAAGCCCTTGACTCAACACTAATCTTTATTATAGATAGCTCACAGACTTGATTACATAAAGAGATCACAAAGCAAAACTCAAAACTACTTGATACTAAAACTTCAATCTACTAGATCAAGATACTACTAAAAGGATCGAACTAAATAAAACGGTAAAGATAGGAGTGTGATGGTGATATGATACCGGGGCACCTCCCCCAAGCTTGGCAGTTGCCAAGGGGAGTGCCCATACCCATGTAATTATGTCCTCGGAGGTGATGGAGGTGGCGATGATGATGGTGGATAATCGCACATCGAGCGTAAAAACTCCTCCAACTTGCGGATAATGCCCTTGAGTCCGGCGATATGATCCTTCAGCAAAATATTCTCCTGTGTGAGATACTTATTCTATATGCGAGCTAACTCAATCATCTTGAAAGCTTCAATCTCAGTTGGAGTAAAGAGGTTAGGTAAGGGTTGAGGGATGTCTTCTTCTTTCACTGCCGAAGCTTGAACCTCCATGGCCTTCTTGATCCCTTCATCCTTGTTGATCTCTTCCGGTTCTTCTCTTTTCAGCTCTATCTTCAATAGCCAAGCATCCTTGTCTTCATTGTTGAAGGAGGGCGATGTCATGGTGCTCTAGATCTGTAACTGAAACAACTCGAAACAAAAACAGAGGATATTTGCGTGATACGGTGGTCAAAACTTTCTGGAGTTATATAATGAATTTTACCGATCAAAATACTTAACGTGCAAGAAAACAGAGTCCGGGAGGCACACGAGGTGTCCACGAGACAGGGGCGCGCCCAGGAAGGGTGGGCGCGCCCTCCACCCTCGTGGAGGCCTCGTGTCCTTCCCGGATTACTTCTTTCTTCCTAAAATTATTAAATATTCCAAAACTGGTAAAAATTGCCATTAGAATTGTTTTGGAGTCGGTTTACTTACCGTACCACATACCTATTCCTTTTTAGAGTCTGAAACGTTCTATAAAGTGTCCCTTATGTATTCCTCCGGGGTTACGGTTTCAATAATATTAGTTTCAACATTGATAGGATTACCTGAAATATAATGTTTAATTCTTTGACCGTTCACCACCCTCGGACTTGTGCCTTCGAAGTTGTTGATTTTTATCGCACCAGAACAATAGACCTCCTCGATAACGTATGGACCTTCCCATTTAGAGAGAAGTTTTCCTGCAAAAAATCTTAAACGAGTTGAATAATAACACATAATCACCTACGTTAACCTCACGCTTTTGTATCCTTTTGTCATGCCAACGTTTGACTTTTTCTTTGAATAGCTTGGCATTCTCATAGGCTTGGGTTCTCCATTCATCAAGTGAGCTAATACCAAACAACCTCTTCTCATCGGCAAGTTTGAAGTCATAGTTGAGCTCTTTAATAGCCCAATATGCTTTATGTTCAAGTTCAAGAGGTAAATGACATGCTTTTCCATAAACCTTCTTATATGGAGACATACCCATAGGATTTTTATAAGCAGTTCTATAGGCCCATAATGCATCATCAAGTTTCTTGGACCAATTCTTTCTAGATCTATTCACAGTCTTTTGCAAAATTAATTTGAGCTTTATGTTGCTCAACTCTACTTGACCACTAGACTGCGGGTGATAAGGAGATGCGATTCTATGATTAACATCATACTTAGCAAGCATCTTACGGAAAGCACCATGAATAAAATGTGAACCACCATCAGTCATAAGATATCTAGGAACTCCAAACCTCGGAAAAATAACTTCTTTAAGCATTTTAATAGAAGTGTTATGATCAACACTACTAGTTGGAATAGCTTCTACCCACTTAGTAACGTAATCAACAACAACTAAAATATGTGTATAACCATTAGAGGCAGGAAAGGGTCCCATATAATCAAAGCCCCAAACATCAAACGGTTCAATAACAACAGAACAATTCATAGGCATTTCTTGACGTCTACTAATATTACCATTTTTTTGACATTCATCACAAGATAAGACAAACTTACGAGCATCTTTGAAGAGAGTAGGCCAATAAAAACCAGGTTGCAGTACCTTATGTGCAGTTCTGTCTCCAGCGTGGTGTGCTCCATAGGATTCAAAGTGACAGTTGTGTAGGATCTGTTCCTGTTCATGCTCAGGTACACAACGTCTAATAACACCATCTACTCCTTCTTTATAAAGGTGTGGGTCATCCCAGAAGTAATGTCTTAAATCATAAAAGAACTTTTTCTTTTGCTGGTATGTGAAACTAGGTGGTATAAATTTAGCAACAATATAATTAGGATAATCAGCATACCTAGGAGCTGTACGAGAAGCATTAACGACCGCTAATTGTTCATCAGGAAAGCTATCATCAATAGGCAGTGGGTCATCAAGAACATTCTCTAACCTAGACAAGTTGTCTGCAACGGGGTTCTCAGCTCCCTTTCTATCAATAATATGCAAATCAAATTCTTGGAGAAAGAGAACCCATCTAATGAGTCTAGGCTTAGCATCTTTCTTTTCCATAAGATATTTAATAGCAGCATGATCAGTGTGAATAGTAACTTTGGAATCAACAATATAAGGTCTAAACTTATCACATGCAAACACAACTGCTAAGAATTCTTTTTCAGTAGTAGCATAATTTTTCTGGGCAGTATCAAGAGTCTTACTAGCATTTGGATAACATTTAATTTCTTATCAACTCTTTGCCCTAGAACAGCACCTACAAAGATAATCACTAGCATCACACATAAATTCAAAAGGTAAATTCCAATCGGTGGCTGAACAATAGGTGCAAAGGATCAAAGCTTTCTTAAGTATTTCAAATGCTTCTACACAATCATCATCAAACACAAAAGGAATATCTTTTGCAATAAATTAGTCGAGGCCTAGAGATTTTAGAAAAGTCCTTAATGAACCTCCTATAAAACCGCATGACCAAGGAAACTTCTTATACCTTTTATGTCCTTGGGACATGGCATCTTTTCAATAGCATCAACTTTAGCTTTATCAACTTCAATACCTCTCTCAGAAATCTTATACCCCAAGACAATTGAGGGAGTCCTGGACTAGGGGGTGTCCGGATAGCCGAACTATCATCATTGGCCGAACTCCAAAACTATGAAGATACAAGATTGAAAACTTCGTCCCGTGTCCGGATGGGACTTTCCTTAGCGTGGAAGGCAAGCTTGGCGATACGAATATGTAGATCTCCTACCATTGTAACCGACTCTGTGTAACCCTAGCCCTCTCTGGTGTCTATATAAACTAGAGGGTTTTGGTCCGTAGGACATATAACAATCATACCATAGGCTAGCTTCTAGGGTTTAGCCTCCTTGATCTCGTGGTAGATCTACTCTTGTACTACCCATATCATCAATATTAATCCAGCAGGAGTAGGGTTTTACCTCCATCGAGAGGGCCCGAACCTGGGTAAAAACATCGTGTCCCCTGTCTCCTGTTACCATCCGCCTAGACGCACAGTTCGGGACCCCCTACCCGAGATCCGCTGGTTTTGACACCGACATTGGTGCTTTCATTGAGAGTTCCTCTGTGTCGTCACCTATAGGCTCGATGGCTCCTTCGATCATCAACAACAACGCAGTCCAGAGTGAGACTTTTCTCCCCGGACAGATCTTCGTATTCGGCGGCTTCGCACTGCGGGCCAATTCACTTGGCCATCTGGAGCAGATCGAAAGCTACGCCCCTGGCCATCAGGTCAGATTCGGAAGTTTGAACTACGCGGCCGACATCCGCGGAGACTTGATCTTCGACGGATTCGAGCCACAGCCAGGCGTGCCGCAATGTCCTGATGGGCATGATTTAGCCCTGCACGGACAAAGGCCCTCGATGTCAAGATAAGAGTCTGCTCCGACCCTTGGTTCGGAGCCGACGACGCCAATCGAGGATGGGTGGTTGGACACCGCCTCGGGGGCTGCTACCTCTACGGTGATAGAGCCGAATACCGACCCTGTCCCTCATGAAGCTTGTGACTCCAAGGTGCCGTACTCCTCTCCGGACCCCGAACCTTCCGCACCCCTGCCAATCGAATCCGATTGGGCGCCAATCATGGAGTTCACCACTACAGACATCTCTCAGCACTCGCCTTTCGGCGACATCCTGAATTCGCTAAAGTGTCTCTCTTTGTCAGGAGAGCCTTGGACGGATTATGGCCAGGACGGTTGGGATGCGGACGACGAAGAAATTCAAAGCCCACCCACTACCCACTTCGTAGCCACTGTCGATGATTTAACCGACATGCTAGACTTCGACTCCGAAGACACCGAAGGTATGGACGACGATGCTGGAGACGACCAAGAACCAGCGCCTACTGGGCACTAGAAAGCCACCTCGTCATAGGACATATACATGGTGGACATCCCAAAGGATGGGAATGGCGATGGAACAGCGGAGGATGACCCCTCCAAAAAGCAGCCTAAGCGCCAGCGTCAGCGGCGCCGCTCCAAATCCCGCCACAGCAAGAATGGAGATTCTGGCACCGGAGATAATAACACCCCGGATAGTGCCAAGACAACCCCTCCAAAGAAGATTCAGACAGAGGACGGAGAAGCCAGCCCTCACGAGATAGCGGCGCATTTAAGAGGTAGAGGATGATAATTACATGCCTCCCTCCGGAGAGGCGAGGCAAGCCTCGACGATTTACTTAATTTGTCGTGCTCGAGGATCTGTTAACAAGAGCGTTTCAAACGCAGGCTTATGGCCACGGCAAGCAGCCTCAAGAAAAAGCAACAATAGCTTAGAGCTGACCAAAACTTGCTAGCCGACAGATGGACTGAAGTCCTTGCGGCCGAAGAGTATGAACTCGAACGCCCCTCCAAAAGTTACCCCAAACGCAAGCTGCTGCCCCGATTAGAGGAGGAAGCACATAAACCTACATCGCCAGTGCACAATACTGCCGACCGGCCACCTCATGGTCGCGACAGAGAGGCCTCTAGGCCCCCCATCAAATCCACACCCCAGCGTCGCTCGAAAAGTCAAAAGCCACGGGGGAATGCGCCGGACTTGCGAGACATATTGGAGGATAAGGCAAGGCAAACAAGATCGATCTATGGATCGCGTGGGCGCCCTACAATACGCGACGACAACCGTCGCGCCGGAGACAGCAACCCCGGCCGGGCCGAACACGGTAGACAAAGCTCGTTCGAGCTGCGTCGTGATATAGCCCAATACAGAGGCGCCGCACACCCACTATGCTTCACAGATGAAGTAATGGATCATCAAATCCCCGAAGGGTTCAAACCCGTGAACATTGAATCCTATGATGGCACAACAGACCCCGTGGTCTGGATCGAAGACTATCTCCTTTATATCCACATGGCCCGCGGTGATGATCTTCACGCCATCAAATACCTCCCACTCAAGCTTAAAGGACCAGCTCGGCATTGGCTCAACAGCTTGCCGCCAGAATCAATTGGGTGTTGGGAGGACACGAAGCCGCATTCCTTGATAACTTCCGGGGCACATATGTGCGACCACCGACGCCGATGACCTAAGCCACATAATTCAGCAGCTGACGAATCGCCGGACAATTACGGACTCGGTTCTTAACCAAGAAAAATCAAATCGTCGACTGTCCAGATGCAGAGGCCCTTGCAGCCTTCAAACACAACATCCGCAACGAATGGCTGGCCCGGCACCTAGGACAGGAAAAGCCGAAATCAATGGCAGCCCTCACATCGCTCATGACCCGCTTCTGTGCGGGAGAAGACAGCTGGCTAGCCCGCAGTAACAACCTAACCAAAAACTCTGGTAGTTCGGATACCAAAAACAGCAATGGCAGGTCGCGTCGCAATAAGCACAAACACCGCATTAACGGCGATAATACTGAAGATACGGCAGTCAACGCCAGATTCAGAGGCTCTAAACCCGGTCAGCGGAAAAAGCCATTCAAAAGAACTACTCCAGGCCCGTCCAATTTGGAACGGATACTCGATCGCTCGTGCCAGATACACGGCACCCCCGAAAAGCCAGCTAATCACACCAACAGAGATTGTTGGGTGTTCAAGCAGGCAGGCAAGTTAATCACCGAAGGCAATGACAAGGGGCTGCATAGCGATGACGAGGAGGAGACACGGCCGCCGAACAATAGAGGATAGAAGGGATTCCCCCCACAGGTGCGGACGGTGAACATGATATACGCAACCCACATACCCAAAAGGGAGCGGAAGCGTGCGCTCAGGGACGTATACGCGATGAATCCAGTCACCCCAAAGTTCAATCCGTGGTCCTCCTGCCCGATCACTTTTGATCGAAGGGACCACCCCACCAGTATCCGCCATGGCGGATTCGCCGCATTGGTTTTAGACCCAATCGTCGACGGATTTCACCTCACTAGAGTCACGATGGACGGCGGCGGCAACCTTTGAACTCGCTTTATCAGATACAATCGCGCAAGATGGGCGAGACCCTCAAGGATTAAATCCACAAAAACGACCTTCAAATGCGTCATACCAGGTGTAGAGGCCAATTGTACCGGCTCAGTCACACTTGAAGTGGTCTTCGGATCCCCGGATAACTTCCGAAGCAAGGAGTTAATCTTCGACATAGTCCCGTTCCGCAGCGGCTATCATGCACTGCTCGGACGAACCGCATTTGCAAAGTTCAATGTGGTGCCGCACTATGCATACCTCAAGCTCAAGATGCCAGGCCCTCGAGGAGTCATCACGGTCAACGGAAACACTGGACGCTCTCTCCGCACGGAGGAGCATACAGCGGCTCTCGCGGCGGAAGTACAGAGCAGCCTCTTAAGGCAATTCTCGAGTCCGGCCGTTAAGCGAGCGGACACCGTCAAGCGCACCCGGAGTAACCTACAACAAGACCACCTGGCACGTTCCGAGCACGTGTAGAAATGCGGCCCCAACCCCAGCCCTCGCGACATCGCGAGATCAGTGCCACGCGTACATCATTACGCTCTGGAGATACCATGGCATAGGGGGAGGGGCACGACCACGGCAGGCCTAGAGTGCGGATCAACCACACCAGGGGCTCCCGAATTGGTCATTCTTTTTTTCTTATTCTCAGGACTCTGTTTTTCAGAAGCCCTGTCCGGCAGTGGATCTGCCGAACTAACGATGCAACAGCCAGGGAAGCAGAAAAGCTACGACGAGTATCCAGGTGGTCTCCATTACGAGCATTATACCTGTGTTACATATTATTCCGCAGCCTACCCCTGGAGGGGGACATGTTAAATAGTCCCACCCCTTGCTTATCGCACTGTTTGTATCATTCTGCCTTTATTGCAGTATCTTTTGAATAAAAAATGCATTGCTTTTTGCCTATCATTGCATTCCTTTTTATATGTTCGCTTGTGACATGTTGCACCCGTACGCTTTGGTACGGCCAAATACACAAGGGACTTAAGTTCCCCAAATTATGGTGTGATAAGTCCGAACACTTCCACAAGTGTGGCACCCCGAACTTATAGCATTATATGCATCGGCTCCGAATCATGTCTTGGGTCAATAGTTGGGTTTGCCCGGCTCCCATGTTTTGGTACCTTACGTTCTGTTATATTGGCTAAGGTAGCGCTGGGAGAACCACTGCGATTGTGCCCCAGTTGAGCTGGGTTGAGCACCTCAGTGGAGAAAGCTAAAACTGACCGTCATGATAAGGCGAGAGTTGGTCGCTATTCGAGAGGTCTCTTCGAGTCCCTAAAGACTTATGCCGCTTAGAGAGAGGAGCCGGCTGTGTCCGGTCCAAGGCGTGGATAGCGCCCCGAATTCGGCCTTCCGAATACTAGGGGCTTCGCCGAAATTTAAAATTATAGAATTCTATGGCTAAGTGAGAGTGTTAAAGCATTATAAGTCCGGTTGCCTCGTTCGTTGTGTTGAGCGCCTCCCTAGAAGGACCCAAAAATGGGAACAAGAGCGCTCAAGTTTATCCCGAACACCCCAACACTCGTGGCACGGGGGCTGAAGCCAACGACTTGCCATCTCTCAGATTTAATAAACGGATGCACAGAAGGTAATATTTTAAATTAACAAGCGTTGGTTAGCGCATATGAACAAAGTTTTCAGCGCACAGGATAACAAAACATGAGTCTAATCAAAGATTACATCTTTGGAGCACTCACCCGCAATAATGCAGGCACCCTTTAGGACACCCTTGTAATACATCTCGGGCGTGCGATACTCCTTGCTCGGCGGTGGCGCGTCCGTCACAAGCTTCTCGGCGTCCATCTTGCCCCAGGTGCACCTTAGCGCGGGCAAGGGCCCGACGGGCACCTTCAATACAGGCGGAGTGCTTGAGGATGTCAACCCATGGACAGGCATCCACCAGCCGCCGCACCAGACCAAAGTAGCTCCCAGGCATGGCTTCCTTGGGCCATAGCCGAACTATGAGGCCCTTCATGGCCTGTTCGGCCACCTAGTGGAGCTCGACCAGCTGCTTCAGCTGGTCGCTCAGGGGCACCGGATGTCCAGCCTCAAAGATATCGAGACCGTAACACCTTCTCCGCCGAGCTCCCTC
The DNA here is from genome assembly GCA_021437245.1 of Aegilops speltoides. Taxonomy (NCBI): domain Eukaryota; kingdom Viridiplantae; phylum Streptophyta; class Magnoliopsida; order Poales; family Poaceae; genus Aegilops; species Aegilops speltoides. The sequence goes on from CM038144.1 coordinate 485,813,886, forward strand.
CTCGGCTCTGTAGAATGTGGCAACATCGGACACGCTGCGGGGCAGATTTGTGAACGCTCCTGGAGAGCTCCGAATTCAGGTAAGTAACAGGTAATTCACTTTTACATGCTTGCTTTGCATGAAGAATGCCTTACCCGCCGCTATCTTCTTCACTGCCTCGAGTTCCTGGAGGGCCTTTTGGGCTTCGGCCTTAGCGGCTTTGGCACTCTCAAGAGCGGACGCAAGCTCGGACTCTCGAGTCTTCGAGTCACGCTCCAAATTCTCGTGTTTTTCCACGAGAGCCTGGAACTCTTGCCGCGCCTCCGCCACCCGCGCCTCCTGCTTCTCTCGCTCTGTGCGTTTCGCGGCCGCATTGCGCTCGGCCGCGGACACCGCCTCCTTCAGGGTCGCCACCTCGTTTGTGGCCCCTGCAATACCCACGTTATCCCTGTCATTTTTTGCAACCAAATCCTTTTTCATAAGGTACAAATTTAATAAGGTGCTACTTACCTTCCTTGTCCTCGAGCTGCTTCTTGGCACGGCCGAGCTTGCTCTCGGACCGATCGAGACTTTCCTTCAAAGCACCGACCTCCGCAGTCAGTGCGGCAGAGGTTAGCAGTGCAGCCTGCATCCCCATATTGACATATTTGTGTTAGACTCCTGCAGATATCTTTTAGATCCTCGCCCGCTTTTCTTTACGAACACCGAACCGAGCATCGAGGCTACCGTCTATGCGGTACTATTTTACATATCTTGAAACCCTTACCTCAAAGCCCGTTAGAAGGTCGGTGCGAGCTTCAGTCAGCCCGCTCTTGGCGGATGAACTTTTGAATCACCGTGCTCATAACAGTGCGGTGTTCCTCTTTAATAGAAGCGCAGTTGAGCGCCTCCAGCAAGTTATCCGGCGCCTCCGATTGGACGGAGGTCACCGGCATTGCCGTCTCGCCCTTCTTACGAAGGGGCCGCCCGCCGGACTCCGGAACCACCAAAGGTTCCGGCGCGGAGTCCGACCCGAAATCCGGGAGGTTGCCCTGCAGCACCTCCTCCTCCTTGCCGGTCCCCTTCTGGGACCCCACCTCGGCGTCGTCTGTGTCACGAGGGGAGGAAGCCGTTGGAAGTGAAGCGCTATTCACATCCGACGAACCCAGGGACCCGCTCGACGAAGCGGGGAGATCGTCCTTGGGCGGGTTGTATGGTCGTGTTCGGCATTAGTAGACACTATGCGGTGAAAGGAAAACACACAAGTTATTCTGGGATCCGGACACTTACGATCTCGCCAGGCTTGGCCTCAAGGCCCTCCTCCTCGCCGCCGCGGCGTTGGTGGAACAGTCCGGAGGAAGGGTCCTTCCTTCTTGGACCCTTCGCCTCCCGCTGGGGAAACCTTCCTTTTCTCTCTTCGCCGGGAGAGGCCTCTTTCTTCTCCTCCTCGTCCTCGTGGGACGAGTCCGCCGCGGAGTCATCGAACGATGAGTCCGATAACACCTGGCGCTGGGAACTCCTCCGAGTTCCCGTGGCCTTCTTATCCGGCACCACGTAAGGCGCCAGGACCAGCAGCCCTGTCAAACGGGCATCCGCTGGGTCTTCTGGAAGGGGCGCCGGACAGTTAACCTGTCCGGACGTCTTTTGCTAGGCCTGTTAAAGGTATTGGGAGTTTAGATCCCACATAGAGTCAAACTATGGAAAGCAAGTGTCCCGTAAAGGATAAGCTTACCTTGCCAGCCGGACGCTGCGAGCTGAATCTGCGATCTTCGGTAGCGGATGCGGGTGCCTCGGCGCCCTTGAACAGCACCCTCCAGGCCTCTTCGTACGTAGTGTCGAAGAGTCTGCTCAAGGTCTGGTGCTGCGCCGGATCGAACTCCCACAGGTTGAAATCCCGCTGTTGGCACGGGAGAATCCGGCGGATGAGCATGACCTGGACCACATTGACAAGCTTGAGCTTCTTGTTCACGGGGTTTGGAGACAGATTGAGTCGGTCAGCTCCTCCAAATCGCGCCACAACAGGCCCTTCTCTTTCCAGGAGGTGAGCCGCGTGGGGATGCCAGATCTGAATTCGGGGGCCGCTGCCCATTCAGGGTCACGCGGTTCGGTGATGTAGAACCACCCTGATTGCCACCCTTTGATGGTTTCCACGAAGGCGCCCTCAAGCCAGGTGACATTGGGCATCTTGCCCACCATGGCGCCTCCACACTCCGCTTGGCTGCCGCCCACTACCTTCGGCTTGACATTGAAAGTCTTTAGCCATAAGCCGAAGTGGGTGTCGGTGTCAAAACCGGCGGATCTCGGGTAGGGGGTCCCGAACTGTGCGTCTAGGCGGATGGTAACAGGAGACAAGGGACACGATGTTTTTACCTGTGTTCGAGCCTCTCGATGGAGGTAAAACCCTACTCCGCTTGATTGATATTGATGATATGGGTAGTACAAGAGTGGATGTACCACGAGATCAAGGAGGCTAAACCCTAGAAGCTAGCCTATGGTATGATTGTTGTAATGGTTGTGTTGTCCCCACGGACTAAAACCCTCCGGTTTATATAGACACCGGAGAGGGCTAGGGTTACACAGAGTCGGTTACAATGGTAGGAGATCTACATATCCAGTATCCAAGCTTGCCTTCCACGCCAAGGAAAGTCCCATCCGGACACGGGACGGAGTCTTCAATCTTGTATCTTCATAGTCTTGGAGTCCGGCCGACGATGATAGTCCGCTGTCCGGACACCCCTAGTCCAGACTCCTCAAGAGCCTGAACCAGGCTTCAATGACGATGAGTCCGGCGCGCATATTGTTCGGCATTGCAAGGCGGGTTCCTCCTCCGAATAATTCATAGAAGATAGTGAACACCAGGATAGTGTCCGGCTCTGCAAAATAATTTCCACATTCCACCGTAGAGAGAATAACATGTACACAAGTTCAATCTGCTGACGTATTTTGTGGCATGACGTCATACCACCACCAAGCCTTTACTTGAATCATTTTTTATCATAGCACCTCAGTGCGTTTAGCGAAGCGGTTTCCTTGGCACGTCTTGTCGAAGCAGAGATCATGTTCCCCTTATTCCGGGATTCCCATCAATACGGACGTGGGTAACCCAACCATGCCATTGATGGTGGCGCTTGGGAGATAAGCAAGTTTTACCAGGCCGGTGGGGACGCATAGTCTTCGTCCGCCTATATATAAGGGGATAAGGATACACCTTTTCACCTACGCCTTCTTCCTCCTTTGCTTATCCATCTTCGCGCACTCGAGCTCCAGCGCCCAAGTCCGCACATCTCGTCTCAACCTCCTCCAGTCATGTTCGGAGCGGGAGGCAAGTGGTTGGCCTCCTCCGTCACGGAGGAGCACATCGCAAAGCTGCGCGGCGCCGGATACCTTTCCAGCGACATCGCACACCGGCTGCCGGACGAGGGGCAGCTCATCCCCACCCCCAGGCCCCATGAGAGCGTCGTATTCCTTCCCCACTTCCTCCGCGGACTGGGCTTCCCACTTCATCCCTTTGTCCGGGGGCTCATGTTCTGCTACGGCCTGGACTTCCACGATCTGGCGCCAAACTTCATCCTCAATATCTCGGCGTTTATCGTCGTGTGCGAGGCCTTTCTCGCATCCGCCCCACTTCGCCAGGCTCAAGACCTTCAACGCTGTCAAGGTAGTGAAGGGCGCCCAAGCGGAGTGCGGAGCCGCCATGGTGGGCAAGATGCCCAACGTCCTCTGGCTCGAGGGCGCCTTTGTGGAAACCATCAAAGGGTGGCAATCGGGGTGGTTCTATATCACCGAGCCGCGGGACCCTAAATGGGCAGCGACCCCCGAGTTCAGATTTGGTGCCCCTATGCAGCTCACCTCCTGGAAAAAGAAGGGCTTGCTATGGGGCAGTTCGGAGGAGCTGACCGGACTCGACCCTGCTCTGCAGACCTTAGTGAACAAGAAGCTCAAACTTGTCAATGTGATCCAGGTCATGCTCGTCCGCCGGATTCTCCCCTGCCAACAACGGGCCTTCAATTTGTGGGAGTTCAATCCGGCACAGCACCAGGCCTTGAGCGGGCTCTTCGACACGACGTACGAAGCTGCCTGGAGGGTGCTGTTCAAGGGCGGAGAAGCCCCGCATCCGCGATGGAAGACCGCGGATTCAGCACCAAGCGCCCGGCCGGCGAGGTAAGCTTTGTTATCCTCTATGGGACATTTATTTTCTTTCATAGTTTGACTCTATGTGGGATTTAAAACTCCCAATGCCTTTGACAGGACTGGCAGAGGACGTCCGGACAGGTAGACTGTCTGACTCCCCTTCCCGAAGACCCAGCGGACGCCCGTTTAATGGGGCTGCTGGTCCCGGCACTTTACGTGGTGCCGGAGAAGAAGGCCAAGAAGAAGGCCACGGGACTCGAAGAAGTTCCCGGCGCCAGGTGATATCGGACTCATTGTCCGATGGCTCTGAGGCGGACTCCTCCCCCGAAGACGAGGAGGAGAAAGAGGACTCTTTCCCAGAGGAGGGAGAGAGGAAGAGGAAGGCTTCCCCAACAGGGGAGGCCGAAGGGTCCAAGAGGGGAAGGACCCATCCCCCGGACAGCTCTGCCAACGCCAATGTTGGCGACAAAGAGTGGCCCTCAAGGGCCAGGCCTCCGGCAAGATCGTAAGTATCTGGATTCCTGAATGATTTATAATTTATCTTTTGTGTCACATAGTGTCCTTCTAATGCCGCGTACTGCTGTAGTCCGGCGATGATGATCTTTCCGCTTCATCGAGCGGGTCCTTGGCTCCGTCGGACATGGATTCCATTCTGACCGCCTCCACCCCTCGTGACGCTGACGACGTCGAGGTGGGATCCCAGGAGGGGACCCATCAGGAGGAGGCTCCGGAGGTGCCGCAAGGCAGCCTCCCGGACTTTGCGCCGGACTCTGTGCCGAAACCCGCAGTGGTTCCGGAGTTCGGCAGGCGGCCCCTTCGTAAGAAGGGCAAGACCGTGACGCCGGCAGCCTCCGTCCAACCGGAGGCGCCGGACAACTTGTTGGAGGCGCTTAACGGCGCTTCCATCAAGGAAGAACACCGCACTATCATGAGTGCGGTGACTCAGAAGGTTCAGCTCGCCAAGAGCGGGCTGACTGAAGCCTGCAGTAGCCTTCTAACAGGCTTTGAGGTAAGAAGTTTAAAATATGTAATGTAATACCGCATAGACAGTAGCCCCTGATGCTCGGTTCGGTGTTCGGAAAGAAAAACCGGACTGAGGATCTAAAAAAGATATACGCAGGAGTACTAAAAATTATGTCAATATGGGTTTGCAGGCTGCGCTGCTGACCTCTGCCGCACTGACTGCGGAGGTCGGTGCTTTGAAGCAGGACCTCGAGTGGTCCGAGCAAGAGCTCGGCCTTGCCAAGAAGCAGCTCGAGGATAAAGAAGGTGAGTAACACCACTTTAAAATTTGTACCTTACAGAAAAGGATTTTGGTTGCAATAGAAATAACAAGGATAACGTGGGTACTGCAGGGGCCACGAACGAGGTGGCGACCCTGAAGGAGGCCGTGTCCGCGCTGAACATAATGCGGCCGCGAACGAGCGGAGCGAGAGAAGCAGGAGCGCGGGTGGCGGAGGTGCGGCAAGAGCTCCAGGCTCTCATGGAAAAGCATGAGAGTTTGGAGCGCGACTTGAAGACTCGAGAGTTCGAGCTTGCCTCGGCTCTTGAAAGTGCCAAAGCCGCTAAGGCCAAGGCCCGTAAGGCCCTCCAGGAGGTTGAGGATGTGAAGAAAATAGCGGCGGATAAGGCATTTTTCATGCAAAGCAAGCATGTTAATGTAAATTACCATTACTTACCCGAATTCGGAGCTCTCGAGGCGTTTGCAGATCTGCCTCGCGGTGAATGCAGCGCCGCCGCATTCTACCATGGCGAGGAGGGAGCTCAGCGGAGAAGGTCTTGGTCTCGATACTCGAGGCGGACATCCAGTGCCCCTAGCGACCAGGTGAAGCAGCTGGTCGAGCTCCACAAGGTAGCCGAGCAGGCCATGAAGGGTCTCATAGTCCGGTGTGGCTGGAGAGGCCATGCACGGAGCTACTCCGGCCTCGTCGGCGGCTGGTGGATCGCGCCCTCGGTGGAAGTCGTCAAGCGCTCCGCTTTGCATTGAAGGTGCCGTCGGGCCTTGCCCCCGCAAAGGTGCGTTAGGGCAGGCTGGATGCGAGAGGCTTATCAGCGACGCGCCGCAGCCGGGCAAGGTGTATCGTGACGCCAAATGTACTATAAGACTGTCTGAAGGGTGCCCGCAAGATTGCGGATGAGTGCCCCAGAGATGTAATTATTGAGTAAACTCGCAATGTGTTATCACATGCGCTGAAAACTTTGTTCATATCGCTAAGCAACGCTTATTGATTTAAAATATTACCTTATGTGCGGCCGTTTATTAAATCTGAGAGATGGCAAGTCGTCGGCTTCAGCCCCCATGCCACGAGTGCTGGGGTGTTTGGGATAAACTTGAGCAATCTTGTTCCCATTTTTGGGTCCATCTAGGGAGGCGCTCAACACAACGAACAAGGCAACCGGACTTATAATGCTTGAACACTCTCAGTTAGCCATAGAATTCTATAATTTTAAATTTCGGCGAAGCCCCTAATATTAGGAAGACCGAGTTCAGGGCGCTATCCACGCCTTGGCCGGACACAGCCGGTTCCTCACTCGAAGCGGCATAAGTCTTTAGGGACTCGAAAAGACCTCTCGAACAGCGACCAGTCTCTCGCCTTATCATGACAGTCAGTTTTAGCTTTCTCCACAAAGGCGCTCGCCCAGCTCAACCGGGGCGCAATCGCAGTGGTTCTCCCAGTGCTACCTTAGCCGACAGAACAAAACGTAAGGTACCAAAACATGGGAGCGGGCAAACCCAACTATTGACCCAAGACATGATTCGGAGCCGATGCATATAATGCTATAAGTTCGGGGTGCCGCACTTGTGAAAGTGTTCGGACTTATCACACCATAATGCGGGAAACATAAGCCCCTGGTGTATTCGGCCGTACCAAAATGTACGGGTGCAAGATGTCAAGAATAAACATATATGTAAAAAGGAAATGAAATTATAAGCAAAAAGTGATGCATTATTTATTCAAGAGATTCTGCCATGAGTGCAGAACGATACAAATAGTGCGGTATGCAAGGGCTGGACTATTAGAAGTGTCTCCCTCCAGGGGTAAGCTGCGGAATGGTGTATTTAACAAATTTAATGCTCGTAATGGAGACCACCTGAGTGTTCCTCGTAGCCTTTGTCCCTCCCTGGCTGTTGCATCGTGAGTTCGGCGGATCTACTGCCGGACAGGGCCTCTGGTGAACGGAGTCCTGTGGAAAAATAAAAAAAAGAAAAAAAGAGTGACACACTTGGGAGCCCCTGGTGTGGTTAAGCCGCACTCTGGGCCTGTCGTGGTCGTGCCCCTCCCCCTATGCCCATGGTATCTCCAGAGCGTAATGATGTATGCGAAGAGCTGGTCTTGCAATCATGCAAGGGGTGGGGTTGGGGCCGCATTGCTGGCGATGCGTTCGGAACGTGCTGTGGTCTTGATTGATGTTACTCCGGGCGCGTTTGGCTATGTCCGGTAGTTCAACGGCCGGACTCGAAAATTGCCTTAAAAGACTGCTCAGACTTCGCCGCGAGAGCGTGTGTGTTCCTCCGTTCGAGGGAGCGTTGATATTTCCATTGACCGTGATTACTCCACGAGGGCTGGCATCTTGAGCTTGAGGTATGCGTGTGCGGCACGCGTTGAACTTTGCAAACGCGGTTCATCCGAGCAGGCGTGATAGCCATGCGCGAACGGGACTATGTCGAAGATTAACTCCTCGCCGGAAATTATCCGGGATCCGAAGACCACTTCGGTGTGGTGAGCTGCATAATTGGCCTCAACACGGTATGACGCCTTTAAAGGTCGTCTTTGTAGGTTTAATCCTTGAGGGGTCTATGCCCATCTTGCGCACTGTATCCTGATAAAGCAGGTTCAGGCTGCTGCCGCCGTCCATCAGGACTCTAGTGAGGTGAAATCCATCGACGATTGGGTCTAAAACGAATGCGGCGAATCCGCCACGGCGGATACTGGTCGGGTGGTCTCTTCAATCGAAAGTGATCGGGCAAGAAGACCATGGATTGAACTTCGGGGCGACTGGCTCCATCACATATATGTCCCTAAGTGCACGCTTCCGCTCCCTCTTGGGTATATGGGTTGCGAATATCATGTTTACTGTCCGCACTTGTGGGGGGAAACCCTTCTGTCCTCTACTGTTCGGCGGCCGAGTCTCCTCCTCGTCGTCGCTATGCAGCCCCTTGTCATTGTTTTCGGCAATAAACTTGCCTGCCTGCTTGAATACCCAACAATCTCTGTTGGTGTGATTAGCTGGCTTTTCGGGGGTGCCATGTATCTGGCAAGAGCGGTCGAGTATTCGGTCCAGATTGGACGGACCCGAAGTAGTTCTTTTGAATGGCTTCTTCCGCTGATCGGGTTTAGAGCCTCTGAATCCGGCGTTGACTGTCGTATCCTCATTGTTATCGCCGTTAACGCGGCGTTTGTTTTTGTTTCGACGCGACCTGCCATTGTGGTCCTTAGTATCCGGACTGCCAGCGTTTTTGCTGAGGTTGTTGCTGCAAGCTAGCCAGCTGTCCTCTCCCGCGCAGAAGCGGGTCATGAGTGATGTGAGGGCTGCCATGGATTTTGGCTTTTCCTGTCCTAGGTGCCGGGCCAGCCACTCGTCACGGATGTTATGTTTGAAGGCTGCGAGGGCCTCTGCATCCGGACAGTCGACGATTTGATTTTTCTTTGTTAAGAACCGTGTCGAACTATGCGCCGATTCGTCTGCTCTTGAATTATGTAGCTTAGGTCATCGGCGTCTGGTGGTCGCACATATGTGCCCTGGAAGTTGTCGAGGAATGCGGCTTCCAGGTCCTCCCAACACCCAATTGACTCTGCGGGCAAGCTGTTAAGCCAATGCTGAGCTGGTCCTTTAAGCTTGAGTGGGAGATACTTGATGGCGTGGAGATCGTTGCCGCGGGCCATATGGATATGAAGGAGATAATCTTCGATCCAAACCGCGGGGTCTGTTGTGCTATTGTAGGATTCAATGTTCACGGGTTTAAACCCTCCAGGGATTTGATGATCCATTACTTCGTTTGTGAAGCATAGTGGGTGTGCGGCGCCCCTATATTGAGCAATATCACGACGTAGCTCAAGAGAGCGTTGCCTGCTGTGTTCGGCCCGGCCGGAGTTGCTGTATCCGGCGCGATGGTAGTCGTCGTGGGTCGTGGGGCGCCCACGTGATCCGTAGATAGATCTGGATTGTCTTGCCTTGTCCTCCAATATGTCTCGCAAGTCCGGCGCATTCCCTCGTGGCTTCGTACTTTTCGAGGGATGCCGGGGTACGATCCTGATGGAGGGCCTAGATGCCTCTCTATCGCGGCCACGGGGTGGTCGATCTGCCGTATTGTGCGCTGGTGATGAAGGTTTGTATGCTTCCTCCTCTAGCCGGGGGAGCAACTTGCATTTCGGGAAACTTTTGGAGGGGCGTTCGAGTTCATACTCTTCGGCCGCGAGGACCTCGGTCCATCTGTCGGCCAGCAGGTCTTGATCAGCTTGAAGCTGTTGCTGCTTTTTCTTTAGGCTATTCGCCGTGGCGATAAGCCTGCGTTTAAAATGCTCTTGTTCGACGGGATCCTCTGGCACAATGAATTCGTCGTCGTTGAGACATGCTTCGTCTCCGGAGGGAGGCATGTAGTCTTCATCCTCCTCGTCTGCCGCTCTCTCTCGAGGGCTGGCTTCCCCGTCCTCCTGTGCTGAATCTTCTTTGAGGGGTTGTCTTCGGCACTCTCTAGGGTGTTATTATCTCCGGTGCCGGAATCTCCATTCTTGCTGTGGCGGGATTTAGAGCGGCGCCACTGACGTCGGCGCTTGGGCTGTTTCTTAGAAGTATCTGCATCCGCTGCTTCTTCGCCGTCCCCATCCTTTGGGGTGTCCACCATGTATATGTCGTATGACGAGGTGGTCTTCCAGTGCCCTGTAGGCGCTGGTTCCTGATCGTCTCCGGCATCGTCGTCCATACCATCGATGTCTTCGGAGTCGTAGTCTAGCATGTCGGTTAGATCGTCGATAGTGGCTACAAAGTGGGTGGTGGGTGGGCTTTGAATTTCTTCGTCGTCCGCATCCCAACCATCCTGACCGCAGTCCGGATAGGGTTCTCTTGATAACGAGAGATGCTTCAGCGAATTTAGGATGTCGCCAAAGGGTGAGTGCTGAAAGATGTTCGTGGCGGTGAACTCCATGATCGGCGCCCAATCGGATTCGATTGACAGGGGCGCAGGAGGTTCGGAGTCCGGTAAGGAGTCCGGCGCCTCGGAGTCACGAGGTTTATAAGGGACAAGGTTAGTGTTTGGCTCCATCGCCGTAGAAGTCGCAGCCCCCAAGGCAGTGTCCAACCACCTGTCCTCGATCTGCGCGGTCTGCTCCGAACTATGGGTCAGGGCGGACTCATGTGTGGCCTCCAGGGCACTATCCGGTGGCAGAGCTAAATCATGCCCATCGTGACAGCGCGGCACGCTCGTCTGTGGCTCAAATCTATCGAAGATCAAGTCTCCGCGGATGTCGGCCGTGAAGTTTAGGCTTCCAAACCTGACCTGATGGCCAGGGGCGTAGCTTTCGATCTGCTCCAGATGGCCAAGCGAATTGGCCCGTAGTGCAAAGCCGCCGAACACGAAGATCTGTCCGGGGAGAAAAGTCTCACCCTGGACGGCGTTGTTGTTGATTGAAGAAGCCATCAAGCCTATCGGTGACGACACAGAGGAACTCTCAATGAAAGCACCAATGTCGGTGTCAAAACCGGCGGATCTCGGGTAGGGGGTCCCGAACTGTGCGTCTAGGCGGATGGTAACAGGAGACAAGGGACACGATGTTTTACCTGTGTTGGGCCCTCTCGATGGAGGTAAAACCCTACTCCTGCTTGATTGATATTGATGATATGGGTAGTACAAGAGTGGATCGACCACGAGATCAAGGAGGCTAAACCCTAGAAGCTAGCCTATGGTATGATTGTTGTAATGGTTGTGTTGTCCTACGGACTAAAAGCCTCCGGTTTATATAGACACCGGAGAGGGCTAGGGTTACACAGAGTCGGTTACAATGGTAGGAGATCTACATATCCGTATCACCAAGCTTGCGTTCCACGCCAAGGAAAGTCCCATCCGGACACGGGACGGAGTCTTCAATCTTGTATCTTCATAGTCTTGGAGTCCGGCAAACGATGATAGTCCGGCTGTTCGGACACCCCCTAGTCCAGGACTCCCTCAGTGGGGCTGGATGCAGAGGAAGGCCTCGCACACGATGATAAATGCCAAGATGTTGAGGATAAAATTCGGGGCCAGATCATGGAAATCCAGGCCATAGTAGAACATGATCCCCCGGACAAAGGGGTGGAGTGGGAAGCCTAGTCCGCGGAGGAAATGGGGAAGGAATACCACCCTCTCATGGGGCCCGGCGGTGGGGACGAGCTGCCCTTCGTCGGGGAGCCGGTGCGCGATATCGCTGGACAAATATCCGGCCTTGCGCAGCTTCTTGATGTGCCCCTCCGTGATGGAGGAGGCCATCCACTTGCCTCCCGCTCCGAACATGGTTGGAGAAGGTTGAGGTGAGATGTGCGGACTTGGGCGCTGGAGCTCGAGTGCGCGGAGATGGATAAGCAAAGGAGGAAGAAGGCGTAGGTGAAAAGGTGGATCCTTATCCCCTATATATGAGCGAACGAAACTATGCGTCCCCACCGGCCTAGTAAAACTCGCTTATCTCCCAAGCGCCACAATCAATGGCGCGGTTGGGTTACCCACGTCCGTATTGATGAGAATCCCGGAATAAGGGGATACGATCTCTGCTTTGACAAGACGTGCCAAGGAAACCGCTTCGCTAAACGCGCTGAGGTGGAGCAATAAAAATAATTCGATTAAAGGCTTGGCCATGGCGTGATGTCATGCCACGAAACACGTCAGCAGATTGAACTTGTGTAAATATTATTCTCTCTACGGTAGTATGTGGAATTTGTTTTGCAGAGCTGTACACTATCCTAGTGTTCGAAATCTTCTATGAATTATTCGGAGGAGGAACCCGCCTTGCAATGCCGAGACAATATGCGCGCCGGACTAAATCGTCATTGAAGCCTGGTTCAGGGCTCTTGAGGAGTCTGGACTAGGGGTGTCCGGATAGCGAACTATCATCATTGGCGGACTCCAAAACTTTGAAGATACAAGATTGAAGACTTCGTCCCGTGTCCGGATGGGACTTTCCTTGGCGTGGAAGGCAAGCTTGGCGGCACTGGATATGTAGATCTCCTACCATTGTAACCGACTACTGTAACCCTAGCCCTCTCCGGTGTCTATATAAACTGGAGGGTTTTGGTCCGAGGACATATAATGATCATACCATAGGCTGGCTTCTAGGGTTTAGCCTCCTTGATCTCGTGGTAGATCTACTCTTGTACTACCCATATCATCAATATTAATCCAGCAGGAGTAGGTTTTTACCTCCATCGAGAGGGCCCGAACCTGGGTAAAAACATCGTGTCTCCTGTCTCCTGTTACCATCCGCCTAGATGCACAGTTCGAGACCCCCTACCCGAGATCCGCCGGTTTTGACACCGACAACAATGCCTTCATTAACCATAAAGTGGCACTTTTCCCAATTCAAGATGAGACTAGTGTCTTCGCATCTCTGCAAAACTCGATCAAGGTTGCTCAAGCAATCATCAAAGGAGGATCCATAAACAGAGAAATAATCCATGAATACCTCACAAATATTTTCACAAAAATCAGAGAATATAGCCATCATGCATCTTTGAAAGGTAGAAGGGGCATTGCATAAACCAAAAGGCATACGTCTATAAGCAAAAGTACCAAAAGGGCAAGTAAAAGTAGTTTTTGATTGATCCCCTGCTGACATAGGTATTTGAGAGAAACCAGAATAACCATCTAGAAAGCAGAAATGTGTGTGTTTGGATAGCCTTTCTAGCATTTGATCAATAAAAGGTAAAAGGTAATGATCTTTCTTAGTAGCTTTATTTAATTTACGAAAATCAATTACCATCCTATAACCTGTAATAATTCTTTGCGGGATCAATTCATCTTTATCATTAGGAATGACATTAATACCTCCCTTTTTAGGAACACAATGGACAGGGCTTACCCAATCACTATCAGCAACGGGTTAAATCATACCTGCCTCAAGGAGCTTTAGTATCTCCTTTCTTACCACTTCTTTCATCTTGGGATTCAGTCATCGTTGAGGATCTCTAACTGGTTTGGCATTGTCCTCCAAATTAATTTTGTGTTGGCATAACGTGGGACTAATGCCCTTGAGATCATCCAGAGTATATCCAATAGCAGCACGGTGCTTCTTTAGAGTTTTCAATAATCTTTCTTCTTCTTGCTCTGGAAGGTTAGCACTAATAATAACATGATATATTTTCTTTTCATCAATATAAGCATACTTAAGATTATCAAGTAACGGTTTGAGTTCAAACACGGGATCACCTTGGGTGGAGGGGGATCCCCAAGAATTTCAACGGGAAGGTTGTGTTTCAGCATAGGTTCCTGTTTAAGGAACACTTCATCTATTTCCCTTCTTTCCTTCATAAACATATCATTTTCATGGTCAAGCAAATATTGTTCTAACGGATCAGCATGAGGCACGACAATAGAAGCAAGACCAATAATCTCATCCTTACTAGGTGATTCTCTATCTCGAGGCTGTCTATGAAACTTAGCAAAATTAAACTCATGAGACATACCCTCTAAGCCAATTGTGACAGTATCCTTTTCACAATCAATCTTAGCATTAAGAGTATTCAAGAAGGGTCTACCAAAAATAATGGGACAAAAGTCATCTTGTGGGGAACTAAGAACAAGAAAATCAGCGGAATATTTAACCTTCCCACACAAGACTTCAGCATCTCTAACAATCCCAACTGGTGAAATAGTATCTCTATTGGCAAGCTTGATAGTAACATCAATACCTTCCAATTCAATGGGTGCAATGTCGTGCATAATTTCTTTATATAAATCATAGGGTATTGCACTAGCACTAGCACCCATATCACATAAGCCATGATAACAATGATCTCCTATTTTAACAGAAATAATAGGCATGCCTACCACAGGTCTATGTATCTTAGTATCTGGTCAACAATATTAGAAGTCTCACCATAGAAATAAATAACATGCCCATCTAAATCATCATCCAAGAGATCTTTAACCATAGCAATACTAGGTTCAAATTTTATTTGCTTAGGAGGTGTATAAGTCCTAGTATTACTCTTACGAACAACAATCGAAGTTTTAGCATGATCCTTTATCCTAACAGGAAAAGGAGGTTTCTCAACATAAGTAGTAGGAACAATAGGATCACTATAGGTGATAGTCTTTTCTTCAACTGTAATAGGTGCAACTACTTTTACTTCAACGGGAGGATTATATTTAAACCACTTCTCCTTAGGGAGATCAACATGAGTAGCAAAAGATTCACAGAAAGAAACTACTATCTCAGAGTCAAGTCCATATTTAGCGCTAAATCCACGAAAAGCATCGGTATCTATAAAAGATTTAACAGAATAGAACTTAGGTGTCATACCTGACTCCTTACCATCGTCGGAACCCCAATCTTCAGAGTTGCGTTTAATTATTTCCAATAAGTCCCATTTGAATTCAATAGTCTTCAGCATATAAGAACCAGCACAGGAAGTATCGAGCATGTTGCGATCATTGAGAGAAAGCCGAGAATAAATTTTTTGAATAATCATTTCTCTAGAGAGCTCATGATTGGGGCATGAATATAACATTGATTTGAGCCTCCCCCAAGCTTTAGCGATGCTTTATCCTTCGCGAGGCCAGAAATTATATATGTAATTATGATCATGATGAACAAGATGCATAGGATAGAAATTCTGGTGAAATTCCCACTTCAATCGTTTATAATTCCAAGATCCCATATCATCACATAGCCTATACCATGTCAATGCATCTCCCTTCAAAGATAAAGGGAAGACCTTCCTTTTGACAACATCATCGGGAATACCTGCAAGCTTAAATAATCCACAAACTTCATCCACAAAGATAAGGTGTAAATTGGGATGCAATGTTCCATCTCCTGCAAATGGATTAGCTAGCAGTTTCTCTATCATACCCGAAGGAATCTCAAAGTAAATATTTTTAAAAAGTTCAGTAGGTTGAGGAGCAACTTTTTGCTCTTCTGGTCGGGGTGAAGATACCCCGAACAAGCCCCTCAAAGGATTAGTTTCCATAGTGACAAGTAATAGAAAATTTCAGCACACTATATAAATGTTTCCTTACCAAGTTCCACTCACCAAAAGCGCTACATTCCCCGGCAACGGCGCCAGAAAAGAGTCAGGATGACTCACAAGTGTAGGGGATATATCATAGTCCTTTCGATAAGTAAGAGTGTCGAACCCAACGAGGAGCGATGAAATGATAAGCGATTTTCAGTAAGGTTTTCTCTGCAAGCACTGAAATTGTAGGTAACATATAGTTTTGTGATAAGATAAATTGTAACGAGTAACAAAATAAAGTAAATAAAGTGCAGCAAGGTGGCCCAATCCTTTTTGTAGAAAAGGATAAGCCTGGACAATTTATTATAATGAGAAAGGAGCTCCCGAGGACACATGAGAATTATCGTCAAGCTAGTTTTCATCACGCTCATATGATTCGCGTTTGGTACTTTGATAATTTGATATGTGGGTGGACCGGTGCTTGGGTACTGCCCTTACTTAGACAAGCATCCCAATTATGATTAACCCCTATTGCAAGCATCCGCAACTACAAAAGAAGTATTAAGGTAAACCTAACCACATCATTAAACATATGGATCCAAATCAGCCCCTAACGAAGCAACACATAAACTAGGGTTTAAGCTTCTGTCACTCTAGCAACCCATCATCTACTTATTAATTCCCGCCTTCCTCTAGGACCAAATAATGGTGAAGTGTCATGTAGTCGACGTTCACATAACACCACTAGAGGAAAGACAACATACATCCCATCAAAATATCGAACGAATACCAAATTCACATGACTACTAATAGCTAGACTTCACCCATGTCCTCAGGAACAAATGTAACTACTCACAAAGCATATTCATGTTCATAATCAGAGGAGTAATAATATGCATTAAGGATCTGAACATATGATCTTCCACCAAGTAAACCAATTAGAATCAACTACAAGGAGTAATCAACACTACTAGCAACCCACAGGTACCAATTTGTGGTTTGGATACAAGATTGGATACAAGAGATGAACTAGGGTTTTGAGAGGAGATGGTGCTGGTGAAGATGTTGATGGAGATTGACCCCGTTCCGATGAGGGGATTGTTGGTGATGACGATGGTGATGATTTCCCCCTCCCGGAGGGAAGTTTCCCAGCAGAACAGCTCATGGAGCCCTAGATTAGTTCCGCCAAGGTTCCGCCTCGTGGCGGAGTTTCATCCGTAAGTTTGCCCATGATTTTTCCAGGTAAAAGCCTTCATATAGCAGAAGATGGACACCGGAGGGCCACCAAGGGGCCCAGGAGAGAGGGGGCGCGCCTAGTAGGGGTGGGCGCGCCCCACCCTCCTGGCCAGGGTGTGAGCCCCTTGAGGTGTTTCTTTCGCTCAATAATTCTTATTAATTCCAACAATAAGTTCCGTGGAGTTTCTGGATTTTTGGAGCAGTGCAGAATAAGTTTCCAATGTTTGCTCCTTTTCCAGCCAGAATTCCAGCTGCCGGCATTCCCCCTCTTCATGGTAAACCTTGTAAAATAAGAGAGAATAGCCATAAGTATTGATATATAATGTGTAATAACAGCCCATAATGCAATAAATATTGATATAAAAGCATGATGCAAAATGGACGTATCACTTCTCCGTCTTTTCCATGTGCTAGACATTTTGTTAATGCACTCGGGAAAAAAGGGAGGAGCGATCATTATCGATGGTCGAAATATCAGAGAGGGAATGCCCACCATATACACCACCAGAGATGAGAGTTTTCCAATGGAGACTCGATAGACCGAAAGTCAACCTGGGCTGAATAATGATATGTGTGTCGAGTATCTCGTATTTGTCATTGATTTTAATCTTTCAATTATGAACACAACAAATGGATGACGATGATAGGATGCCCGAGTGCAATGACTGTACTGACTGTACTGACGACAGGGGTATGTGACACATGCCTCACTTGGAAAACAGTAGATGCTCCCTCACGTTGAAGGAGGGCTTCAGATTTTTTACGGTATGTAACTTTTGTGGCACATATTTCTTCTTAATTAAGCATCACTTAAGATTTTTTGCTTTAATGTGTAATTTCTGTTTTTTATAATTCGGTTAGCACTACTAGGAAAAGGCCTACTAATGGCGCACCGGTTTCGCCTACTAATGGCGCACTACTGGTGCGCCATTAGTATCACGCCACTAGTATTTTTTACTAATGGCGCACCACGCAGTGCTCCATTAGTTTTGCCCATAGTGCGCCACTAGTGTCTGCTATACTAATGGTGCACCACATGGTAGTGCGCCATTAGTAACAATTTTTTTTATTTTTTTTGTTTTTTTAATCTCAGGTCACTATTTCACATATGAGATATCCAACACAT
The DNA here is from genome assembly GCA_021437245.1 of Aegilops speltoides. Lineage (NCBI taxonomy): Eukaryota > Viridiplantae > Streptophyta > Magnoliopsida > Poales > Poaceae > Aegilops > Aegilops speltoides. The sequence goes on from CM038144.1 coordinate 485,831,479, forward strand.
ATATATACAACAAGCATCCATATAAAAATCATAGCCAACACACAAGTTCCATCATATATACATACATAGCCAACACATAGTTCCATCGTTACATATTATAAAAGTTTCACATTGTTCATCCAACACCGGTATCCATCAATTCACAAAAGTTTCACATTGATACAAAATAAAAACACAAATGGAAAAGAAGCACTCCATCCATGCAAGCTTCCATGAATTAAATCAAATCTGCAAAATGGTAAACAAGAAGTTAGAAGTTAGAAGAAGAAGAAGAAGGCTAGAAGAATACTAGAAGAAGAAGAACACTAGAAGAAGAATAAGAAGAATTTTGGAAAAGAAGAAGAATAAGAAGAAGACTATAAGCTTATTATGTAAACTTGATCATTTTGTGCTAACATAAGTAATTTTGGAGCTAACCTATAGGAAACTAAGCATATAAGCTCTAAGTTAGCATATTAGATCCAACTTAGGTAAAATGAAGCTAACCTATGTCATTTTGGAAAAGAAGAAGAATAAGAAGAAGACTATAAGCTTATTATGTAAACTTGATCATTTTATGCTAACATAAGTTATTTTGGAGCTAACCTATTGGAAACTAAGCATATAAGCTCTGAGTTAGTATATTAAAGCCAACTTAGGTAAAATGAAGCTAACCTATGTCATTTTGGAAAAGAAGAAGAATAAGAAAAAGACTATAAGCTTATTATGTAAACTTGATCATTTTGTGCTAACATAAGTTATTTTGGAGCTAACCTATAGGAAACTAAGCATATAAGCTCTAAGTTAGCATATTAGAGCCAACTTAGGTAAAATGAAGCTAACCTATAGGAAACTAAGCATATTAGAGATAACATAGGTAACTAAGTGTATATATAACATAGATAACATATGTCATACATAGACCTGACAAAGTTATGATACTGAAGAACTAGGAAGTATGATATAGATAACATAGATAACATAGGTAACATAGGTAACTTAGTCCCAAGTATGATACTGAAGAACTAGGAAGCATCCAACTCGTACTGCGGTGTCACAGAGCGGTGGTGACTGCTTCCCCCCATCTCTGATAAGCAGTAGAAGAGACCAATTAGTACCCTTACAACAGATCATAAAACATGCATGAAAATAACCACTCTATATGCATGAAAGTAAGCTGGACAGCAAGCACAACAAATAAGTGCTTGTCAGCAAGGAGTTTGATTCAAGGACGAATCTCACAAGTACAACAGTTGTCAGCAAGGAGTTTGACCACAAGGAGTTGTCAGCATGAATGATCCAATAAAATATTTTTTTAGATGACCCATAAGACAAACTAAAAATAGTTGTTGTTGCTGAACTAATCTGACCACTATAACCTGTTCATCATTCAGCCATAGTTCTTGTTGCTGCTACAATTTCAGCAAGCAACATGCCTAAATCCAGTGCTTGTTTGACTTTACTGAATTACCAACACATGGCACACAACACATTTATATTTTGTCAGGTCACACAACACATGCCTGAGGAGGAAGATTGAATTTTCTACAGAAGCATCATCAGGTACACTTCAACATGTGCTACCGCAACAAATGGTCAATATTCATTCTTATTTATGGTCAATATTTATAACCTATCAACAAATGGCAAGAATATTGAGTAATCTACTGCAGTTTGATCTACTGCAGATAATTGACCTAGTTGGAACACTGAACATTTTCAATTAACTGTAGCAAGAAGAACTTCCAAAAACTAGCAGATCTCCAAGAATGCCAAGAGTATTACTCAATGAACTTGATGGCATCAAACTAAATTTTCACTATAATATGTTCAGTGAGCATGATATATACAGCGATGAAACAGATCAAGCGACCATTACTATTTCCACCATGTCAATAGTGTGTTCCAACAACTTACAATGGATTCATAAACCAGTGTATAATGGATTTATAAATAGATCAACAGAAACAGTGTATAAGGTTCTCTCTCTTGGCTCTTTCTGTTACTTGTTGTAGACAATTCTGAAGGATTATTGGCTAGTGTGCTTATGATTTTGGTACAAGGTACTTATAATTACTGAAGCTGCAGACATGTACATGTAACAAGTTCCTTCCTAAATTGCAGTGCAAATGGTCAAGGCCCACATCAATTGTATCTTCTTTTTTAGGCAAGAAAAGGCATATCAAATTCACTAAGCACAGCCACAAGACATGTCAGATATAACTACTCTTAAAATGATTCATCACAAACTCAGAGTAGCTGATATGATTTCACTTACATTAAGATCGACCAACTGTAACACCCCAATTAGGTCTAACTTTGATTCAATTGAGACCCTAAACCAGGAACAGCAGAACAATCTAAACTAGCACACACGGGTGAATAGCAAAACAATCTAAACTAGCCATGCGTGTAGAACACAGGAGCAAGAAGCCTGCTGCCATGGCCCTAGGGTTTGCAGGGGAGGGGGTGGAGGAGAAGGGAGGAATCACCTGGGGAGGGGATGGAGGAATGGAAGAAGACGCCGGCGTTGAAGCTCCGGCAGCGGCTGGGCGTTGAAGCTCCGGTGACACGCGGCGGGCTCCTCCACTCGCCTGTCTCTGTGTCTCGCCCGATCCGATCCATGCGGGTGCCCTCGAGGCTTGGGCGGGAGGACATCGAGGGCGCGGGCGCGGGCGGAGGGGGGACGGCGAGGAGGCGACACTCGGCTCGGGGAGGCGTTGGGGGCGGTGGTGGTCGGGACTCGAAAAGTCTTTAGGGACTCGAAAAGACCTCTCGAACAGCGACCAGTCTCGCCTTATCATGTGATCAGTTTAGCTTTCTCCTTCGAGGCGCTCGCCCAGCTCAACCGGGCGCAATCGCAGATGGTTCTCCAGTGCTACCTTAGCCGGCAGAACAAAGCGTAAGGTACCAAAACATGGGAGCAGGCAAACCCAACTATTGACCCAAGGCAGATTCGAGCTGATGCATATAATGCTATAAGTTCGGGTGCCGCACTTGTGAAAGTGTTCGGACTTATCACACCATAATGCGGAAACATAAGCCCTCGTGTATTTGGCCGTACCAAAATGTACAGGTGCAAGATGTCAGAATAAACATATATGTAAAAAGGAAATGAAATTATAAGCAAAAAGTGATGCATTGTTTATTCAAGAGATTACGCCATGAGTGCGAGCGATACAAATAGTGCGGTAAGCAAGGGCTGGACTATTAGAAGTGTCTCCCTCCAGGGGTAAGCTGCGGAATGCTGTATTTAACAAATTTAATGCTCGTAATGGAGACCACCTGAGTGTTCGTCGTAGCCTTTGTCCCTCCCTGGCTGTTGCATCGTGAGTTCGGCGGATCTACTGCCGGACAGGGCCTCTGGTGAATGGAGTCCTATGGAAAAATAAAAAAAAGAACTAAAGAGTGACACACTTGGGAGCCCCTGGTGTGGTTAAGCCGCACTCTGGGCCTGGTGTGGTTAAGCCGCACTCTGGGCCTGTCGTGGTCGTGCCCCTCCCCCTATGCCCATGGTATCTCCAGAGCGCAATGATGTACGCGAAGAGCTGGTCTTGCAATCATGCAAGGGGTGGGGTTGGGGCCGCATTACTCTACGCTGCTCGGGCGTGCGGTGGTCTTGATTGATGTTACTCCGGGCGCGTTTGGCTATGTCCGGTCGTTCAACGGCCGGACTCGAAAATTGCCTTAAAAGGTTGCTCTGTACTTCTGCCGCGAGAGCCGCTGTGTGTTCCTCCGTTCGGAGGGAGCGTTCAGTATTTCCGTTGACCGTGATCACTCCACGAGGGCCTGGCATCTTGAGCTTGAGGTATGCATAATGCGGCACCGCGTTGAACTTTGCAAACGCGGTTCGTCCGAGCAGGGCGTGATAGCCACTGCGGAACGGGACTATGTTGAAGATTAACTCCTCGCTCCGGAAATTATCCGAGGATCTGAAGACCACTTCCAGTGTGACTGAGCCTGTACAATTGGCCTCAACACCTGGTATGACGCCTTGAAAGGTCGTCTTTGTAGGTTTAATCCTTGAGGGGTCTATGCCCATCTTGCGCACTGTATCCTGATAAAGCAGGTTCAGGCTGCTGCCGCCGTCCATCAGGACTCTAGTGAGGTGAAATCCATCGATGATTGGGTCTAAAACCAATGCGGCGAATCCGCCATGGCGGATACTGGTCGGGTGGTCTCTTCAATCGAAAGTGATCGGGCAAGAAGACCATGGATTGAACTTCGGGGCGACTGGCTCCATCGCATATATGTCCCTAAGTGCACGCTTCCGCTCCCTCTTGGGTATATGGGTTGCGAATATCATGTTTACTGTCCGCACTTGTGGGGGGAAACCCTTCTGTCCTCTACTGTTCGGCGGCCGAGTCTCCTCCTCGTCGTCGCTGTGCAGCCCCTTGTCATTGTTTTCGGCAATAAACTTGCATGCCTGCTTGAATACCCAACAATCTCTGTTGGTGTGATTAGCTGGCTTTTCAGGGGTGCCATGTATCTGGCAAGAGCGGTCGAGTATTCGGTCCAGATTGGATGGACCCGAAGTAGTTCTTTTGAATGGCTTCTTCTGCTGATCGGGTTTAGAGCCTCTGAATCCGGCGTTGACTGCCGTATCCTTATTGTTATCGCCGTTAACGCGGCGTTTGTTTTTGTTTCGACGCGACCTGCCATTGTGGTCCTTGGTATCCGGACTGCCAGCGTTTTTGCTGAGGTTGTTGCTGCGAGCTAGCCAGCTGTCCTCTCCCGCGCAGAAGCGGGTCATGAGTGATGTGAGGGCTGCCATGGATTTGGCTTTTCTGTCCTAGGTGCGGGCCAGCCACTCGTCACGGATGTTATGTTTGAAGGCTGCGAGGGCCTCTGCATCCGGACAATCGGCGATTTGATTTTTCTTTGTTAAGAACTGTGTCCATAAGCTATCGCCGATTAAATCTGGCTGCTGAATTATGTAGCTTAGGTCATCGGCGTCGGTGGTCGCACATATGTGCCCCGAAGTTGTCGAGAATGCGGCTTCCGGGTCCTCCCAACACCAATTGACTCTGCGGGCAAGCTGTTAAGCCAATGCCGAGCTGGTCCTTTAAGCTTGAGTGGGAGATACTTGATGGCGTGGAGATCGTCGCCGCGGGCCATATGGATATGAAGGAGATAATCTCCGATCCAAACCGCGGGGTCTGTTGTGCCATTGTAGGATTCAATGTTCACGGGTTTAAACCCTCCAGGGATTTGATGATCCATTACTTCGTTTGTGAAGCATAGTGGGTGTGCGGCGCCCCTATATTGAGCAATATCACGACGTAGCTCAAGAGAGCGTTGCCTGCTGTGTTCGGCCTGGCCGGAGTTGCTGTATCCGGCGCGATGGTAGTTGTCGTGGGTCGTGGGGCGCCCACGTGATCCGTAGATAGATCTGGATTGTCTTGCCTTGTCCTCCAATATGTCTCGCAAGTCCGGCGCATTCCCTCGTGGCTTCGTACTTTTCGAGGGATGCCGGGGTACGGTCCTGATGGAGGGCCTAGATGCCTCTCTGTCGCGGCCATGGGGTGGTCGATCTGCCGTATTGTGCGCTGGTGATGAAGGTTTGTATGCTTCCTCCTCTAGCCGGGGGAGCAACTTGCATTTCGGGAAACTTTTGGAGGGGCGTTCGATTTCATACTCTTCGGGCGCGAGGACCTCGGTCCATCTTGTCGGCCAGCAGGTCTTGATCAGCTTGAAGCTGTTGCTGCTTTTTCTTTAGGCTATTCGCCGTGGCGATAAGCCTGCGTTTAAAATGCTCTTGTTTGACGGGATCCTCTGGCACAATGAATTCGTCGTCGTTGAGACATGCTTCGTCTCCGGAGGGAGGCATGTAGTCTTCATCCTCCTCGTCTGCCGCTCTCTCTCGAGGGCTGGCTTCCCCGTCCTCCTGTGCTGAATCTTGCTGGAGGGGGTTGTCTTCGGCACTCTCTAGGGTGTTATTATCTCCGGTGCCGGAATCTCCATTCTTGCTGTGGCGGGATTTAGAGCGGCGCCACTGACGTCGGCGCTTGGGCTGTTTCTTAGAAGTATCTGCATCCGCTGCTTCTTCGCCGTCCCCATCCTTTGGGGTGTCCACCATGTATATGTCGATGACGAGGTGGTCTTCGGTGCCTGTAGGCGCTGGTTCTCGATCGTCTCGGCATCGTCGTCCATACCATCGATGTCTTCAGAGTCGTAGTCTAGCATGTCGATTAGATCGTTGACTGTGGCTACAAAGTGGGTGGTGGGTGGGCTTTGAATTTCTTCGTCGTCCGCATCCCAACCATCCTGACCGCAGTCCGGCCAGGGTTCTCTTGATAACGAGAGATGCTTCAGCGAATTTAGGATGTCGCCAAAGGGTGAGTGCTAAAAGATGTTCGTGGCGGTGAACTCCATGATCGGCGCCCAATCGGTTTCGATTGACAAGGGCACAGGAGGTTCGGAGTCCGGCGCCTCGGAGTCACGAGCTTTATAAGGGACAAGGTTAGTGTTTGGCTCCATCGCCGTAGAAGTCGCAGCCCCCAAGGCAGTGTCCAACCACCTGTCCTCGATCTGTGCGGTCTGCTCCGAACTATGGGTCAGGGCAGACTCATGTGCGGCCTCCAGGGCACTATCCGGCGGCAGAGCTAAATCATGCCCATCGTGACAGCGTGGCACGCTCGTCTGTGGCTCAAATCCATCGATGATCAAGTCTCCGCGGATGTCGGCCGTGAAGTTTAGGCTTCCAAATCTGACCTGATGGCCAGGGGCGTAGCTTTCGATCTGCTCCAGATGGCCAAGCGAATTGGCCCGCAGTGCAAAGCCGCCGAACACGAAGATCTGTCCGGGGAGAAAAGTCTCACCCTAGACGGCGTTGTTGTTGATTGAAGAAGCCATCAAGCCTATCGGTGACGACACAGAGGAACTCTCAATGAAAGCACCAATGTCGGTGTCAAAACCGGCGGATCTCGGTAGGGGTCCCGAACTGTGCGTCTAGGCGGATGGTAACAGGAGACAAGGGACACGATGTTTTTACCCAGGTTCGGGCCCTCTCGATGGAGGTAAAACCCTACTCCTGCTTGATTGATATTGATGATATGGGTAGTACAAGAGTGGATCTACCACGAGATCAAGGAGGCTAAACCCTAGAAGCTAGCCTATGGTATGATTGTTGTAATGGTTGTGTTGTCCTACGGACTAAAAGCCTCCGGTTTATATAGACACCGGAGAGGGCTAGGGTTACACAGAGTCGGTTACAATGGTAGGAGATCTACATATCCGTATCACCAAGCTTGCCTTCCACGCCAAGGAAAGTCCCATCCGGACACGGGACAGAGTCTTCAATCTTGTATCTTCATAGTCTTGGAGTCCGGCTGACGATGATAGTCCGGCTGTTCGGACACCCCCTAGTCCAGGACTCCCTCAGTGGGGCTGGATGCAGAGGAAGGCCTCGCACACGATGATAAATGCCGAGATGTTGAGGATAAAATTCGGGGCCAGATCATGGAAATCCAGGCCATAGTAGAACATGAGCCCCCGGACAAAGGGGTGGAGTGGGAAGCCTAGTCCGCGGAGGAAATGGGGAAGGAATACCACCCTCTCATGGGGCCCGGGGGTGGGGACGATCTGCCCCTCGTCGGGGAGCCGGTGCGCGATATCGCTGGACAAATATCCGGCCTTGCGCAGCTTCTTGATGTGCCCCTCCGTGACGGAGGAGGCCATCCACATGCCTCCCGCTCCGAACATGGTTGGAGAAGGTTGAGGTGAGATGTGTGGACTTGGGCGCTGGAGCTCGAGTGCGCGGAGATGGATAAGCAAAGGAGGAAGAAGGCGTAGGTGAAAAGGTGGATCCTTATCCCCTATATATGAGCGAACGAAACTATGCGTCCCCACCGGCCCAGTAAAACTCGCTTATCTCCCAAGCGCCACAATCAATGGCGCGGTTGGGTTACCCACGTCCGTATTGATGAGAATCCCGGAATAAGGGGATACGATCTCTGCTTTGACAAGACGTGCCAAGGAAACCGCTTCGCTAAACGCGCTGAGGTGGAGCAATAAAAATAATTCGATTAAAGGCTTGGCCGTGGCGTGATGTCATGCCACAAAACACGTCAGCAGATTGAACTTGTGTAAATATTATTGTCTCTACGGTAGTATGTGGAATTTGTTTTGCAGAGCTGTACACTATCCTGGTGTTCGAAATCTTCTATGAATTATTCGGAGGAGGAACCCGCCTTGCAATGCCGAGACAATATGCACGCCGGACTCGTCGTCATTGAAGCCTGGTTCAGGGGCTACTGAGGGAGTCCTGGACTAGGGGGTGTCCGAATAGCCGAACTATCATCATTGGCCGGACTCCAAAACTATGAAGATACAAGATTGAAGACTTTGTCCCGTGTCCGGATGGGACTTTCCTTGGCGTGGGAGGCAAGCTTGGCGATACGGATATGTAGATCTCCTACCATTGTAACCGACTCTGTGTAACCCTAGCCCTCTCCGGTGTCTATATAAACTGGAGGGTTTTGGTCCGTAGGACATATAACAGTCATACCATAGGCTGGCTTCTAGGGTTTAGCCTCCTTGATCTCGTGGTAGATCTACTCTTGTACTACCCATATCATCAATATTAATCCAGCAGGAGTAGGTTTTTACCTCCATCGAGAGGGCCCGAACCTGGGTAGAAACATCGTGTCTCCTGTCTCCTGTTACCATCCGCCTAGACGCACAGTTCGAGACCCCCTACCCGAGATCCGCCGGTTTTGACACCGACAACAATGCCTTCATTAACCATAAAGTGTCACTTTTCCCAATTCAGGATGAGACTAGTGTCTTCGCATCTCTGCAAAACTCGATCAAGGTTGCTCAAGCAATCATCAAAGGAGGATCCATAAACGGAGAAATAATCCATGAATACCTCACAAATATTTTCACAAAAGTCAGAGAATATAGCCATCATGCATCTTTGAAAGGTAGAAGGGGCATTGCATAAACCAAAAGGCATACGTCTATAAGCAAAAGTACCGAAAGGACAAGTAAAAGTAGTTTTTGATTGATCCCGTGCTGACACAGGTACTTGAGAGAAACCAAAATAACCATCTAGAAAGCAGAAATGTGTGTGTTTGGATAGGCTTTCTAGCATTTGATCAATAAAAGGTAAAAGGTAATGATCTTTCTTAGTAGCTTTATTTAATTTACGAAAATCAATTACCATCCTATAACCTGTAATAATTCTTTGCGGGATCAATTCATCTTTATCATTTGGAATGACATTAATACCTCCCTTTTTAGGAACACAATGGACAGGGCTTACCCAATCACTATCAGCAACGGGTTAAATTATACCTGCCTCAAGGAGCTTTAGTATCTCCTTTCTTACCACTTGTTTCATCTTGTGATTCAGTCATCGTTGAGGATCTCTAACTGGTTTGGCATTGTCCTCCAAATTAATTTTGTGTTGGCATAACGTGGGACTAATGCCCTTGAGATCATCCAGAGTATATCCAATAGCAGCACGATGCTTCTTCAGAGTTTTCAATAATCTTTCTTCTTCTTGCTCTGAAAGGTTAGCACTAATAATAACATGATATATTTTCTTTTCATCAATATAAGCATACTTAAGATTATCAAGTAACGGTTTGAGTTCAAACACGGGATCACCTTGGGTGGAGGGGGATCCCCAAGAATTTCAACGGGAAGGTTGTGTTTCAGCATAGGTTCCTGTTTAAGGAACACTTCATCTATTTCCCTTCTTTCCTTCATAAACATATCATTTTCATGGTCAAGCAAATATTGTTCTAACGGATCAGCATGAGGCACGACAATAGAAGCAAGACCAATAATCTCATCCTTACTAGGTGATTCTCTATCTCGAGGCTGTCTATGAAACTTAGCAAAATTAAACTCATGAGACATACCCTCTAAGCCAATTGTGACAGTATCCTTTTCACAATCAATCTTAGCATTAAGAGTATTCAAGAAGGGTCTACCAAAAATAATGGGACAAAAGTCATCTTGTGGGGAACTAAGAACAAGAAAATCAGCGGAATATTTAACCTTCCCACACAAGACTTCAGCATCTCTAACAATCCCAACTGGTGAAATAGTATCTCTATTGGCAAGCTTGATAGTAACATCAATACCTTCCAATTCAATGGGTGCAATGTCGTGCATAATTTGTTTATATAAATCATAGGGTATTGCACTAGCACTAGCACCCATATCACATAAGCCATGATAACAATGATCTCCTATTTTAACAGAAATAACAGGCATGCCTACCACAGGTCTATGTATCTTAGTATCTGGTCAACAATATTAGAAGTCTCACCATAGAAATAAATAACATGCCCATCTAAATCATCATCCAAGAGATCTTTAACCATAGCAATACTAGGTTCAACTTTTATTTGCTCAGGAGGTGTATAAGTCCTAGTATTACTCTTACGAACAACAGTCGAAGTTTTAGCATGATCCTTTATCCTAACAGGAAAAGGAGGTTTCTCAACATAAGTAGTAGGAACAATAGGATCACTATAGGTGATAGTCTTTTCTTCAACTGTAATAGGTGCAACTACTTTTACTTCAACGGGAGGATTATATTTAAACCACTTCTCCTTAGGGAGATCAACATGAGTAGCAAAAGATTCACAGAAAGAAACTACTATCTCAGAGTCAAGTCCATATTTAGCGCTAAATCCACGAAAAGCATCGGTATCCATAAAAGATTTAACACAATAGAACTTAGGTGTCATACCTGACTCCTTACCATCGTCGGAACCCCAATCTTCAGAGTTGCGTTTAATTATTTCCAATAAGTCCCATTTGAATTCAATAGTCTTCAGCATATAAGAACCAGCACAGGAAGTATCGAGCATGTTGCGATCATTGAGAGAAAGCCGAGCATAAAATTTTTGAATAATCATTTCTCTAGAGAGCTCATGATTGGGGCATGAATATAACATTGATTTGAGCCTCCCCCAAGCTTGAGCGATGTTGTATCCTTCGCGAGGCCAGAAATTATATATGTAATTATGATCATGATGAACAAGATGCATAGGATAGAAATTCTGGTGAAATTCCAACTTCAATCGTTTATAATTCCAAGATCCCATATCATCACATAGCCTATACCATGTCAATGCATCTCCCTTCAAAGATAAAGGGAAGACCTTCCTTTTGACAAAATCATCGGGAATACCTGCAAGCTTAAATAATCCACAAACTTCATCCACAAAGATAAGGTGTAAATTGGGATGCAATGTTCCATCTCCTGCAAATGGATTAGCTAGCAGTTTCTCTATCATACCCGAAGGAATCTCAAAGTAAATATTTTTAAAAAGTTCAGTAGGTTGAGGAGCAACTTTTTGCTCTTCTGGTCGGGGTGAAGATACCCCGAACAAGCCCCTCAAAGGATTAGTTTCCATAGTGACAAGTAATAGAAAATTTCAGCACACTATATAAATGTTTCCTTACCAAGTTCCACTCACCAAAAGCGCTACATTCCCTGGCAACGACGCCAGAAAAGAGTCAGGATGACTCACAAGTGTAGGGGATATATCATAGTCCTTTCGATAAGTAAGAGTGTCGAACCCAACGAGGAGCAGAAGGAAATGATAAGCGATTTTCAGTAAGGTTTTCTCTGCAAGCACTGAAATTGTAGGTAACATATAGTTTTGTGATAAGATAAATTGTAATGAGTAACAAAATAAAGTAAATAAAGTGCGGCAAGGTGGCCCAATCCTTTTTGTAGAAAAGGATAAGCCTGGACAATTTATTATAATGAGAAAGGAGCTCCCGAGGACACATGAGAATTATCGTCAAGCTAGTTTTCATCACGCTCATATGATTCGCGTTTGGTACTTTGATAATTTGATATGTGGGTGGACCGGTGCTTGGGTACTGCCCTTACTTAGACAAGCATCCCACTTATTATTAACCCCTATTGCAAGCATCCGCAACTACAAAAGAAGTATTAAGGTAAACCTAACCACATCATTAAACATATGGATCCAAATCAGCCCCTAACGAAGCAACACATAAACTAGGGTTTAAGCTTCTGTCACTCTAGCAACCCATCATCTACTTATTAATTCCCGCCTTCCTCTAGGACCAAATAATGGTGAAGTGTCATGTAGTCGACGTTCACATAACACCACTAGAGGAAAGACAACATACATCTCATCAAAATATCGAACGAATACCAAATTCACATGACTACTAATAGCTAGACTTCACCCATGTCCTCAGGAACAAATGTAACTACTCACAAAGCATATTCATGTTCATAATCAGAGGAGTAATAATATGCATTAAGGATCTGAACATATGATCTTCCACCAAGTAAACCAATTAGCATCAACTACAAGGAGTAATCAACACTACTAGCAACCCACAGGTACCAATTTGTGGTTTGGATACAAGATTGGATACAAGAGATGAACTAGGGTTTTGAGAGGAGATGGTGCTGGTGAAGATGTTGATGGAGATTGACCCCGTTCCGATGAGAGGATTGTTGGTGATGACGATGGTGATGATTTCCCCCTCCCGGAGGGAAGTTTCCCCGGCAGAACAGCTCCGCCGGAGCCCTAGATTGGTTCCGCCAAGGTTCCACCTCGTGGCGGCGGAGTTTCGTCCCGTAAGTTTGCCCACGATTTTTTCCAGGGTAAAAGCCTTCATATAGCAGAAGATGGACACCGGAGGGCCACCAGGGGGCCCAGGAGAGAGGGGGCGCGCCTAGTAGGGGTGGGCGCGCCCCATCCTCCTGGCCAGGGTGTGAGCCCCTTGAGGTGTTTCTTTCGCTCAATAATTCCTATTAATTCCAACAATAAGTTCCGTGGAGTTTTTGGATTTTTGGAGCAGTGCAGAATAAGTTTCCAATGTTTGCTCCTTTTCCAGCCAGAATTCCAGCTGCCGACATTCCCCCTCTTCATGGTAAACCTTGTAAAATAAGAGAGAATAGCCATAAGTATTGATATATAATGTGTAATAACAGCCCATAATGCAATAAATATTGATATAAAAGCATGATGCAAAATGGACGTATCACTTCTCCTTCTTTTCCATGTGCTAGACATTTTGTTAATGCACTCGGGAAAAAAGGGAGGAGCGATCATTATCGATGGTCGAAATATCAGAGAGGGAATGCCCACCATATACACCACCAGAGATGAGAGTTTTCCAATGGAGACTCGATAGACCGAAAGTCAACCTGGGCTGAATAATGATATGTGTGTCGAGTATCTCGTATTTGTCATTGATTTTAATCTTTCAATTATGAACATAACAAATGGATGACAATGATAGGATGCCCGAGTGCAATGACTGTACTGACTGTACTGACGACAGGGGTATGTGACACATGCCTCACTTGGAAAACAGTAGATGCTCCCTCACGTTGAAGGAGGGCTTCAGATTTTTTACGGTATGTAACTTTTGTGGCACATATTTCTTCTTAATTAAGCATCACTTAAGATTTTTTGCTTTAATGTGTAATTTCTGTTTTTTATAATTCGATTAGCACTACTAGGAAAAGGCCTACTAATGGCGCACCGGTTTTGCCTACTAATGGCGCACTACTGGTGCGCCATTAGTATCACGCCACTAGCATTTTTTACTAATGGCGCACCACGCAGTGCGCCATTAGTTTTGCCCACAGTGCGCCACTAGTGTCTGCTATATTAATGGCGCACCACATGGTAGTGCGCCATTAGTAACAATTTTTTTTATTTTTTTTGTTTTTTAATCTCAGGTCACTATTTCACATATGAGATATCCAACACATATATATACAACAAGCATCCATATAAAAATCATAGCCAACACACAAGTTCCATCATATATACATACATAGCCAACACATAGTTCCATCGTTACATATTACAAAAGTTTCACATTGTTCATCCAACACCGGTATCCATCAATTCACAAAAGTTTCACATTGATACAAAATAAAAACACAAATGGAAAAGAAGCACTCCATCCATGCAAGCTTCCATGAATTAAATCAAATCTGCAAAATGATAAACAAGAAGTTAGAAGAAGAAGAAGAAGACTAGAAGAATACTAGAAGAAGAAGAACACTAGAAGAAGAATAAGAAGAATTTTGGAAAAGAAGAAGAATAAGAAGAAGACTATAAGCTTATTATGTAAACTTGATCATTTTGTGCTAACATAAGTAATTTTGGAGCTAACCTATAGGAAACTAAGCATATAAGCTCTAAGTTAGCATATTAGAGCCAACTTAGGTAAAATGAAGCTAACCTATGTCATTTTGGAAAAGAAGAAGAATAAGAAGAAGACTATAAGCTTATTATGTAAACTTGATCATTTTATGCTAACATAAGTTATTTTTGAGCTAACCTATAGGAAACTAAGCATATAAGCTCTGAGTTAGTATATTAAAGCCAACTTAGGTAAAATGAAGCTAACCTATGTCATTTTGGAAAAGAAGAAGAATAAGAAAAAGACTATAAGCTTATTATGTAAACTTGATCATTTTGTGCTAACATAAGTTATTTTGGAGCTAACCTATAGGAAACTAAGCATATAAGCTCTAAGTTAGCATATTAGAGCCAACTTAGGTAAAATGAAGCTAACCTATAGGAAACTAAGCATATTAGAGATAACATAGGTAACTAAGTGTATATATAACATAGATAACATATGTCATACATAGACCTGACAAAGTTATGATACTGAAGAACTAGGAAGTATGATATAGATAACATACATAACATAGGTAACATAGGTAACTTAGTCCCAAGTATGATACTGAAGAACTAGGAAGTATCCAACTCGTACTGCGGTGTCACAGGGCGGCGGTGACTGCTTCCCCCCATCTCTGATAAGCAGTAGAAGAGACCAATTAGTACCCTTACAACAGATCATAAAACATGCATGAAAATAACCACTCTATATGCATGAAAGTAAGCTGGACAGCAAGCACAACAAATAAGTGCTTGTCAGCAAGGAGTTTGATTCAAGGACGAATCTCACAAGTACAACAGTTGTCAGCAAGGAGTTTGACCACAAGGAGTTGTCAGCAAGAATGATCCAATAAAATATTTTTTTAGATGACCCATAAGACAAACTGAAAATAGTTGTTGTTGCTGAACTAATCTGACCACTATAACCTGTTCATCATTCAGCCATAGTTCTTGTTGCTGCTACAATTTCAGCAAGCAACATGCCTAAATCCAGTGCTTGTTTGACTTTACTGAATTACCAACACATGGCACACAACACATTTATATTTTGTCAGGTCACACAACACATGCCTGAGGAGGAAGATTGAATTTTCTACAGAAGCATCATCAGGTACACTTCAACATGTGCTACCGCAACAAATGGTCAATATTCATTCTTATTTATGGTCAATATTTATAACCTATCAACAAATGGCAAGAATATTGAGTAATCTACTGCAGTTTGATCTACTGCAGATAATTGACCTAGTTGGAACACTGAACATTTTCAGTTAACTGTAGCAAGAAAAACTTCCAAAAACTAGCAGATCTCCAAGAATGCCAAGAGTATTACTCAATGAATTTGATGGCATCAAACTAAATTTTCACTATAATATGTTCAGTGAGCATGATATATACAACGATGAAACAGATCAAGCGACCATTACTATTTCCACCATGTCAATAGTGTGTTCCAACAACTTACAATGGATTCATAAACCAGTGTATAATGGATTTATAAATAGATCAACAGAAACAGTGTATAAGGTTCTCTCTCTTGGCTCTTTCTGTTACTTGTTGTAGACAATTCTGAAGGATTATTGGCTAGTGTGCTTATGATTTTGGTACAAGGTACTTATAATTACTGAAGTTGCAGACATGTACATGTAACAAGTTCCTTCCTAAATTGCAGTGCAAATGGTCAAGGCCCACATCAATTGTATCTTCTTTTTTAGGCAAGAAAAGGCATATCAAATTCACCAAGCACAGCCACACGACATGTCAGATATAACTACTCTTAAAATGATTCATCACAAACTCAGAGTAGCTGATATGATTTCACTTACATTAAGATCGACCAACTGTAACACCCCAATTAGGTCTAACTTTGATTCAATTGAGATCCTAAACCAGGAACAGCAGAACAATCTAAACTAGCACACACGGGTGAATAGCAGAACAATCTAAACTAGCCATGCGTGTAGAACACAGGAGCAAGAAGCCTGCTGCCATGGCCCTAGGGTTTGCAGGGGAGGGGGTGGAGGAGAAGGGAGGAATCACCTGGGGAGGGGATGGAGGAATGGAAGAAGACGCCCGCGTTGAAGCTCCGGCAGCGGCTGGGCGTTGAAGCTCCGGTGACACGCGGCGGGCTCCTCCACTCGCCTGTCTCTGTGTCTCGTCCGATCCGGTCCACGCGGGTGCCCTCGAGGCTTGGGCGGGAGGACGTCGAGGGCGCGGGCGCGGGCGGAGGGGGGACGGCGAGGGAGGCGACACTCGGCTCGGGAGGCGGGGGCGGTGGTGGTGGTCGGGCGGCGGGAGCATGAGCACGGCTGGGACGGCGAGCACGGGCGTGCAGAGGCGGTGTGTGGCGCACTGTTTAGGCGGGGGCAAAGTTAGGTCAGTGGGGATCTAGCGAGGAGGGAATAGGTGGACTGGGAAGCTTACTAATGGCGCACCCCGCAGAGGTGCGCCATTAGAATGTTTTTTTATAGTTCGAGCACTCAGGTTATATTCCACCTAACCCAATCCACATCAGAACCCGCCCACTAGCTCGACTGGTCAGCACGTAGCACACACACCAGGATGTCCTCGGTTCGATTCCTAGGTTCCCCAATAATTTTTTATGCATTTTAAATGTTGTTTGATATTTATTTGTGTTTAAATATGTTCAAACTTGTTTAAATCATAACAGTAATATTTTTTTATAAAAACAGTAATATTTTTTTTGAAAAATATGTTCAAATTTGTTATTTGAAAATATTTATGAATATGAAAAATATTCATATGGGGGAGGGTGCGGGGTCGTCGACGATGGTGGAGTGGGGAGGGTGCGGGCCGGGGGCGGCGGGCGGTGGTGGAGCGGGAGAGGTGCGGTGGGTCGTCGGTGACGGTCGAGTGGGGGAGGTGCGGGCGGGGGGTGGGCGGCGGCGGTGGAGCGGGAGGTGCGGGCGGGGTCGGCGACGGTGGAGTGGGGAGGTGCATGCGGGCAGGGGTCGTGGCGGCCAGTGGGAGAGGGAGGGTGCGGTTGGTCGTCGGTGACGGTGGACGG
This sequence comes from Aegilops speltoides, assembly GCA_021437245.1. NCBI lineage: Eukaryota > Viridiplantae > Streptophyta > Magnoliopsida > Poales > Poaceae > Aegilops > Aegilops speltoides. The sequence goes on from CM038144.1 coordinate 485,848,648, forward strand.
CAGGGCAAAGGGTGGGGCGTCAGGCGAGGAGGTGGGGCAAGGGGCGGAGGGAGGCGGACGGGCGAGGGAGGTGGGCTCGGCATTACTAACAATTTTCTTTCAAAACTACTAATGGCGCACGTTGACTTTGGTGTGCCATTACTATGTCAACTAGTAATGGCGCCTTTGCATAACGTGCGCCATCAAGAATAATTTTTTTCAAAACTACTAATGGCGCACCAGGCACCAGGTGCGCCATTAGTAATATATTACTAATAGCACACCAGAACAAGGTGCGCCATTAGTATATAGTAATGGCGCACCACATGCCTGGTGCACCATTAGTGCCATATCATCTATAGCCCTTTTCCTAGTAGTGTAGTTTATCCCCTGCTATGCAAGACCTTACGTCATAAACAAGCACTCTTTTGAAGAGAGGGAAAATGTGGATACGAAGAAAGCTCATGTTAAGACCATACATGGTTTCATTTTTGAGGTTAAGATCTTAAATGAAGTAGGTGACACACTCTTTGGTTGTTTAAATCGGTAAGGATTATCCAAGGCCTACTGATTTCAGGAGGATATGAAAATAACCTTCGATGTTTGCATTCCTCAAGATGATCCCCGTTATAAAGGCACCACAAAAACCATCACCTAGACCACCACGAGCTATCCCATCACGAGATTGAGGTTTCCCTAGCCTCCCCCAACCCTCTAGACTGGAACTACAGTGGAAATCGGGCAAAAAATTGGTTCAAAAAGGAGTATTGGGCTAAGTTTAGGAGAGGAGAAAGAGACAATAGGAAGAGAAGAAGAGAGGAGGAAGAAGAGAGAAAGAGGACCGACCAGATTGCTACTGGCCACCTTTCGGCTAAGCCCACGGCGACTGGCCATTCATCTAAGGCATGGTTGACTGGTCGCCGGTCAGTCCGAGTGACGTGGCTCAGCCACTAGTCGGCTGCCGCGTGGACGAGCGGGCCCTTTTGGCTGCCGCGTGGACGAGTGGGTCCTAGTCGGCTTAGGCTAAGAACAGTTGATCCTAATCGGCTTTGTCATGGCCGGCTGGATCCAGTCAGCTTAGCCTTAGCTGACACTGTATTATTTTCATAAAATTTCGAAGCCGTCCTAATGGCAACTAACGATAAGCGCTATCCTCAACATTGATGTGAAGCAACTTGGCATATTACAAGTCGCGTCTGAGGCAGCCGAGACTGCATTGGCAGAAGCCATGGCTACACAAGAGGAATGTTTGTAGGCCAAAGTGGCAGCAAGCGAGAAGCTTGTGGTCGAACAGGAGGAAACTGAAATGGAGGCTAGAGAGAAGCTCGCGGTTGCACAACATGAACAACTGAAAGGCCGAAGTGACGACAAGAGAGAAGCTCGCGACCCAGTTTCAGGTTAGTACTTTTCCATATAGACACCAATCCATATTAACTGATTGACCAACTTCGAATAACTTGATGTGTCAACCCTCCTTCTCTTATAGGTGTTTCGGGAAACTTTCGCGAAGATGCCAGGCGGCCCTCCTGCTCTAGAAGCGTCGTGATGGAGTTGTGTGGACTATGTTGTTATGTTGTGGATTCGTGGGCTAAACTTTTTATGTATGTTGGACTTGTGAAGTTGTTCCTATGAGTTTGTTATATATGAAGTTGGTCCTATGAGGTTGTATGTGATGTGACTAAGAGAATGCAGGGGCTTAAGATAAAATAAAGAAGAAAAATGCACTTGCCAGGAGCTGCAGCTAACGCTTTACTTGTCGGTTGCAACTCCGTAAAGGCAACACTTGGGAGCGAGTGCCAACACTTTGCTGAGAGACGCAAACTCGACAAAGCAGAACACTTGGCAGAACCCCCTAGTAGAAAAAGGGTCAAATGTGAGTCACATTAGTCCCGGTTTTCATTTGAGCCGGCACTAATGTGTCCATTAGTGCTGGTTCAAATGGTGACCTTTAGTACCGGTTCATGCCACGAACCGGTACTAAAGATGTTGGGGCCCGGCCAGCACCTTTAGTATCGGTTCGTGGCATGAACCGGTAGTAAAGAGGTTGTGGCAGGCCAATTTTAGTCCCCCCTCGCTCCCCTAGCAAGATTTTTACCACCTTAAATATGTTACTTCTCAAACTATCACAAGCATTTGGTCTTCACTGAACTCTATGTGTATAATTTGTGGACTCAAAATGAGTCTTCACCAGTTTCGAAACCGTTGAGGACTCATATTGACAATGCAGATTGTACACAAAAAGATCATTGATAATCAATGTATTTTTGATGTATATTTTTACATGTTTACGCCGGCATTATGCAGCATTCGAAGCGACGTCATCAATTTCCAACACGTTCTGACATCATTTGCTATTTTTCAGTCACCGATTTGTTTAGATCAGAGCTAAATGACCGTGAAATTGAAAATCACTACAAAACGAACTCTGAAAATGTTGAAGGTATCATCATTTCACCCGCATAGCATGTGCGAAAGAGTAGAGAGGGTCACGGCAAAAATTGGACGCACTTCGTGTACAAACTGGACAATCTCTTTCGGAGTATCAGGGTTTCGGACGAGAACTCATCTGTTACACGGGTGCTTCATTTTTTGTAAACTTATTTAAACTCCAGACATTTTTTGTGTTCAGTATGCAGCATTCGAAGCGACGTCATAAATTTCCAACACGTTTTGACATCATTTGCTGTTTTTCAGTCACCGATTTGTTTAGATCAGAGCTAAACGACCGTGAAATTGAAAATCACTACAAAACGTACTCTGACAATGTTGAAGGTATCATCATTTCACCTGCATAGCATGTGCGAAAAAGTAGAGAGAGTCACGGCAAAATTGACGATTGCCGTACAAACCGGACAATCTCTTCGAGTATCGTGGTTTGGACGAGAACTCATCATTACGGGCACTTCATTTTTTTAAACTTATTTGAACTCCAGACTTTTTTTGAGCCGGCATTATGCAGCATTTGAAGCGAAATCATCAATTTCCAACACGTTCTGACATCATTTGCTGCTTTTCAGTCACCGATTTGTTTAGATCAGAGCTAAATGACTGTGAAATTGAAAATCACTACAAAACGAACTCTGAAAATGTTGAAGGTATCATCATTTCACCCGCATAGCATGTAAGAAAGAGTAGAGAGGGTCACGACAAAAACTGGACGCACTTCGTGTACAAACTGGACAATCTCTTTCGGAGTATCACTGTTTCGGACGAGAACTCATCTGTTACACGGGTACTTCATTTTTTTTAAACTTATTTGAACTCCAGACTTTTTTTGAGCCGGCATTATGCAGCATTCGAAGCGACGTCATCAATTTCCAACACGTTCTCACATCATTTGCTGTTTTTCAGTCACCGATTTGTTTAGATCAGAGCTAAATGACCGTGAAATTGAAAATCACTACAAAACAAACTCTCAAAACATTGAAGGTATCATCGTTTCACCCGCATAGCATGTGCGAAAGAGTAGAGAGGGTCACATCAAAAACTGGACGCACTTCGTGTACAAACTGGACAATCTCTTTCGGAGTATCAAGGTTTCGGACGAGAACTCATCTGTTACACGGGCACTTCATTTTTTTAAACTTATTTGAACTCCAGACATTTTTTGCGTTCAGTATGCAGCATTCAAAGTGACGTCATCAATTTCCAACACGTTCTGACATCATTTGCTATTTTTCAGTCATTTACCAATTTGTTTAGAGAGCTAAATGACCGTGAAACAGTAAATCACAACCAAATGAACTCTGAAAATGTTGAAACTTGGCATGGTATCATCATTTCACCCGCATAGCATGTGCGTATGGGTAGAGAGTGTCACGGCAAAAACTGGAGGCACTTCGTGTACAAACTGGACAATCTCTTTCGGAGTATCAGGGTTTCGGACGAGAACTCATCTGTTACATGGGCACATCATTTTTTTAACTTATTTGAACTCTAGACTTTTTTTGAGCCGGCATTATGCAGCATTCGAAGCGACGTCATCAATTTCCAACACGTTCTGACATCATTTACTGTTTTTCAGTCACCGATTTGTTTAGATCAGAGCTAAATGATCGTGAAATTGAAAATCACTACAAAACGAACTCTAAAAATATTGAAGGTATCATCATTTCACCCGCATAGCATGTGCGAAAGGGTAGAGAGGGTCACGGCGAAAGAGTAGAGCTGAATGACCGTGAAATTGAAAATCACTCCAAAATGAAGTATTATGCGGCATTCGAAGCAACTAAAGAAAAAATATTCACAAAGAAACTAAATACATAAAAAAACTACTCAGAAATAAATAGAAGAAAACAAAGCAAAAAATAAAAAACTATATAAAAAATTACTCAAAAATAAATAGAAGAAAATAAATAATGCAGAAAATAAAAAACTATATAAAAAATTATTTTGGCGCTGTCCAGTGGGCCTGCCAGACCTAGGGTGTGCAAATTCAGGCCCAGAAGGGCCGGCAGGCTCACAGGGCAGCGCGCCCTAGTTAGGCCGAGAAGCCTGCTATATAGAGGAGTTTGAAGGAGCAGCCGAGGCTGGGTTTATAAACCAGTGCGGCTGCCCTTCGCTTAGTGAGGTGGGACTAAACATAGTGCACCGTGGGTGGCAGCGCACAACCATTAGTACCGGTTGGTGGCTCCAACCGGTACTAACGGGTCGGCCTTTAGTACTGGTTGGGGTAATAAACCGGTACTAAAGGCCGCCGTTTCCCATCACTTGGCCTGGCCAAAATTGGCCTTTAGTACCGGTTGGTGGCTCCAACCGGTACTAAAGGCCCTTCCTATATATATGACACTTAAGAAAAATTTAGTTTCATCGACCACTTCTTCTCCAACTTCTCGCGCGACATCGCCCGCCGCCGTCGCGTCGCGCCGCTGCCGCGTCGCCCCGCCGCCCTCGACCGCGCCGTCGCCGCTTCGCCACTGTCGTCGCCGTCCGTCCCGTCGTTGCCGTCTCGCGCCACCGCCCGATACTACGACGTCGCCGTCTCGATCGCGCCGTCGATCGCTTCGCCCGCCGCCCGTCGTCGCGCCGTCCCGTCGCGTCGCCGTCTCGCGTCGCCGCCCGTACGCCGCCACACCCCGCTCGTACACACACACATACACACACACACACAAACACATACACACTACACACACACACTACACACACACACACACATACACACACACACTACACACACACACACACACTACACACACAGTACTACACACACACACAATTTTCTTTTACTTATTTTCTGTTTTCTATTGTTTAGATTAATGCATGTTAGATGAATTTCTTAGATAAGAATGTTAGAATGTTAATGTTAAATGAATTAGATAGAAAAGTTGTTAAATATTAATGTCAATTGTTTTAGAAGAATTAGCTAGATATTATATATATATATATATATATATATATATATATATATATATATATATATATATATATACTAGTTGAATTAATATAACTAGTTCATTTTAGTAAGAAAATTAATAGAACTAGTTTATTTTAGTAAGAAAATTTAGGTATATTAAATTTGATGATCTAATTAAAATATTACTATATATAGCTACTTTATATATTTTAGTAAGTAAATTAATAGAAGTAGTTTGTTCTAGTAAATTCCTAGTTGAATTAGTTAAATTAATAGAACTAGTTTATTTTAGTAAGAAAATTAATAGAACAAGTTTATTTTTAGTAAATGCTTAGTTGAATTAGTTGAATTAACAGAACTAGTTGAATTAATAGAAGTAGTTGAATTAGTTGAATTAATAGAATTAGTAAGTGTTTAATGTTTCACCTATATGAACATAGGAAATGCCGTCTGACGACGAAAAAGATTTCATTATGTGCGAATACTGTGAAGACCAGCGCGGCCTGTGCGATAGAAATTTCCTTGTTGATGATAGGGGATTCAGCATCAAGCTGATTGAGACCTTCGAATTCGATACAGTAAGTCACAACGACAAGTCTTTTTTCGTAATTAAGCATGACTTATATATGCTTTATTTGCTTCAACTTATAATTTTTAATTTTCACTATTCTACTAGCGCATCCCCTGCCATGCAAGAATTTTTGTCTTGGATAAGATAGGTTTCAGTGCTATGGAAACTATGGAGGTAAAGAGAGTTTACCTGAAAACCGAGCATGGTTATACTTTCAACGTCAAAGTATACAATGCAAACACGTACACCTATTTTGAATGCAAAACTTGGCAGGCACTATACAAGGCTTATGCATTTGAGCCTCATATGGTTATCACCTTTGATATTCGTCCGGAAGATGATATTGAAGGTAATAGAGACATCTGGGTCGATATGCGGACGCCTCCAGTTCTACCATTATGTGAGTTCTTCTCAACCATATTTTATGTCTTTGATATTGTTTATTCAAAAATAGTTGACAACTAATTTCTATTGACAGCTTATTTCCATTCAAGCAAACATGTCCGGCGCTTGGTAGACAGGACCTACTACTGTCCTGAAGCTGAACTAAACTGCGAGGAGATAAGTCATTATGTTTCATGGATTGAGGATCTTCATACTGTCAAGACAAATTTTCTTCCTGCACTTAAAAATGTTAGTACTCAAAACGTGCGACCAATAGTGATCATATTGAACTACGGTCACATCTATTTAGGAATGATGGTAAGATTTTTACTATTTTTCCTCAGTGCATCTTTTGCATACATAATGTTTTTGCTAAACTTTCATTGCTAAGTATATTAATTACTATACTATGTTCTTCAACAAGGACTCCCGATGACAGTTGTGCCTCAGTGGATCGAGACTAAAGGTCGCATGTCAATGGTTAGCTTACGGCCAAGATATCCTACATTGCACATGAGTGCATTCAGGATTTCTAACATCGATGAATGCTTAATAGTGAAAGATTGGAGCAAAATTGTTAACGATCGCAGAGAAGTACTAGGGGGCAGCAATGAGAAGCGCAGCCCACGATTAGGAGATAGGTTCATCTGCATGCTCCAGTATGATCAATCAGGAGAGCTATACATGTTCTATGCTATTTTACCTGAGAGAGAGAGAGAGAGAGAGAGAGAGAGAGAGCAGCAGAAGTGATTTAGCTAGTTCATGCTCTTAGTACTTGTCCTCTCATGTCCGTGTTCTTCGTCCTTAACTTAATCTCAAAGAGTGATTTGCTTTTGTGGTGTTATGAACGCTTATAATATCATGACCATGTTGAACTCGATGATATCTTTGCTTCTGGTACAAGTGAATGTTTCTTCTTTAAGCTAGTGTTGGTGATGATTAGATACTGGTAATGACTATGATGATTAAATAGTGGTAATGACAACTATGATGATTTTTAGCTAGCTAGTATACTGTTGTTGATGATATGATGATGCAAGAGTTTTTATATTAATATGATGATGATGATGAGTTATTATATCATTTATGAAAGAAACCGCAGATTAGTTTCAGCTGGATGGATCCTAGCTAAGTGATCAAGTATATGCCATATCCATATTATACTTGATCACCTAATTCCACATGCATCCAGTCGAAACTAATCTACGGTACTTTCACCTAATGATTTAACAACTCATTATAATGTAAAACAATCACTAAATTAAATTGAAAACACAAAATTAAAGGAAAAATAAAAAATAAAACCAAAAGACGCCCAAACATTTAGTACCGGTTGGTGTTACCAACCGATACTAATGTCCTACACGCACCCGGGCCTGACTCGTGCCACGTGGTGGCACTTTAGCGCCGGTTCGTGATGAACCGGTACTAAAAGGGGGGACCTTTAGTCCCTACTCTTTAGTGCCGGTTGCCGAACCGGCGCTAAAGCCCGGTTCTGCACTAGTGACGTAAGACCACCTACAAAACTATGCCGAGTAGTTTGTCCTACAACTCTCAGCAAAGGTGGCACCTGGAGAGACCTACCAGTGCCAACACTCTGCTGAAAGCCACAAAACTTGACAAAGCAGGATATGTGGCATAACCTAAAAACGCCTACAAAACTAGGCTGAGTACTTCGTCCCACAACTTGCCAGAGATTTACTGTACGTAAAAAGTATTAGCAGAAGGACAGTGCTAACTTCCGAACGGTCTGATTTTAGCGATAGATCCGAATGACTAGTTCCCACGTAAGAATTCTCCCACACTGCATTTTAACCATGTTTGGTATATGTTGCTTGCTAGCTAGCAGCTGGATGGATTCATGTACGTGCCCGTGAACGTCTCGCCGTATATATGCGTACTTGAAGTAGCCCGGGCTAGCTGGCTAGATCGATTCGACGGAAATCGTGCTTAACTCTAACAGGAAGCACCCGATCAAGAACTTGAACTGGGGCTGAGCGAGATTATATCGTGAACAGAGCTGTTGAGCCTCGCATTGGCTATATATGCCGTAGTACGACGATTTGTAATGTAGTGCAGCTGCGCCTGGTTTCCGGCGCGGGCGCAGAGCTCTGACGACGGCCTTTATGGAGACTTGACATGTAGCCATGCATGGCTCATGCGTAACAGGTAAGTACGCCCAGGAAAATCAATGTTGGTGTACCTTGCTTACGTACGGGCTTCATGCTTCGGTTGTCTTCCTCCAGAGCTGGGAATCCTAGCTGATATACATCCATCCGATGCAACACTGCTTAAAAAACCAATTATGCAGAGCGTCGGATCGTGTGCCCGCCCTGGATCTCCGGCGGCGGAGCAGGCCAACCCTCCTTTCTGTATCTTACTACATGACTTCCTCGTCGGCGCTTATCCCAGGAAATCTCAGTTCTGGAATCCGCCAGTATGCGTCTAACTTCTCTCCTTGGCGATTAAACTGCATGCCGTACGCGTGCCCGGCCTGCACGGCGACAAACGATCGTAGTGCTTGGTTCAGAATTAACCGTGTTGTTGTAAACGACTCAGGTATGCGCTCAAACACGTACACAGCTGTGGCAGCGCTGTCCCATGGGGTACTACGGTATGCAGTGGTCTCCGATTGATCCTAGCAATCAGATCATTAATACTTACTCCGACGGAGGCCAGGGAGCGTTTGATTACTGGATCTACCCGCTGGGAGACGGTAGCTCGGGATATCTTCAACCGGTTTGGATGACGGTCATGTAATAGGATAGGCAATTAGTTTCCCTGTCTATTTTCGAGCCAACCGGTTGTGGTTTATCTCTTTTGGCTAGTTTGTGTATCTAGCCTTTTGATTCTGTGTGAGCGTTTGTCTTTTTTTCTATAATTGCGGAGACATTGAGACCTTGTTGAACCTTTTTATTAATAAGATGGCCGTATGCATCATGCTGATGCAGAGGCCGGGGACCACCCCTTTTCGAAAAAGAAAAAAAAAGATCATTAATACATACACAGAGAGACAGACAACATATGTTTTTCTCAGACATGTGCACCTACTAACACGTACGGTGGCCAATCCCAGTGCTAGCCTAGCTGCTGCTTAGTTTCAGTTTTGATAAAACACATCTGTGCCCTAAGTATTGCATATTTAACTCATATACTATTGATTTTACGTGAAGATTTGTGGAGACAATTTTTTTTCCTTTGTAGTTTAACCGAGTTACTTAGATGTGCAATAACCAGGGTACATCTAAATGTGCAAATAATTTCTATGCGCACAGCGCACTTCCGTTCAACCCGCACTTGTATGCTGCTGAACTGGATCGCCATTACAGTGATGCCAACATTAGCAAGCAAGCCAGAAGACCTAGCAGTTCCATCACCCTGTCTGGGAAATAAATCGGGTGAGCAGGTCCTTAGAAAAGAGCAGTGTCATGCCGGGCGTTGGGAGACATCCGTGCGTAAGTTCGGTCCCGAGCCCGGCCGTGCCTGTCTAACCAGGCGTCGTAGATGGACCATGTAGGGGCTCTGTTCGCTTCTATCCATCGCCGTGCGTCGTAGGGCTCGAGATATTCAACAGGGTCTTTGTCGTGACGGCGCGTCACTGTTTAAGCACGTATAGTTTCCCTTGTTGGCCTATCGCACCCTCTAGGGGGTCGATCAGGTTGATCGGCTCGACCGCGTGTTAAAAGCACGTTGAAGGTGACCTTCTCATCGAATTCTGGCAGGAGACGTTGTCGGGGGTAAGATTTAGGCGCGGTGTGGCGCCGTTCCTCGAGGAGTCGAGGTATTGTTCGGCCGAGAGGATTTCTACCCACTTGTCATTCAGCGCATTCTGACCGGCATTGGCTGATCAATAGCTTGCCTCCTTATTCCATAGGGAGTTGGGAGGCGCTCGAGGATGCCTTTAGGGCAAACTTCCAGGGCACTTACGTCTGACCTTGGGAAGCATACGACCTCAGCCACCTTATTCTACAACTCAACGAGTCGGCCAGGAAATTTTGGAATCATTTCCTAACCAAAAAGAACCAAATTGTGGACTGTCTCGACACCGAGACAATCGCCGCCTTCCGGCACAGTATTCGAGATGAATGGCTTGCACGCCAACTTGGGTAGCTTAAGCCGAGGTCCATGGCAGCCCTCACCTCAGTGATGACCCACTTTTGGGCGGGAGAGGATAGTTGGCTGGCCCGCAGTTCTCACAATGTGGAGGCTGGCACCTTGGAGTCCCGCGATGGCAATGGTAAGCCTAGCCACAATAAAAATAAGCGCAGTCATAAGAATGGTGGGAGTGACACCGAGGTTGTTGCAGTTAACACAGGGTTGAACGGCCCTAGAGCCGAACAGAAAAAGAAGCCCTTTAAAGGGAACAAGGACGGACCCAGCCAGCTGGACAACATCCTCGACAGAGCATGCCAAATCCATGGCACGTACGTTTGAGGCCATTGTGCTTGAAGACCCAGTAGTTCCATCACCCTGTCGGTGAGAAGGTCCTCGGAACCGAGCAGTGTCATGCCGGATGTCGGGAGATATCCGTGCGTAAGTTCGGTCCCGAGCCCAGTCGTGCCTGTCCAACCAGGCCTCGTAGCCGTTGAGACCGGCCGGAGCGCGTCCCCTTGATATATAGATGGAGCATGTAGGGGCTCGGTTCGCTTCTATCCGTCGTTGTGCGTCGTAGGGCTCAAGATATTCAACAGGGTCTTTGCCGTGCTGGCGCGTCGCTGTTTAAATATGTATATATTCCCTTGTTGGCTTGTCGCGCATTCTAGGGGGTCGATCAGGTTGATCGGCTCGACCGCGTGTTAAAAAGCACGTTGTCGGTGACCTTCTCGTCGAATTCTGGCAGGAGACCTAGGCGGGGGTAAGATTTAGGCGCGGTGTGGTGCCGTTCCTTGAGGTATTGTTCGGCCAAGAGGATTTCTACCCACTTGTTATTCAACGCATTCTGATCGTCTTGCAGTTGTTGCTCCTAACTCTTAATACTCATGGAAGTAACTACCAGGCGCCGTCTGAACTGCTCTTTCTCAAATGGGTCCTTGGGGACTAGGTAGTCCTCGGTTCTAAGGCTCTCATCCTCCTCGGATTCGGGTAAATAATTGTTGTTGGCCCGTTGAAGAGGTCATCGGGGTCCTCATCTTCAGGTATTCCTGTGGGGCCGTTTTTCTATTCTGGAGAGACTTGAATGTCCTCTCCCTGGTTATCAGCTTCGTCAGTCGTTGCGCTGTTGTCAGTGGTGGTAGTGTCATGCCCGCTGGAGGCCCTGTTGGTACCCTTCACGTGCCTGCGTCGATGTTGCGATGGGTTCTTAGGTGTGTCCACCATGTATACATCATAAGTGTACGTTGTTGTCCATCTGCCGGTACTGGTCAATGGCACAGTGGTTTTCTGGAGTGTTGTAGACATCTTCATCCATGTCAGTAGTCTCCTCGTATTCTAGCGCGCCTGTTAAGTCATTGACCGTGGCGACTAAGTGGGTGGTGGGTGGAATGTAAATTTCCATGTTGTCAGCTTTAAGTCCGATCTTGTCATAGACCAAAGTTTGATGGTTCGAGATTGATAAACTCTGAATGCAATCCAACATCTCATTAAGGTGAGACAAATCTTCAGGGTTCATGCCCTGGCTAGAGGCCGGGTAGACTCAAAGCATGATCAGGGCGCTGCTTGAAACAACCTCAGAGTGTTGGTCGGCCTAATCTAACTCGAGGCCACCTTGTAGGGAGATCGGACCCGTACTTGACATAGGGTCCATGTTTTAATTCAGATTGGGGTTCTGGCCCGACCCGTTGTCGAGGCCGTCGCCTCGCATGATAGCAACCCATTCCACGCACGGGGCCAGACCCATCGGGAGATCGGATCCGAAGTTCAGATCGGAGATCGGCTCCGGCATTCAGCCCGCGGCTACTGAGAGGTCCTTCATCCTTTCTGGAGCCTAGCCGGAAAGAACAAGCTTGCCATGGGAATCCGCGGTGTATTCTAGGCTTCCGAAAGTGACCATATGGTCCAGAGCAAAGTTCTAAATGGGTGCTAGATGGCCCATCGAGTCGGCATGGAAAACCATGCTGCCGAACACGAATAGTTCGCCAGGGACAAAGATGTTTCCCTGGCGGGCATTGCAGTTGATCCGCATATTAGCCATAGATCCTTTTTTGATCACACATCGGAACCCTCAATGAAAACACGAATGTCGGTGGTAAAATCGGCGGACCTCGGGGTAGGGGCTCTCGAGCTGTGGATCTCAGATCGATGGTAACAGGAGACAAGGGACACGATGTTTACCCAGGTTCGGGCCCTCTCAAAGAGGTAATACCCTACATCCTGCTTTGATTGTATTGATGGTTGTGTATCGAGTACAAATTTGATCTACCTCGCGATCATAAGTTGTGTTCTAACCTAAGGCTAGGAGGATATAATTATGATCGGATCCCCTCTACAGGCTAAACCCCTTGGCTTATATACATGCTACATGGGTACCTACGGTTACATGGTCGATTGCAGATCTAAGGATGCATATGGTGGTGGCCGAAGATGCCCTTCGAGTACACGTCAAGTCTTAGGCAGAGATTGTCTTGATCACGTTGAGGTGCAAGGCTGTCGGAGTCCTTCATTAGGAGAATGAGGGCCCATAAGCCTGGCCCGAGGACTATGGGCCAACTAGGTTGGTACCCCCTAGTCCAGGACACTATCACCAGGTATGAGTTAGGGAATGACCCTGGGGGCGTTGAGGCGGTCAGCAATGATTTGTCGCTCATCGACCGAATATCCAAGCACAATCACTTCACTTTTGGCGAAGTTGATGGTAAGCCCCGACAATTGCTGAAAGCATAGAAGCAGGAACTTCAAGTTCGCAATGTCCAAGATGGACCCCTCCACCATGATGAATGTGCCATCAACATACTGCTCCAGGTTTGCACATTCCATATATAGTATTGTCTTTACATTCTTCTGTTGCAACCTATATGTGACGCACCTTGGTATATTACAGGTCGCGACAGAGGCAGCCGAGACTGCAGTGGCAGAAGCCATGGCCACACATGAGGAACGGTTGTAGGCCAAAGTGGCGGCTAGCGAGAAGGTTGTGCCGAACAGGAGGAACGACTGAAATGGAGGCTAGAAAGAAGCTCGCGGTTGCACAACATGAACCGCTGAAGGCCAAAGTGACGACAAGAGAGCAGCTCGCGGCCTAATTTCAGGTTAGTACTTTTCCATATAGACACCAATTCATATTAACTGATTGACCAACTTCGAACAAGTTGATGTGTCGATCCTCCTCCTCCTACAAGTGTTTCGGGAAAGTTTCGTGAAGATGTCAGGCGGCTCTCCTCCTCAAGAAGCGCGTGATGGAGTTGTATGGACTATGTTGTTATGTAGTGGATTCGTGGGTTAAACTTTTTATGTATGTTGGACTTGTGAAGTTGTTCCTATGAGTTTGTTATATATGAAGTTGGTCCTATGAGGTTGTATGTGATGTGACTAAGAGAATGCATGGGCTTAAGATAAAATAAAGAAGAAAAAGGCACTTGCCGAGAGCTCTGGCAAACGCTCTATTTGTCGGTTGCAGCTCGATAAAGGCAACGCCTGGGAGCCAGTGCCAACACTTCGCTGAGAGACACAAACTCGACAAAGCAGAACACGTGGCAAAACCTGAGACTCCACCATGCACAAGACTCCAAGTAGGGGTATATTTCCTTTGTTGTAAATAAAGTGTGTCAATTCCTTGATGCTCCTACCACTGCACATTGGACTGCTGAAAATGCATATTGAGATATGTGAAGAACACATTGAATGTTGGTCTGAAGGAAATATGCCCTAGAGGCAATAATAAAGTTATTATATATTTCCTCATATCATGATAAATGTTTATTATTCATGCTAGAATTGTATTAACCGGAAACAAAATACATGTGTGAATATATAGACAAACAGAGTGTCACTAGTATGCCTCTACTTGACTAGCTTGTTAATCAAAGATGGTTATGTTTCCTAACCATGAACAAGGAGTTGTTATTTGATTAACAAGGTCACATCATTAGTTGAATGATCTGATTGACATGACCCATTCCGTTAGCTTAGCACACGATCGTTTAGTATGTTGCTATTGCTTCCTTCATGACTTATACATGTTCCTATAACTATGAGATTATGCAACTCCCGCTTGCGGAGGAACACTTTGGTACTACCAAACGTCACAACGTAATCGGGTGATTATAAAGGAGTACTACAGGTGTCTCCAAAGGCAGATGTTGGGTTGGCGATTTCAAGATTAGGATTTGTCATCCGAATGTTGGAGAGGTATCTCTGGGCCCTCTCGGTAATGCACATCACTTAAGCCTTGCAAGCATTGTAACTAATGAGTTAGTTGCGAGATGATGTATTACGGAACGAGTAAAGAGACTTGCCGGTAACGAGATTGAACTAGGTATTGGATACCGACGATCGAATCTCGAGCAAGTAACATACCGATGACAAAGGGAACAACGTATGTTGTTATGCGGTCCGACCGATAAAGATCTTCGAGAATATGTAGGAACCAATATGGGCATCCAGGTCCCGCTATTGGTTATTGACCGAGACGTGTCTCGGTCATGTCTACATTGTTCTCGAACCGTAGGGTCCGCATGCTTAAGGTTTCGATGGCGGTTATATTATGAGTTTATGAGTTTTGATGTACCGAAGGAGTTCGGAGTCCCGGATGAGATCGGGGACATGACGAGGAGTCTCGAAATGGTCGAGACGTAAAGATCGATATATTGGACGACTATATTCGAGTTCGGAAAGGTTCCGAGTCATTCGGTATTTATCGGAGTACCGGAGAGTTACGGAATTCGCCGGGAGAAGTATTGGGCCTTATGGGCCATACGGGAAAGAGAGAGGGCTGCCCTAGGCAGGCGCGCCCCCCTTGCCCTAGTCCGAATGGGCTGGGGAGGCCGCACCCTCCTTCCTTCCTTCTCTCTTCCCTTCCTAGTCTCCTACTCCTAATACATGGAAGGATCCCTAGTTGGACTAGGAAAGGGGGAATCCTACTCCCGGTGGAGTAGGACTCCCCTATGGCGCGCCTCCTCCCTAGGCCGGCCTCCTCCTCCCTCCCTCTATATACGGGGGCAGGGGGCACCCCATAGACACACAAGTTGATCCTTGAGATTGTTCCTTAGCCGTGTGCGGTGCCCCCCTCCACCATAATCCACCTCGGTCATATCGTTGCGGTGCTTAGGCGAAGCCCTGTGTCGGTAGAACATCAAGATCGTCACCACGCCGTCGTGCTGACGGAACTCTCTCTCCCCGGAGCTTTGCTGGATCGGAGCCCGAGGAGCGTCACCGAGCTGTACGTGTGTCAAGAACTCGGAGGTGCCGGAGTAACGGCGCTGGGATCGGTCGGTCTATGAGGGTACGTAGACAACACTCTCCCCTCTCGTTGCTATGCATCACCATGATCTTGCGTGTGCGAAGGAAATTTTTTGAAATTACTACGTTCCCCAACAGTGGCATTCGAGCCTAGGTTTTTTATGGTTTGATGTTTTGCACGAGTAGAACACAAGTGAGTTGTGGACGATACAAGTCATACTGCCTACCAGCATGTCATACTTTGGTTCAGCGGTATTGTTGGATGAAGCGGCCCGGACCGACATTACGCTACGCTTACGCGAGACTGGTTTTACCGCCGTGCTTTGCACACAGGTGACTAGCGGGTGTCAGTTTCTCCAACTTTAGTTGAACCGAGTGTGGCTCGCCGGTCCTTGTGAAGGTTAAAGCGGAGTCTATTTGTGAAATATCGTTGTGGTTTTGATGCGTAGGTGAGATTGGTTCTTGCTTAAGCCCGTAGCAGCCACGTAAAATTTGCAACAACAATGTAGAGGACGTCTAACTTGTTTTTGCAGGGCATGTTGTGATGTGATATGGTCAAGGCGTGATGCTATATTTTATTGTATGAGATGATCATGTTTTGTAACGAAGTTATCGGCAACTGGCTGGAGCCATATGGTTGTCGCTTTATTGTATGAAATGCAACGCCTGTAATTGCTTTACTTTATCACTAAGCGGTAGCGATAGTCGTAGAAGCAATAGATGGCGAAACGACAACGATGCTACGATGGAGATCAAGGTGTCGCGCGGTGGCGATGGTGATCACGACGGTGCTTGAAGATGGAGATCACAAGCACAAGATGATGATGGCCATATCATATCACTTATATTGATTGCATGTGATGTTTATCCTTTATGCATCTTATCTTGCTTTGATTGACGGTAGCATTTTAAGATGATCTCTCACTAATAATTATCAAGAAGTGTTCTCCCGAGTATGCACCATTGCCAAAGTTAAATCGTGCCGGACACCACGTGATGATCGGGTGTGATAAGCTCACGTCCATCTACAACGGGTGCAAGCCAGTTTTGCACACGCGAATACTCGAGTTAAACTTGACGAGCCTAGCATATGCAGATATGGCCTCGAACACGGAGACCGAAAGGTCGAGCATGAATCATATAGTAGATATGATCAACATAAGATGTTCACCATTGAAAACTACTCCATCTCACGTGATGATCGGTTATGGTTTAGTTGATTTGGATCACGTGATCACTTAGACGACTAGAGAGATGTCTATCTAAGTGGGAATTCTTAAGTAATATGATTAATTGAACTTAAATTTATCATGAACTTAGTCCTGGTAGTTTTTTGCAAATTATGTTGTAAGATCAATAGCTTGCATTGTTGCTTTCATATGTTTATTTTGATATGTTCCTAGAAAATTGTGTTGAAAAATGTTAGTAGCAATGATGTGGATTGGATCCGTGATCTGAGGTTTATCCTCATTGCTGCCTGTAAGAATTATGTCCTTAATGCACCGCTAGTTAGCAGACCTATTGCAGGAGCGGATCTGAGGGCGTTATGAGCGTTTGGCTAGCTCAAATATGATGACTACTTGATAGTTTTGTGCACCATGCTTTATGGCTTAGAATCGGGACTTCAAAGATGTTTTGAACATCATGGACCATATAAGATGTTCCAGAATTGAAGTTAATATTTCAAGCAAATACCGAGTTGAGAGATATGAAGTCTTCAACAAGTTCTATAGCTAAAAATGGAGGAGAATCACTCAACTAGTGAGCATGTGCTCAGATTGTGCAGGTACTTCAATCGCTTGAATCAAGTGGGAGTTAATCTTCGAGATAAGATAGTGATTGACAGAATTCTCTAGTCACCATCACCAAGTTAGTAGAACTTCGTGATGAACTATAGTATGCAAGGGATGATGAAAATGATTCCGAGTTTTTCATAATGATGAAATCGTTGAAGGTAGAAATCAAGAAAGAACATCAAGTGTTGATGGTTAACAAGACCACTAGTTTCAAGAAAAGAGCAAAGGGATAGAAGGAACTTCAAGAAGAGCGGCAAGCAAGTTGCTGCTCAAGTGAAGAAGCCCAAGTCTGGACTTTAGCACGAGACTAAGTGCTTCTACTGCAAAGGGACTGGTCATTGGAAGCAGAACTACCCCAAGTATTTGGCGGATAAGAAGGATGGCAAAGTGAACAAAGGTATATTTGATATACATGTTATTGATGTGTACTTTACTAGTGTTTATAGCAACCCCTCGGTATTTGGTACTGGTTCAGTTGCTAAGAGTAGTAACTCGAAACGGGAGTTGCAGAATAAACAGAAACTAGTTAAGGGTGAAGTGGCGATGTGTGTTGAAAGTAGTTTCAAGATTGATATGATCATCATCGCACACTCCCTATACTTTCGGGATTAGTGTTGAACCTAAATAAATGTTATTTGGTGTTTGCGTTGAGCATGAATATGATTTGATCGTGTTTATTGCAATACGGTTATTCATTTAAGTAAGAGAATAAACTGTTGTTCTGTTTACATGAATAAAACCTTATATGGTTACACACCCAATGAAAATGGTTCATTGGATCTCGATCGTAGTGATACACATATTCATAATATTGAAACCAAAAGATGCAAAGTTAATAATGATAGTGCAACTTATTTGTGGCACTGCCGTTTATGTCATATTGGTGTAAAGAGCATGAAGAAACTCCATGCTGATGGGATTTTGGAATCACTTGATTATGAATCACTTGATGCTTGCGAACCATGCCTCATGGGCAAGATGACTAAGACTCCGTTCTCCGAACAATGGAGCGAGCAACCGACTTATTGGAAATAATACATCGACGTATGCGATCCAATGAGTGTTAAGGCTCATGGCGGGTATCGTTATTTTCGACTTTCACAGATGATTTGAGCAGATATGGGTATATCTACTTGATGAAACATAAGTCTGAAATAGTTGAAAGGTTCAAAGAATTTCAGAGTGAAGTGGAAAAATCATCGTGACAAGAAAATAAAGTTTTCTCCGATCTGATCGGAGACAAATATTTGAGTTCGAGTTTGGTCTTCAATTAAAACAATGTGGAATAGTTTCACAAATTCATGCCACCTGGAACACCACATCATAATGGTGTGTCCGAATGTCATAACCGTACTTTATTGGATATAGTACAATCTATGATGTTTCTTACCGATTTACCAATATCATTTTGGGATCATGCATTAGAGACAACTGCATTCACGTTAAATTGGGCACCATCTAAATCCGTTGAGACGACACTATATGAACTGTGGTTTAGCAAGAAACCCAAGTTGTCGTTTCTTAAAGTTTGGAGTTGCGATGCTTATATGAAAAGTTTCATCCTGATAAGCTCAAACCCAAATCGGAGAAGTGCGTCTTCATAGAATACCCAAAGAAAATTGTTGGGTACACCTTCTATCACAGATCCGAAGGCAAGATATTCGTTGCTTAAGATGGATCCTTTCTAGAGAAGGAGTTTCTCTCGAAAGAAGTGAGTGGGAGGAAAGTAGAACTTGATGAGGTAATTGTACCTGTTCCCTTATTGGAAAGTAGTTCATCACAGAAATCTGTTCTTGTGACTACTATACCAATTAGTGAGGAAGTTAATGATGATGATCATGTAACTTCAGATCAAGTTACTACCGAACCTCGTAGGTAAAACAGAGTAAGATTCGCACCAGAGTGGTACGGTAATCCTGTTCTGGAGGTCGTGTTACTTGACCATGACAAACCTACGAACTATGAGGAAGCGATGATGAGCCCAGATTCCGCAAAATGGTTCGAGGCCATGAAATCTGAGATATGATCCATGTATGAGAACAAAGTATGGACTTTGATGGATTTGCCCGATCGGCAAACCATAGAAAATAAATGGATCTTCAAGAGGAAGACGGACGTTGATAGTAGTGTTACTATCTACAAAGCTCGACTTCTTGCAAAAATGTTTTCGACAAAGTTCAAGATGTTGACTACAATGAGATTTTCTCAACTGTAGCGATGCTTAAGTCTGTCCGAATCATGTTAGCAATTGCCACAATTTATGAAATTTGGCAAATGGATGTAAAAACTGCATTCCTGAATGGTTTTCTGGAGGAAGAGTTGTATATGATGCAACCAGAAGGTTTTTTCGATCCAAAGGAGCTAACAAAGTGTGCAAGCTCCAATGATCCATCTATGGACTGGTGCAAGCATCTCGGAGTTGGAATATACGCTTTGATGAGTTGATCAAATCATATAGTTTTATGCAGACTTATGGTGAAGCTGTATTTACTAGAAAGTGAGTGGGAGCACTACATCATTTCGATAAGTATATGTGAATGACATATTGTAGATCGGAAATAATGTAGAATTATTCTGCAAAGCATAAAGGAGTGTTTGAAAGAAGTTTTTAAAGAAAGACCTCGGTGAAGCTGCTTACATATTGAGCATCAAGATCTATAGAGATAGATCAAGATACTTGATAAGTTTTTCAATGAGTACATACCTTGACAAGATTTTGAAGTAGTTCAAAATGGAACAGTCAAAGAAAGAGTTCTTGCCTGTGTTACAAGGTGTGAAATTGAGTAAGACTCAAAACCCGACCACGGCAGAAGATAGAAAGAGAATGAAAGTCATTCCCTATGCCTTGGCCATAGGTTCTATAAAGTATGCCATGCTGTGTACCAGATCTATAGTATACCCTGCTTTGAGTTTGGCAAGGAGTACAATAGTGATCTAGGAGTAGATCATCGACAGCGGTCAAAATTATCCTTAGTGGAATAAGGATATGTTTCTCGATTATGGAAGTGACAAAAGGTTCGTAGTAAAGGGTTACGTCGATGCATGTTTTGACACTGATCTGGATGACTCTAAGTCTCGATCTAGATACATATTGAAAGTGGGAGCAATTAGCTAGAGTAGCTTCGTGCAGAGCATTGTAGACATAGAAAAATTGCAAAATACATAACGGATCTGAATGTGAAAGACCCGTTGACTAAGACTCTCTCACAAGCAAAACATGATCACACCTTAGTACTCTTTGGGTGTTAATCACATAGCGATGTGAACTAGATTACTGAATCTAGTAAACCCTTTGGGTGTTGGTCACATGGCGATGTGAACTATGGGTGTTAATCACATGATGATGTGAACTATCGATGTTAATCACATGGTGATTTGATCTAGATTATTGACTCTAGTGCAAGTGGGAGACTGAAGGAAATATGCCCTAGAGGCAATAATAAAGTTATTATATATTTCCTCATATCATGATAAATGTTTATTATTCATGCTAGAATTGTATTAACCGGAAACATAATACATGTGTGAATATATAGACAAACAGAGTGTCACTAGTATGCCTCTACTTGACTAGCTTGTTAATCAAAGATGGTTATGTTTCCTAACCATGAACAAGGAGTTGTTATTTGATTAACAAGGTCACATCATTAGTTGAATGATCTGATTGACATGACCCATTCCGTTAGCTTAGCACACGATCGTTTAGTATGTTGCTATTGCTTCCTTCATGACTTATACATGTTCCTATAACTATGAGATTATGCAACTCCGCTTGCGGAGGAACACTTTGGGTACTACCAAACATCACAACGAATCGGGTGATTATAAAGGAGTACTACAGGTGTCTCCAAAGGCGATGTTGGGTTGGCGATTTCGAGATTAGGATTTGTCACTCCGAATGTTGGAGAGGTATCTACGGGCCCTCTCGGTAATGCACATCACTTAAGCCTTGCAAGCATTGTAACTAATGAGTTAGTTGCGAGATGATGTATTACGGAACGAGTAAAGAGACTTGCCGGTAACGAGATTGAACTAGGTATTGATACCGACGATCGAATCTCGAGCAAGTAACATACCGATGACAAAGGAACAACGATGTTGTTATGCGGTCCGACCGATAAAGATCTTCAGAGAATATGTAGGAACCAATATGGGCATCCAGGTCCCGCTATTGGTTATTGACCGGAGACGGTCTCGGTCATGTCTACATTGTTCTCGAACCGTAGGGTCCGCATGCTTAAGGTTTCGATGATGGTTATATTATGAGTTTATGAGTTTTGATGTACCGAAGGAGTTCGAGTCCCGGATGAGATCGGGGACATGACGAGGAGTCTCGAAATGGTTGAGACGTAAAGATCGATATATTGACGACTATATTCGTGTTGGGGAACGAGTAATTTCAAAAATTTTCCTACGCACACGCAAGATCATGGTGATGCATAGCAACGAGAGGGAGAGTGTTGTCTACGCACTCGTGAGACTGAAGCGAAGCGATCACAACGTAGAGGAAGTAGTCGACGTTCTCCTCGCGATCCGACCGATCCGGCGGCGTTACATCTCGACGCCCCAGTTCTTGACACACGACAGCTCGATGACGTCCCTCAGACTCGATCCAGCCGAGTGTCGAGGAGAGTTCCACAAGACGACGGCGTGGGACGATCTTGATGTTTCACCGGCGCAGGGCTTCGCCTAAGCTTCGCGACGGTATAACCGAGGTGGAATATGGTGGAGGGGGGCACCGCACACGGCTAAGGAACGATCCGTAGATCAATACTTGTGTGTCTTGTGTGTCTAGAGGTGCCCCCCTGCCCCCGTATATAAAGGAGCAAGGGGGGAGGGTGCGGCCGGCCTAGGAGAGGCGCGCCAAGGGGTGTCCTACTCCCACCGGGAGTAGGACTCCCTCCTTCCTTGTTGGAGTAGGAGAAGGGGAAAGAGGGGGAGAGGAGGAAGGAAAAGGGGCTGCACCCCTGTCCAATTCGGACTAGAGGGGCTGCGCCCCTTCTTCCTTTTGGCCTCTTTCCTTATTCCCGTATGGCCCAATAAGGCCCATATACTCCCCGGCGAATTCCCGTAACTCTCCGGTACTCCGAAAAATACCCGAATGACTCGGAACCTTTCCGAACTCCGAATATAGTCGTCCAATATATCGATCTTTACGTCTCGACCATTTCGAGACTCCTCGTCATGTCCCCGATCTCATCCGGGACTCCGAACTCCTTCGGTACATCAAAACTCATAAACTCATAATATAAGCATCCATCGAAACCTTAAGCGCGGACCCTACGGTTCGAGAACAATGTAGACATGACCTAGAACTATTCTCGGTCAATAACCAATAGCGGGACCTGGATGCCCATATTGGTTCCTACATATTCTACGAAGATCTTTATCGGTCAGACCGCATAACAACATACGTTGTTCCCTTTGTCATCGGTATGTTACTTGCCCGAGATTCGATCGTCGGTATCCAATACCTAGTTCAATCTCGTTATCGGCAAGTCTCTTTACTCGTTCCGTAATACATCATCTCACAGCTAACTTATTAGTTGTAATGCTTGCAAGGCTTCAGTGATGTGTATTACCGAGAGGGCCCAGAGATACCTCTCCGACAATCGGAGTGACAAAACCTAATCTCGAAATACGCCAACCCAACATCTGCCTTTGGAGACACCTGTAGTACTCCTTTATAATCACCCAGTTACGTTGTGACGTTTGGTAGTACCCAAAGTGTTCCTCCGGTAAACGGGAGTTGCATAATCTCATAGTTGTAGGAACATGTATAAGTCATGGATAAAAGCAGTAGCAACATACTAAACGATCGTGTGCTAAGCTAATGGAATGGGTCATGTCAATCAGATCATTCAACTAATGATGTGACCTTGTTAATCAAATAACAACTCCTTGTTCATGGTTAGGAAACATAACCATCTTTGATTAACAAGCTAGTCTAGTAGAGGCATACTAGTGACACTCTGTTTGTCTATGCATTCACACATGTATTATGTTTCTGGTTAATACAATTCTAGCATGAATAATAAACATTTATCATGATATGAGGAAATATATAATAACTTTATTATTGCCTCTAGGGCATATTTCCTTCAGTCTCCCACTTGCACTAGAGTCAATAATCTACATCACATCACCATGTGATTAACATCGATAGTTCACATCATTATGTGATTAACACCCATAGTTCACATCGCCATGTGACCAACACCCAAAGGGTTTACTAGATTCAGTAATCTAGTTCACATCGCTATGTGATTAACACCCAAAGAGTACTAAGGTGTGATCATGTTTTGCTTGTGAGAGAGTCTTAGTCAACGGGTCTTTTACATTCAGATCCGTTATGTATTTTGCAATTTTTCTATGTCTACAATGCTCGCATTTAAGCTACTCTAGCTAATTGCTCCCACTTTCAATATGTATCTAGATCGAGACTTAGAGTCATCCAGATCGTGTCAAAACTTGCATCGACGTAACCCTTTACTTACTAACCTTTTGTCACTTCCATAATCGAGAAACATATCCTTATTCCACTAAGGATAATTTTGACCGCTGTCTAGTGATCTACTCCTAGATCACTATTGTACTCCCTTGCCAAACTCAAAGGTAGGGTATACAATAGATCTGGTACACAGATGGCATACTTTATAGAACCTATGGACAAGGCATAGGGAATGACTTTCATTCTCTTTCTATCTTCTCGCCGTGGTCGGGTTTTGAGTCTTACTCAATTTCACACCTTGTAACACGTGCAAGAACTCTTTCTTTGACTGCTCCATTTTGAACTACTTCAAAATCTTGTCAAGGTATGTACTCATTGAAAAACTTATCAAGCCGCCTTGATCTATTTCTATAGATCTTGATGCTCAATATGTAAGTAGCTTTACCGAGGTCTTTATTTTAAAGAACTCCTTTCAAACACTCCTATATGCTTTGTAATAATTCTACATTATTTCCGATCAACAATATGTCATTCACATATACTTATCGGAAATGCTGTAGTGCTCCCACTCACTTTCTTGTAAATACAGGCTTCACCGTAAGTCTGTATAAAACTATATGCTTTGATCAACTTATCAAAGCGTATATTCCATCTCCGAGATGCTTGCACCAGTCCATAGATGGATCGCTGGAGCTTGCACACTTTGTTAGCTCCCTTTGGATCGATAAAACCTTCTGGTTGCATCATATACAACTCTTCCTCCAGAAAACCATTCAGGAATGCAGTTTTTACATCCATTTGCCAAATTTCATAAATTGTAAAATGCGGCAATTGCTAACATGATTCGAACAGACTTAAGCATCGCTACAGTTGAGAAAATCTCATTGTAGTCAACATCTTGAACTTTGTCGAAAACCTTTTTGCAACAAGTCGAGCTTTGTAGATAGTAACACTACTATCAACGTCCGTCTTCCTCTTGAAGATCCATTTATTTTCTATGGTTTGCCGATCATCGGGCAAATCCATCAAAGTCCATACTTTGTTCTCATACATGGATCATATCTCAGATTTCATGGCCTCAAACCATTTTATGGAATCTGGGCTCACCATCGCTTCTTCATAGTTCGTAGGTTCATCATGATCTAGTAGCATGACTTCCGTAACAGGATTGCCGCATTCACTCGTGCGGATCTCACTGGTTTACCTACGAGATTCGGTAGTGACTTGATCTGAAGTTACATGATCATCATCATTAGCTTCCTCACTAATTGGTGTAGGTGTCACAGAACCAATTTTCGTGATGAACTACTTTCCAATAAGGGAGCTAGTACATTACCTCATCAAGTTCTACTTTCCTCCCACTCACTTCTTTCGAGAGAAACTCCTTTCTAGAAAGGATCCATTCTTAGCAACGAATGTCTTGCCTTCGGATCTGTGATAGAAGGTGTACCCAACTGTCTCCTTTGGGTATCCTATGAAGACACATTTCTCCGATTTGGGTTTGAGCTTATCAGGATGAAACTTTTTCACATAAGCATCGCAACTCCAAACTTTAAGAAACGACAACTTGGGTTTCTTGCTAAACCACAGTTCATATAGTGTCGTCTCAACGGATTTAGATGGTGCCCAATTTAACGTGAATGTAGCTGTCTCTAATGCATGATCCCAACACGATATTGGTAAATTAGTAAGAAACATCATAGATTGCACTATATCCAATAAAGTACGGTTATGACGTTCGGACACACCATTATGAAGTGGTGTTCCAGGTGGCATGAATTTGTGAAACTATTCCATATTGTTTTAATTGAAGACCAAACTCGTAACTCAAATATTTGTCTCTGCGATCAGATCGTAGAAACCTTATTTTCTTGTCACGATGATTTTTCCACTTCACTCTGAAATTCTTTGAACTTTTCAAATGTTTCAGACTTATGTTTCATTAAGTAGATATGCTCAAATCATCTGTGAAGGTCAGAAAATAACGATACCCGCCGCGAGCCTTAACACTCATTGGATCGCATACATCAGTTTGTATTATTTCCAATAAGTCGCTTGTTTCGCTCCATCGTTCCGAGAACGGAGTCTTAGTCATCTTGCCCATGAGGCATGGTTCGCAAGCATCAAGTGATTCATAATCAAGTGATTCCAAAATCCCATCAAGATGGAGTTTCTTCATGCGCTTTACACCATTATGACCTAAACGGCAAGTGCCACAAATAAGTTGCACTATCATTATTAACTTTGCACCTTTTGGTTTCAATATTATGAATATGTGTATCACTATGATCGAGATCCAATGAACCATTTTCATTGGGTGTGTAACCATATAAGGTTTTATTCATGTAAATGAATAACAATTTATTCTATAACTTTAAATGAATAACCAGACGCAATAAACATGATCAAATCATATTCATGCTCAACGCAAACGCCAAATAACATTTATTTAGGTTCAACACTAATCCCGAAAGTATAGGGAGTTTGCGATGATGATCATATCACTCTTGAAACTACTTTCAACACACATCGTCACTTCACCCTTAACTAGTTTCTGTTTATTCTGCAACTCCCGTTTCGAGTTACTACTTTTAGCAACTGAACCAGTACCAAATACCGAGGGGTTGCTATAAACACTAGTAAACTACACATCAATAACATGTATATCAAATATACCTTTGTTCACTTTGCCATCCTTCTTATCCGCCAAATACTTGGGGTAGTTCCGCTTCCAGTGACCAATCCCTTTGCAGTAAAAGCACTTAGTCTCAGGCTTAGGACCAGACTTGGGCTTCTTCACTTGAGCAGCAACTCGCTTGCCATTCTTCTTGAAGTTCCCCTTCTTCCCTTTGCCCTTTTCTTGAAACTAGTGGTCTTGTCTACCATCAACACTTGATGTTTTTCTTGATTTCTTCCTTCGTCGATTTCAACATCACGAAGAGCTCGGGAATCATTTTCGTCATCCCTTGCATACTATAGTTCATCACGAAGTTCTACTAACTTGGTGATGGTGACTAGAGAATTCTGTCAATCACTATCTTATCTCGAAGATTAACTCCCACTTGATTCAAGCGATTGTAGTACCTGCATAATCTGAGCACATGCTCACTAGTTGAGCGATTCTCCTCCATCTTTTAGCTATAGAACTTGTTGGAGACTTCATATCTCTCAACTCGGTATTTGCTTGAAATATTAACTTCAACTCCGAACATCTCATATGGTCCATGATGTTCAAAACATCTTTGAAGTCCCGATTCTAAGCCATAAAGCATGGTGCACAAAACTATCAAGTAGTCATCATATTGAGCTAGCCAAACGCTCATAACCTTTGCATCCGCTCCTGCAATAGGTCTGTCTACCTAGCGTGCATTAAGGACATAATTCTTTCAGGCAAAGCAATGAGGATAAACCTCCGATCACGGATCGAATCCGCATCATTGCTACTAACATTTTTCAACACAATTTTCTAGGAACATATCAAAATAAACATATGAAAGCAACAACGCAAGCTATTGATCTTACAACATAATTTGCAAAATACTACCAGGACTAAGTTCATGATAAATTAAAGTTCAATTAATCATATTACTTAAGAACTCCCACTTAGACAGACATCTCTCTAGTCATCTAAGTGATCACGTGATCCAAATCAACTAAACCATGACCGATCATCACGTGAGATGGAGTAGTTTTCAATGGTGAACATCATATGTTGATCATATCTACTATATGATTCACGCTCGACCTTTCGGTCTCCGTGTTCCGAGGCCATATCTGCATATGCTAGGCTCGTCAAGTATAACCCGAGTATTCTCGCGGTGCAAAACTGGCTTGCACCCGCTGTAGATGGACGAGAGCTTATCACACCCGATCATCACGCGGGTGTCCGGGCACGATTTAACTTTGGCAACGGTGCATACTCAGGAGAACACTTCTTGATAATTTAGTGAGAGATCATCTTAAAATGCTACCGCCAATCAAAGCAAGATAAGATGCATAAAGGATAAACATCACATGCAAATCAATATAAGTGATATGATATGGTCATCATCATCTTGTGCTTCGTGATCTTCATCTCCGCAGCACCACCATGATCACCATCGCCACCGGCGCGACACCTTGATCTCCATCGTAGCATCGTTGTCGCCTCGCCAATCTTATGCTTCTACGACTATCGCTACCGCTTAGTGATAAAGTAAAGCATTACAGTATGCATTGCATTGCATACAATAAAGCGACAACCATATGGCTCCAGCCATTGCCGATAACTTCGTTACAAAACATGATCATCTCATACAATAAAATATGGCATCACGCCTTGACCATATCACATCACAACATGCCCTGCAAAAACAAGTTAGACGCCCTCTACTTTGTTGTTGCAAATTTTACGTGGCTGCTACGGGCTTAAGCAAGAACCAGTCTCACCACGATCAAAACCACAACGATATTTCACAAATAGACTCCGCTTTTAACCTTCTCAAGGACCGGGCGAGCCACACTCGGTTCAACTAAAATGAGAGAGACAGCACCCACCAGTCACCTTTAAGCAACGAAGTGCTTGTAGCGGTGAAACCAGTCTCGCAGAAGCGCACGCTGTAATGTCGGTCCGGGCCGCTTCATCTCACAATACCGCTGAACCAAAGTATGACATGCTGGTAGGTAGTATGACTTGTATCGCCCACAACTCACTTGTGTTCTACTCGTGCAAAACATCAAACCATAAAACCTAGGCTCGGATGCCACTGTTGGGGAACGAGTAATTTCAAAAATTTCCTACGCACACGCAAGATCATGGTGATGCATAGCAACGAGAGGGGAGAGTGTTGTCTACGCATCTCGAGACCAAGCGAAGCGATCACAACGTAGAGGAAGTAGTCGACGCTCTCCTCGCGATCCGACCGATCCCGCGCCAGCATTCGACGCCCGAAGTTCTTGACACACGACAGCTCGATGACGCCCTCAGATCCGATCCAGCCGAGTGTCGAGGGAGAGTTCCACAAGACGACGGCGTGGCAGGACGATCTTGATGTTTCATCGGCGCAGGGCTTCGCTTAAGCTTCATGACGGTATAACCGAGGTGGAATATGGTGGAGGGGGCACCGACACGGCTAAGGAACGATCCGTAGATCAATACTTGTGTGTCTTGTGTGTCTAGAGGTGCCCCCTGCCCCGTGATATAAAGGAGCAAGGGGGAGGGTGCGGCCGCCTAGGAGAGGCGCGCCAAGGGGTGTCCTACTCCCACCGAGTAGGACTCCTCCTTCCTTGTTGGAGTAGGAGAAGGGGAAAGAGGGGAGAGGAGGAAGGAAAGGGGCTGCACCCCTGTCCAATTCGGACTAGAGGGGCTGCGCCCTTCTTCCTTTTGGCCTCTTTCCTTATTCCCTGTATGGCCCAATAAGGCCCATATACTCCCGGCGAATTTCGTAACTCTCCCAGACTCGAAAAATACCCAATGACTCGAACCTTCCGAACTCCGAATATAGTCGTCCAATATATCGATCTTTACGTCTCGACCATTTCGAGACTCCTCGTCATGTCCCCGATCTCATCCGGGACTCAACTCCTTCGTACATCAAAACTCATAAACTCATAATATAACCATCATCGAAACCTTAAGCGTGCGGACCCTACGGTTCGAGAACAATGTAGACATGACCTAGAACTATTCTCGGTCAATAACCAATAGCGGACCTGGATGCCCATATTGGTTCCTACATATTCTACGAAGATCTTTATCGGTCAGACCGCATAACAACATACGTTGTTCCCTTTGTCATCGGTATGTTACTTGCCCGAGATTCGATCGTCGGTATCCAATACCTAGTTCAATCTCGCTATCGCAAGTCTCTTTACTCGTTCCGTAATACATCATCTCACAGCTAACTTATTAGTTGTAATGCTTGCAAGGCTTCAGTGATGTGTATTACCGAGAGGGCCCAGAGATACCTCTCCGACAATCGGAGTGACAAAACCTAATCTCAAATACGCCAACCCAACATCCGCCTTTGGAGACACCTGTAGTACTCCTTTATAATCACCCGATTACGTTGTGACGCTTGGTAGTACCCAAAGTGTTCCTCCGTAAACGGAGTTGCATAATCTCATAGTTGTAGGAACATGTATAAGTCATGGATAAAAGCAGAGCAACATACTAAACGATCGTGTGCTAAGCTAATGGAATGGGTCATGTCAATCGATCATTCAACTAATGATGTGACCTTGTTAATCAAATAACAACTCCTTGTTCATGGTTAGGAAACATAACCATCTTTGATTAACAAGCTAGTCTAGTAGAGGCATACTAGTGACACTGCTTGTCTATGCATTCACACATGTATTATGTTTCGGTTAATACAATTCTAGCATGAATAATAAACATTTATCATGATATGAGGAAATATATAATAACTTTATTATTGCCTCTAGGGCATATTTCCTTCAATTCGGAGTTCGGAAAGGTTCCGAGTCATTCGGTATTTATCGGAGTACCGGAGAGTTACGGAATTGCCGGGAGAAGTATTGGGCCTTATGGGCCATACGGAAAGAGAGAGGGCTGCCCTAGGCAGGCAGCGCCCCCCCTTGCCCTAGTCCGATTGGGCTAGGGGAGGCCGCACCCTCCTTCCTTCCTTCTCTCTTCCCTTCCTAGTCTCCTACTCCTAATACATGGAAGGATCCCTAGTTGACTAGGAAAGGGGAATCCTACTCCGGTGGGAGTAGGACTCCCCTATGGCGCCTCCTCCCTAGGCCGGCCTCCTCCTCCTCCCTCCTTTATATACGGGGCAGGGGGCACCCCATAGACACACAAGTTGATCCTTAAGATCGCTCTTAGCTGTGTGCGGTGCCCCCTCCACCATAATCCACCTCGGTCATATCGTTATGCGGTGCTTAGGCGAAGCCTGCGCCGGTAGAACATCAAGATCGTCACCACGCCGTCGTGCTGACGGAACTCTCTCTCCCCGGAGCTTTGCTGGATCGGAGCCCGAGGAGCGTCACCGAGCTGTACGTGCGTCAAGAACTCGGAGGTGCCGGAGTAACGGCGCTGGGATCGGTCGGTCTACGAGGGTACGTAGACAACACTCTCCCCTCTCGTTGCTATGCATCACCATGATCTTGCGTGTGCGTAGGAAATTTTTTGAAATTACTACGTTCCCCAACATGGTCTTACATTCAACAAGTCACCATCTACCCTTGTTAGTGCCTTCTCTGACTCTGATTGGGCAGGATGCTTAGATGACAGATGCTCAATAGGTGGGTTTACAATTTTCTTTGGACCTAATCTAATCTCATGGTGTGCAATAAAACATGTCGTACTTTCGAGGTAGAGCAGTAAAGCAGAGTGCAAGGCTTTAGCAAATGCAACTTTAGAAATCATTTGGGACAAGTCCATGCTGAGAGAGCTTTGGATATGTCATATCCAACTTCCTTGTCTTTGGTGTGGTAACCTTGGTGCCACATATTTGTCTGCTAACCCTGTTTTTCATGCAAAGGACCAAACACATAGATATTGACTATCACTTCGTCAGAGAAAGGGTTGCCAACAAAGAGTTTGAAATTCGGTTTGTACATTCAAAGGATCAAGTTGCCGATGGATTCACAAAAGCTTTGTTTACAAGACCTTTTGAAGAGTTCAAGCGTAATCTTAATCTAGTCAAGTTATGCTTAAGGGAGGGTGTTAAACATTATGTGGTTCAGTTATAGCCTTGTGCGTCAAGTACAGTTATGATAGATAGGATGTCTTTTGGTTTAGTTGGAGTCTATCTTTATCTCTCTTCGGTTGGCGCCAGCTACCACAACTTATAACGTACGAGAGATGGCTTCTCCCCAATTAATATAAACACAGCGCGGCCCTCTGTATAAGGTAGAGACGCTTACATAATTGACAAAGTCTACTTTCAGATAATAAGTCTTGTGATTGTGCGTCTTCAACTCCTTTTATAGGCCTTCAAGTGCCTCCGCATGTCAAACACGCTGTTATTATACGCCCATGAATAATTAGATTTGTAATACCAAACATAGTACCATGTTTTGTGCTGCTGAAACATATTTGTTCGTGGCAAACCAACAACTTATGCTTACATTTTGAACCAATGTTCCTGCTTTCAGCATTTGTAACGAACTCCACATTGCTTCTGTTCTTTTTACCACTATTACTAGGCCTTCTTTTCCCGCTTGCGCCAGCAACACAACCAACGAGGGGCCAAAGAATGGTAATCTCTTCCAGTCCTTACGTTGTCCTTTTTAAGAATTCTCCCACCCTGCATTTTAACCATGTTTGGTATGTGTTGCAAGACTAGCTAGCTAGCAAGCTAGCAAGCAGCTGGATGGATTCCTGTACGTCTCGTCGTATATATGCTCGTACTTGAAGTAGCCCGGGCTAGCTGGCTAGATCGATCCGACTGGAATCGTGCTTAACTCTAACAGGAAGCACCCGAGCAAGAACTTGAACGGGGACTGATCGAGCGTGAACAGGGCTGCTGAGGCTCGCATTGGCTACATATGCCGTAGTACCACGATTCCGGCGCGGGCGCAGAGCTCTGACGGCAGCCTTTATGGAGACTTACATGTAGCCATGCATGGCTCATGCCGTCATGCGTAAGAGCTAAGTACGCCGAGGAAAATCAATGTTAGTGTACCTTGCTTACGTACGGCCGGGCTTCATGCTTCGGTCGTTTCCAGCTGATATATGTCCATCCAATGCACCACTGCTTTAAAACAAATCATGCAGAGCGTTGGATCGTGTGCCCGCCCTGGATCTCCGGCGGCGGATCAGGGCAACCCTCCTGTCTATCTTTACATGACTTCCTCGTCGGCGCTCATCCCAGGAAATATCAGGTCTGGAATCCGCATGTATGCGTCTAACTTCTCTCCTTGGCGATTAAACTGCACGTCGGTCGTGTGCCCGGCCTGCACGGCGACGAACGATCGTAGTGCTTGGTTCAAAATTAACCGTGTTGTTGTAAATGGCTCCGGTATGCGCTGACACACGTACACAGCTGTGGCAGCACTGTCCCATGGGGTACTACGGCATGCAGTGGTCTCCCATTGATCCTAGCAATCAGAGCATTAATACACACACACAGAGACAGACAACATATGTTTTTCTCAGACATGTGCACGTACTAACACGTACGGTGGCCAATCCCAGTGCTAGCCGAGCTGCTGCTTAGTTTCAGTTTTGATAAAAACACATCGTGCCCAAAGTATTGCATATTTAAGTCATATACTATTGATTTTACGCGAAGATTTGTGGAGACAATTTTATTTCCTTTGTAGTTTAACTGAGTTACTTAGATGTGCAATAACTAGGATACATCTAAATGTGCAAATAATTTCTATGTGCACAGCGCACTTCTGTTCAACCCGCATTGATATGCTGCTGAACTGGATCATCATTATAGTGATGCCAACGTTAGCAACCAGGCCGGAAGACCCAGCAGTTTGATCACCCTGTCTGAAACAAATCGGGTGAGCAGGTCCTCAAAACCGAGCAGTGTCATGCCGGACATCGGGAGACATCCGTGTGTAAGTTCGGTCCCGAGCCCGGCCGTGCCTGTCTAACCAGGCATCGTAGATGGACCATGTAGGGGCTCAGTTCGCTTCTATCCATCGCTGTGCATCGTAGGGCTCCAGATATTCAACAAGGTCTTTGCCGTGATGGCGCATCACTGTTTAAGCACGTATATTTTCCCTTGTTGGCCTGTCGCGCCCTCTATGGGGTCGATCAGGTTGATCAGCTTGACCGCGTGTTAAAAGCACATTGTCGGTGACCTTCTCGTCGAATTCTGGGAGGAGACGTCGGCGGGGGTAAGATTTAGGCGCGGTGTGGTGCCGTTCCTCGAGGTATTGTTCGGCCGAGAGGATTTCTACCCACTTCTCATTCATCGTGTTCTGATTGGCATTGGCTTAATAGCTTGCCTCTTATTCCATAGGGAGCTAGGAGGCGCTCGAGGATGCCTTTAGGGCAAACTTCCAGGGCACTTATGTCTGACCTTCGGATGCCAACGACCTCAGCCACCTTATTCAACAACCCGACGAGTCGGCCAGGAAATTTTGGAATCATTTCCTAACCAAAACGAACCAAATAGTGGACTGCCTCAACGCCGAGGCGATCGCCGCCTTCCGGCACAGTATCCGGGATGAATGGCTTGCACACCAACTTGGTCAGCTTAAGCCGAGGTCCATGGCAGCCCTCACCTCACTGATGACCCGTGAGGGAGTCCTGGACTAGGGGGTGTCCGGACAGCCGGACTATCATTATCCGTCGGACTCCAAGACTACGAAGATAGAAGATTGAAGACTCCGGCTCGTGTCCGGAAGGTACTTTCCTTGGCGTGGAAGGCAAGCTTGGCAATACGGATATGTAGATCTCCGACCATTGTAACCGATTCTGTGTAACCCTAGCCTCTCCGGTGTCTATATAAACCGGAGGCAGATTCTCTAAAGAAGCAGCCCAAACGCCGACGTCAGCGGCGCCGCTCTAAATCCCGCCACAGCAAGAATGGAGATTCCGCACGGAGACAATAACACCGGAGAGTGCCAAGACAATCCTCCAAAGAAGACTCAAAGACAGAGGACGCAGAAGCAAGCCCTCACGATAGGGCGGCGCATTTAAGGGGTTGAGGATGATAACTATATGCCTCCCTCCAAGACGAAGCAAGCCTCAACGATGATGAATTCGCTGCACTACGAGGATCCCGTCAACAAGAGCGCTTCAAGCGCATGCTCATAGCCACACAAACAGCCTAAAGAAAAAGCAGCAACAGCTCCAAGATGATCAAGATCCGCTGGCCGATCGATGGACCGAGGTACTCGCGTCAAGAGTATAAACTCGAACGCCTCCAAAAGTTACCTAAGACGCAAGCTGCTCCCCGATTAGAGGAGGAAGCATACATACCTTCATCACCCAGCGACGACATGGCTGACCGACCACCCCGTGGTCGGGACAGAGGCATCCAGCCCCCAGCCAAGACCGCACTCGCATCGCTCCAAAAGTACGGGCCAAGAGGGAACACGCCGGACTTGCGAGACATATTGAGGACAAGGCAAGACAATCCAGATCCATCTACGGATCACGTAGGCGCCCACGACCCACGCATTTAATACCGTCGCGCCGGATATAACAACCCGCCGGGCCGAACACAGCAGCATAGCGCCTTCTCCCACTGCGCCGCGATATCGCCTAATACAGGGCGCCAGACACCCTCTATGCTTCATCGACGGGTTATGGATCATCGATCCTCAAGAGTTTAAACCCAGAACATTGAATCTTACGATGGCACAACAGACTTCGCGGTTTGGATCAAGACTATCTTCTCCACATTCACATGGCCCGGCGATGATCTCCATGTCATCAAGTACCTCCCACTCAAGCTTAAAGGACCAGCTCGGCATTGGCTAAATAGCTTGCCTCAGAGTCAATTGCGCTTTGGGAGGACCTGAAGCCGCATTCCTCGACAACTTCCGTGGCACATACGTGCGACCACCGACGCCGATGACCTAAGCCACATAATTCAGCAGCCGATTTAATCGCCGCATAATTCGACACGGTTCTTAACAAAGAAAACCAAATCGCCGACCGTCTGATGCAGAGGCCCTTGCAGCCTTCAAACACAACATCCGGGACGAATGGCTAGCCCGACACCTGGGGCAGGAAAAGCCGAAATCCATGGCAGCCCTCACATCGTTAATGACCCGCTTCTGCGCGGGAGAGGACAGCTGGCTAGCCCGTAGCAACAACCTCCGTAAAAATTCTGGCAGTCCGGATACCAAGGACAACAATGGCAGGTCACGTCGCAACAAAAACAAGCGCCGCATTAACAGCGATGATAAGGAGGATACGACAGTCAATGCCGGATTCCGAGGCTCTAAACCCGGTCAGCGGAAGAAGCCATTCAAAAGAACCACTCCGGGTCCGTCCAATCTGGACCGAATACTCGACCGCTTATGCCAGATACATGGCACCTCTGAAAAGCCAGCTAACCACACCAATAGAGATTGCTGGGTGTTCAAGCAGGCCGGCAAGTTAATTGCCAAAAACAATGACAAGGGGCTAAACAGCGACGACGAGGAAGACACCCGACCACCGAACAGTAGAGGACAGAAGGGCTTCCCCCCACAAGTGCGGACGGTGAATATGATATACGCGACACACATACCCAAGAGGGAGAGGAAACGCGCACTTAGGGACGTCTATGCGATGGAGCCAGTCGCCCCAAAATTCAATCCATGGTCCTCTTGTCCGATCACTTTCGATCGAAGAGACCATCCGACCAGCATACGCCACGGCAGATTCGCCGCATTGGTCTTAGACCCAATCGTCGATGGATTTCACCTCACAAGAGTCCTGATGGATGGCGGCAGCAGCCTGAACCTGCTTTATCAGGATACAGTGCGCAAAATGGGCATAGACCAATCAAGGATCAAACCTACAAAGACAACCTTTAAAGGTGTCATCCTGTGAGTGGAAGCTAATCATGCAGGCTCACCACACCGAAGTGGTCTTCGGATCACCGGATAATTTTGGGAGCGAAGAGTTAATCTTCGACATAGTCCCGTTCGCATGGCTATCATGCTCGCTTTCGGACGAACGCGCTTGTAAAATTCAACGCGGTGCCGATTATGCATACCTAAAGCTCAAGAGGCCAGCCCTCTTGGAGTCATCACGGTCAATGGGAATACGGAACGCCCTCCGAACGGAGGAACATACAGCGCTCTCGCGCGAAGTGCGAGCAGCCTCTTAAGGCAATTCTCAAGTCCGCGGTTAAAAGGCGGACACAGCAAAGCTACCGAGCAATGCCAACCAAGATCACTGGCGCGATCGAGCATGCGAGTAATGCGGCCCCAGCCCCGCCTCGCCAGCATGATAACAAGAATAACACTCGCGACATCATTACGCTTTGGAGATACCATGGGCGCAGGAAAGGGGCACGATCACAATGGACCCAGAGTGCGGCTCGACCACACCGGGGGCTCGCAAGGGTGCCCCTTCTTTTCCTTTTTACTTTACTACTTTGTGTACACAGACTCCGCTAAATGTAAGCCTGTCCGGTGGCGACCCTGCCAACTCATGATCAATAGTCGGGGACTAAAGAAGGCCGCGATTTAACTCTCGTGTGGTCTCAATTACTAACATTAAATTCGATTATATACACCAAGTCCGCAGCTCATCCTCGAGGGGGACATGTTTATTGAGTCAAAATCCCTTGCTTACCGCACTATTTGTATCGGTCCGCTTTATTAGCAGACTTTCTTTCATATATAATGCAGCACCTTTTTATTTGCAATGGCATTACCTTTTATGTATATGTTTATTAAATGACATCCTGCACCAATATATTTTGGTACGGCCAAATACGCCAGGGGCTTCTGTTCCCCAATTTATGGTGTGATAAAGTCCGAATACTTTCACAAGTGCGGCACCCCGAACTTATAGCATTATATGAATCGGCTCCGAATCATGTCTTGGGTCAATAGTTGGGTTTGCCCGGCTCCCACGTTTTGGTGCCTTACGCCCGCTCGTCGGCTAAGGTGGCACCGGGAGAACCATTGCGATTGCGTCCCGGTTGAGCTGTGTTAATGCCTCAAAGGAGAAAGCTAAAACTGGCTGGCATGATAAGGCGAGAGACTGGTCGCTGTTCGAGAGGTTTTTTCGGTCCTTAAAGACTCACGCCGCCGAGCGAAGTTCGGATAATGTCCGATGAAGGCGTGGATGGCGCCCGGATTCGGTCTTCCGAATACCGGGGCTTCACCAAATTTAAAATTATAGAATTCTATGGCTAAGGAGAGTGTTCAAGCATTATAAGTCCGGTTGCCTTGTTCGCTGTGTTGCGCGCCTCGATGGACCCAACAATGGGAACAAGAGTGCTCATGTTTATCCCAACACCCAAAGACTTGTGGCTTGGGGGCTGAAGCCAACGACTTGCCATCTCTCGATTTTATAAACGGCCGCATGAAGGTAATATTTTAAATTAAACAAGCGTTGTTTCATGGCGATAGGAACGAAGTTTTCACGCAGGATAAATACACAGCGAAGTTTACTCAAAGATTACATCTCGGGAGCACTCATCGCAATATCGCAGCTCCTTCAAGACAACTTTATAATACCGCTCCGCGTGCGATGCTCCTTGCTCGGCGGCGGCGGATCCGTGAGAAGCTTCTCGCATCCGGTTTGCCCTATTGCACCTTTATGCGGGCAAGGGCCCGACGAAGCGCCTTCCATACAAAGCGGAGCGCTGATCACTTCCACTGGGGCATGCATCCAACAGCCGCCGTACAAGGCCAAAGTAGCTTCCAGGCATGGCCTGTCCAGGCCACAGCCGGACTATGAGACCCTTCATGGCCTCCTCAGCTACCTTGTGGAGTTCGACGAGCTGCTTCACTGGTCGCTTGGGGCATCGGATGGCCGGCCTCACAGATCGAGACCGAAGACCATCTCCATCGAGTTCCCCTCCTCGCCACGATAGAATGCGGCGGCATCAGACGCACTACGCGGCAGATCTGCAAACGCCCCTGGAGAGCTCCAAATTCGGGTAAGTATGCGGTAATTCACATTAACATGCCTGCTTTGCATGAAAAACGCCTTACCCGCCACTATCTTCTTTATGTCCTCCGCTTCTTGAAGGGCCTTCTGGGCCTTGGCCTTGGCGGACTTGGCACTTTCAAGAGCCGAGGCAAGCTCGGACTCTCGAGTGTTGGAGTCACGCTCCAAACTCTCATGTTTTGCCATAAGAGCTTGGAGCTCTTGCCGAACTTCCGCCACCCGTGCCTCTTGCTTTTCTCGCCAGTTGCCCATTCAAGGCCGCCTGCTCGTCATGACACAAAGATCCTTCGTGGCTGCCACCTCGTTAGTGGCCCCTGCAATACACATATTATCCTTGTTAATTTTACTTGCAACCCAAACCCTTTTCTGTAAGGTACTTATTCAAAGAGGTGTTACCCACCTTCTTTTTCCTCGAGCTGCCTTTTGGCATGGCCGAGCTCCTGCCGGACCGCCGAGGTCCTTCTTCAAGATTTCGACCTCCCCGTTAACGCGGCAGAGGTCACCAAGCAGCCTGCAAACCCATATTGACATATTTTAAGCAACCTCACAGATATCTTGTTAGATCCTCGGTCCGCTTTTCTTTCCGAACACCGAACTAAGCATCAGGGCTACCGTCTATGAGGTATTACATTACATAATTTTAACTTCTTACCTCAAAGCTCGTTAGAAGGCTGCTGCAGGTTTCGGTCAGCCCGCTTTTGGCGAGCTAAACCTTCTCAATCACCGCAATCATGATAGTGCGGTGTTCTTCCTCGATGGAAGCGCCTTTAAGCGCCCAATAGGTTATCCGCGCCCGGATGGACGGAGGCCGCCCGGCGTCGTGGTCCTGCCCTTCTTTCGAAGGGCGCTTGCGGACTCGAACCACTGCGGGTTCCGTAGAGTCCAAAGACGAAGTCCGGAGGCTGCTTGACGGCGCCCGAGCCTCCTCGATGGGTCCTCTGGGATCCCACTCGGCCCTCGCCGCGAGGGGTAGAGGCAATCGGGATGGAATTTACATCCGACGAGGCCAATGACCCGCCAACGAAGTCGGGGAGATCGCCACCGCCGGACTACGGGAAGAATGCGGCGTTAGAAGGACATCGTGATGACATAAAATATACGGCATATAAATGATCCGAATATTTACGATCCTGCCGGACGCCCGCCCTTGAGGTTATTTCATCCTCGCCAACGCCGATGTTGGCGAACTGTCCGGGGATAGTTCTCCCCTCTTGACCCTTTGACTCCCGGTTGGGGAAGCCTTCCTTTTCTTCTCTCCTCCTCCGGAGAGAATACCTCCTCCTCGCCTTCTTGGGAGGAGTCCTCGCCGTTGTCGACTTTGACACGGAACTCTTTCGAGTCCCGTGGCCACCTTCTTGGCCTTCTTCTCCGGCACCACGTGCGGTGCCGGAACCAGCAGCCCTGTTATGCGGGCGTTCACTGGGTCTTCTGGCATGGGAGCCGGGCTAATAAGCAGCTTGGCTTTCTCCATCCATTCCTGTTGAAGGAAAGGGCAGAATGAAATCCCTCTAAAAGCTAATTTAATTATCACAAGTGTCCCGAATGGGGTTGAATCACTTACCGCGTCAGTTGGACACTGCGCGCTAAATCCGCGATCTCTCGTCTCAGATGCGGGGGCTTCGGCGCCCTTGAACAGCACCCTCCAGGCGCCTTCGTATGTTGTACCGAAGAGCCCGCTCAGCGCCGGGTGCTGTTCCGGATTGAACTCCCACAAATTGAATGCCCGTTCTTGGCATGGGAGAATCCACGGAGGAGCATGACTTGACCACGCCGACGAGCCGAGCCTCTCGCCACCATCTTCTTGATGCAGGCTCGAGTCCCGTCACCTCCATCGGACTACCCCACCGCAAGCCCTTCTCTTTCCGGAGGTGAGCTGCGTGGGGATTCCAGATCTAAACTCGGGGCCGCCACCATGTGGGCTTGCGCGGCTCGGTGATGTAGAACCACCCCGATTGCCACCCCTTGACGGAGTCCATGAAGGTCCTTCCAGCTAAGGGACGTTGGGCAATTTGCCCAACATGGCGCCTCCGATTCCGCTTGTGTGCCCTTCACAACCTTCGCTTGACGTTGAAGGTCTTGAGCCACAGTCAAGTGGGGCTGGATGCAGAGGCAGGCTCACACATGACGATAAACGCCGAGATGTTGAGGATGAAGTTCGCGCCGATCGTGGAAATCCAGGCCGTAGTAAAACATGAGCCCCGGACAAATGGATGGAGCGGAAAGCCCAGTCCATGGAGGAAGTGGGGAGGAAGACGACCTCTCATGAGGCCCAGGGGTGGGGATGAGCTGCCCCTCGTCGGGCAGCCGATGCGCGATATCGCTGGAAAGATATCTGGCATCGCGCAGCTTGGTGATGTCCTCCTCCTTGACGGTGGAGGCTAACCATTTACCTCCCGCTCCGGACATATTCGGAGAAGGTTGAGGTTAGATGCGCAAGCTTGGGCGTTGTAGCTTGAGTGCGCGGAGATGGATAAGCAAAGGAGGAAGAAGGCATAGGTGAGAAGGTGAATCCTTATCCCGTATATGTAGGCGGACTAAACTATGCGTCCCCCACCAGCCTGGTAAAACTCGCTTATCTCCCAAGCGCCACCATCAATGGCGCGGTTGGGTTACCCACGTCCGTATTGATGAGAATCCTGCATAAGGGAACACGATCTCCGCTCGACAAGACGTGCCAAGGAAACCGCCTCGCTAAACGTGCTGAGGTGGAATAATAAAAAACGATTCAAACAAAGGCTTGGTAGCGGTGTGATGTCACGACGCATAATACGTCAGCAGATTGAGTTAGTGTATATGTTTTATTCTCTCTACGGTGGGATGTGGAAATTATTTTTGCAGAGCCGGACACTATCCTGGTGTTCATGATCTTCTCTGGATTATTCAAGGGAGGAACCCGCCTTACAACGCCGAACATTATGCATGCCGGACTTATCGTCATTGAAGACTGGTTCAGGGGCTACTGAGGGAGTCCTGGACTAGGGGGTGTCCGGACAGCCGGACTATCATTATCCGCCGGACTCCAAGACTACGAAGATAGAAGATTGAAGACTTCGGCTCGTGTCCGGAAGGTACTTTCCTTGGCGTGGAAGGCAAGCTTCTCCGGTGTCTATATAAACCGGAGGGCTTTAGTCCGTAGGACAACATACATTACAACAATCATACCATAGGCTAGCTTCTAGGGTTTAGCCTCCTTGATCTCGTGGTAGATCTACTCTTGTACTACCCATATCATCAATATTAATCAAGCAGGACATAGGGTTTTACCTCCATCGAGAGGACCCGAACCTGGGTAAAAACATTGTGTCCCTTGTCTCCTGTTACCATCCGCCTAGACGCACAGTTCGGGACCCCCTACCCGAGATCCGCCGGTTTTGACACCGACAACCCGCTTTTGCGCGGGAGAGGATAGTTGGTTGGCCCGCAGTTCTCACAATGGTGAGGCTGGCACCTCGGAGTCCCACGATGGCAATGGTAAACCTAGCCGCAATAAAAATAATCGCAATCATAAGAATGGTGGGAGGGACACCGAGGTTGATGTAGTTAACGCGGGGTTGAATGGCCCTAGCACCGAACAGAAAAAGAAGACCTTTAAAGGGAACAAGGAGGGACCCAACCAGCTGGACAAGATCCTCGACGGAGCATGCCAAATCCATGGCACGTGCGTTTGAGGCCATTGTGCTTGAAGACCCAGTAGTTCCATCACCCTATATGTGAAACAAATTGGGTGAGCAGGTCCTCGGAACCGAGCAGTGTCATACCGGATGTCGGAAGACCACTACAAGAAATATGTCAGCTTGTGACCTTGACTATTGGTCATTGAAATGTCATTGTTTTTCATTGGCGACCTTTTTTGTGACAAAAAACAGAAGGTCAAAAGCTGGCGGTTGTAAACTGAAATTAACGACCTTCTCTGTGATATGTAAAAGGTCGTTGGTTCTTCGACCAAAATTTTGGTCACTAGCAGCTTCCCCAAGCCACGTAGGATCCAGCGTGGCAAGCTCACGTGGATAAGATTCAGCCCGGTCCGATTTGGTGTCTATATGGGCCGAGCCCATT
This sequence comes from Aegilops speltoides, assembly GCA_021437245.1. Classification (NCBI taxonomy): domain Eukaryota; kingdom Viridiplantae; phylum Streptophyta; class Magnoliopsida; order Poales; family Poaceae; genus Aegilops; species Aegilops speltoides. The sequence goes on from CM038144.1 coordinate 485,891,110, forward strand.
TATTCAACCCATTTAGTATATTTATTTCTGTTAATTTTTGTCTGCTACATGGGCCAAGCCCAACTGGTCAGCCCATCAATTTTTATGCACGTTTGGCCTTTCAAGAATATACGTACAATTTTGTGCAGCCCATTTCTGGTTTACATTCGTCCTTTTTATACATTCAAATATTAATTCAATCCTGGAGTTGGTCCAGTACTCTTTTCAGCCCATTCACATATTCATACATATGCTATTAAGTAGTATACTCATGTGGTGAATTTTATGGAATACTTAATCTATACTCTGCATCTACCAAAAGCAAATCTCCTTGAACAGGTTCAGATGCCAAACAATCCAAAGGCTCTAACTGAAAAAGGCAAAAGAATGGTGCTTCTGCTGCAGTGAATTGAAACCCAAAGCACCCCCTAACCGTAGCAGACTAAACTAGCTAGCTGTAGGAGAACTAAAACGCTAGCTGCAAGCAAGGAATGGAGGAATGGATGGTCACCGTTATTGAAGTTGATGCTTCAGGAGCCCGCCGGCGTGGTGGTTCAGGTGGTCGAGGAAGAAGAGGAGCATTACTGCATAATCATCATGAAACAATAGTGATTAAGTAAATCATAAAGCAGAATAACAAAATCATAATTAATCTAAATCGATTCAGAATCAGATAGAATATGATGAGCATGTTTACATCTTTTACTAAAGCTTTCCATATTTGGTATTGATACATGTGCATTATCTTACAACAAAGAACTGCAATGTGAAATTCAAAGAAGAAAAAGTTAAACAATGCGTATAACTATGACCTGCTGATGTTATGATGGCTTCTGAGGGAGTCCTGGACTAGGTGGTGTCCGGATTGCCGAACTATCATCATTGGCCGGACTCCAAGACTATGAAGATACAAGATTGAAGACTTCGTCCCGTGTCCGGATGGGACTTTCCTTGGCGTGGAAGGCAAGCTTGGCAATACGGATATGTACATCTCCTACCATTGTAACCGACTCTGTGTAACCCTAGCCCTCTCCGGTGTCTATATAAACCGGAGGGTTTTAGTCCATAGGACGAACAACAATCATACCATAGGCTAGCTTCTAGGGTTTAGCCAGCTTGATCTCGTGGTAGATCTACTCTTGTACTACCCATATCATCAATAACAATCAAGCAGGAGTAGGGTTTTACCTCCATCGAGAGGGCCCGAACCTGGGTAAAAACATCGTGTCCCTTGTCTCCTGTTACCATCCGCCTAGACGCATAGTTCGGGACCCCCTACCCGAGATCCGCCGGTTTTGACACCGACATTGGTGCTTTCATTGAGAGTTCCTCTGTGTCCTCGCTCATAGGCCCGATGGCTCCTTCGATCCTCAACAACAACGCGGTCCAGGGTGAGAATTTTCTCCCCGGACAGATCTTTGTATTCGGCAGCTTTGCACTGCGGGCCAATTCGCTTGGCCATCTGGAGCAGATCGAAAGCTACGCCCCTGGCCATCAGGTCAGATTTGGAAGTTTGAACTATACGGCCGACGTCCGCGGAGACTTGATCTTCGACGGATTCAAGCCACAGCCGAGCACGCCGCACTGTCGCGATGGGCATGATTTAGCTCTGCTGCCGGACAGTGCTCTGGAGGCCGCACGAGAGTCCGCTCCGACCCTTAATTCGGAGCCGACTACGCCGATCGAGGATGGGTGGCTAGACACCGCCTCGGGGGCTGCCACCTCTACGGCGACGGAGCCGAATACCGACCCTGTCCCTTGTGAAGCTCGTGACTCCGAGGTGCCGGATTCCTTGTTGGACTCCAACCCTCCCATGCCCCTACCAATCGAATCCGATTGGGCGCCGATCATGGAGTTCACCGCTGCGGACATCTTTCAGCACTCGCCTTTCAGCGACATCCTGAATTCGCTAAAGTGCCTCTCTCTATCAGGAGAGATTTGGCCGAACTATGACCAGGATGGTTGGGATGCGGACGACGAAGAAATTCAAACCCCACCCACCACCCACCTCGTAGCCACTGTCGACGATTTAACCGACATGCTAGATCTCAACTCCGAAGATATCGACGGTATGGACGACGATGCCGGAGACGACCAAGAACCAGTGCCCACAGGGCACTGGAAAGCCACCTCAACTCATAATGTATACATGGTGGATACACCAAAAGGAAGCGATAACGAGGAACAACGGGACGCTGCGAAGGATAATCCCCCCGAAAAACAGCCAAAACAGCGACGCAAGCGCCGCCCGAAGTCCCGCCTCGACAACAACATCGTCCATATAGACCCAGCCATAGAGCAGGGTGAACCAGTGGACGACGAATATGTCACCAAGCAACCATCCGAACAAGATGAATTGGATAAGCAGTCCATCCCCGGCGAAGACAACAGTCCGGATGATCTCACGCCGGACACATCGTTAGAACAGAAAAACCTTCACAAAAGGCTCGTCACCACTGCACGTAGTCTGAAGAAGCAGAAGCGGAAGCTCAAAACAGCGGAAGACATACTCAGAATGAGATGGAGCAAGGTACTCAAGACCGCGGACAAGTACGGCGATAGCCGCCAAACAAAGAGCTACCCGAAGCGCAAACTATTGCCCGAATTCGACGAAGAGGCCATAGAGCCCCCACAGTCAAAAACAAAGGGACTGCCTGGTCGGATAGACGACCACATGACAGACAAAGAGTGGCAAGCGGCGCCGCACACAAGCCGACACACGACCCACATAAGGATCCTCACAAAAAGTATAGCCCGGTCAGGTCCATTTACGGGCCAAGAAGGAAGGCTCCGGGGAGCAAAACAACACATCGAGTGTTCGAAAATAATGGCACACCCAAATACAGGGGCACCGAACACCCCCTATGTTTCACTGATGAGGTATTGGATCATGAATTTCCAACGGGATTCAAGCCCGTAAACATAGAGGCATACGATGTAACAATGCACTCAAGTCGGATTGAGGATTACATCCTACACATACATATGGCTAGAGGAGATGATCTCCACGCCATAAAATACCTACCCTCAAGCTCAAAGGGCCAGCCCAAGATTGGCTCAAAAGCCTCCCGTAAAATACCACCGAAGTTGGGAAGAGCTCGAGGATGCGTTTGCAAATTTCAGGGACTTATGTCCGCCCTCCGGATGTAGACGATTTATGTCACAAAACTCAACAGCCCGGAGAGTCAGCCCGAAATTTCGAACATGTTCCTTACCAAAAGAACTAAATAGTCGATCGTCGGACGCCAAGCCTTAGCAGCCTTCAAACATAACGTCCGAGACGAATGGCTCGCCAGACACCTCGCCAGAAAAGCCAAGGACAATGGCCGCACTAATAAGCCTCATGACCCGCTTATGCTGGAGAAGATAGCTGGCTGGCAAGATGCAGCACCAGCGACCCGAGTACATCCGAGGTCAGGGATGGAAATGGGAAACCACGACGCAGAAAAGAACAGCGCCGGACTAAGGAAAATAGCCCAAAGAGCACGGCAGTCAACGCCGGGTTTAAAAGCCCTCGGCCGAACAACAAAACATTGCCTCTTAAGGACAATAGTGACGAGCTATCCAACCTAAACAAAATCTTGGACAGGATATGTCAAATCCACAGTACCCCCGGGAAGCCTGCAAACCATACCCACAGAGGTTGTTGGGTCTTCAAGCAGTCCGGCCAACTTAACGCCGAACACAAGGGGCTCGACGCACCAAGTGAGGACGATGACGAACCCCACAAGCAGAGCGTCGTGAAACAAAAGACTTTCCCACAAGAAGTCAAAACAGTTAATTCACTTCAAGTGATAACAAGGAAAAATAGGGCGGCACCTACTAAAGTACGCGCCGCACGGTCCACCCCAGCGGAGTCCCGAAACTAGATGTCAAAACCAATTACTTTCGACCATCAGGATTACTCCAGAGGTATTCGAAACGCGGGAAGGACTGCTTTGATATTGGATCCTATAATTGACGGGCTACAGTTTACACAAGTCCTAATGGATGGCGGCAGCAATATAAACCTGCTATACCAGGACACAATCCGCAGAATGGGGATAGACCCTACCAAAATTAGCCACAGCAACACTTCCTTTAAAGGAGTAACGCCAGGCCCTTATACCAATTGTACGGGCTCCTTACTACTAGAAGTCGTGTTCGGTTCATCCGACAACTTCCATCGCGAAAAGCTAATCTTCCATATCGCCCCATTTAAAAGTAGCCATCAAGCACTATTGGGACGCGAAGCTTTCGTCCGCTTTAACGCAATACCGCATTACGCGTCTCTTATACTTAAAATGCCCGGTCCACGCGGTATCATCTCATTAAAAGGTAACTTCAAGTATTCCTCGGCCGCGGAAGAACGTGAGACTGCCTTGACAGCCACACACTAATCCGGCTTTGCTGATCAAAGCTCCTAAAGCAGGTCATTCAGACCCCGGACACGGTTAGACGAGTCTGGTATAAATAAACAAGGGGCTTACTAGCCACGTACCCCTTTACAAGGGGCTGCACGCATGAACAATGAGAGCCAATAAAGCTCATTTTTATTCATTTTTTAAAAATCATGCTCTGTTTTAAATACATTTTTCGCACGCTCTTTTTCCAAACTAAGTTCTTCTCTTTTTTACAGATGACCAACGTGCTACACCCGCCCAGATACAAAGACAACGGAGACACAAAGCAGTATATGCAGCGAGGACCCGTTAAAATGATTCTTTTCAGATAAAGACCCTGTGTAAACCTTTTTACTGTCTCTTGTTGATACACATCCCCCGGTTTCTTACCATAACCGAGGAGGAGGCTGGCGTTTTGGCATCGGCCACGTCAGAAGTTTTTGCACGTACCTGGACACTAGGGGCTTAGGGCATTGTTCTGCCCGTTATCATAAAGACCAAATACCTTAGGGAGTGTTTGGCGTCTCGAGTTAGGCCTTATACGCATCAGCTCCGAATCATGTCTTTGGTCAAATGTTGGGTTTGCCCGGCTCCTGTGTTTTGTTTCCTTACGTTCCGCTCTATCGGCTAACGCGGCACCAGGAGAACTACTGCGATTGTGCCCCGGTTTGGCCGGGTGAGCACCTAAGTAGAGAAAGCCAAAAATTGATTGTCATGATATAGAGAGAGACTGGCCAACCACTCGATTGACTACCGGAATGTTTAGAATTCCTCCGCTTTGACGAAGGGTCGTTTCCCGGTCAGGCACACACGTGCCCCAAGTTCGGAGAGCGCGGTGCCCCTAGGGGCTATATAGTAGCCCCACCATCGAACTCCTATGGCTAAGTGAAAGTGATAAAGCATTATAGTCCGATTGCCTAGTTTTCTACGCTATCACCTCCTTCACAGGACCAAGACATTGGATTAAGTGTCAAAATGCGCTTTTTTGCAAACACCCCCGCACTATGTGCATGGGGGCTGAAGCCGAAGACTGCCATCTTTCAGGCTATATATATATACATTAACGGCCGCACAAGAGATATTTCAATACTTGAACGCACAAGTATAAAAAGCCCTTATATTATAATTATGGTTTTACAAATCATACACGTCATTTGAACATAACGTTCTTCTAGCACTGCGGCTCTATTAAACGAGCGCCCGGCAGGATTTCCTCAAAATAGTGTTCGGCGGGTAATCGGCTTCTGTCCGAAACCAGGGACGCAACGTCGGTGGCATCCATCTCTGCCCGGTATGTTTTGACACGGGCGAGAGCCATCCGTTCACCCTCTATGCATGCCGACAGCTTCATCGCCTTGATATGCGGCACCGCATCAAGGAACTGCTGCACCAAGCCAAAATAACTCTTTGGCTTGGGCCTGTCCAGCCACAGATGAGCCACGACATCCTTCATGGCAAGTCCAGACAACCTGTTCAGCTCAGCCCACTCAGCCAATCGATCGGTTAACGGAAGTGGATGCTCCGGACTATGGAATTGAGACCAAAAAAGCTCTTCCATTTCGTGATGCTTTTGGCTTCGGAAGTGCACGACTGCGTCCGCCGCACTCGCTGCCAAATTCAGATAAGCATCCTCCGCACCCCACAACTGGCCCAACTGAGCATACTTCGGGTCTGTGAACTTCCTACGCAGAAGAAAGGGCTTTCCAGCCGCAATATCCCCGGCCTAACGCAGCTCCTCCTTTATAGCCCTCATCGCGGAGCGGGCATCTTTGGCTTCGGCAGTGGCCTTCTTCAGGTCCTCTTGCTCCGCTCGGTGTTCTTTTTCAAGAAACTCATAGCGGTCGGTAGCATCCTTCAGCTTCACGGCCATTTCGCCATCTCCTCCCTGCTTCGGCAGCGAGCAGCCTTTTCGGCTTTTAGCTCTTCAGCCGCCTTCGAGGCAGCTGCATCACTTTTTCTGGCTTGCTCCTTGGCCCGGGCAAGCTCAGCCCGAAGCTCCTCCATAGCAGCGACGCCATCTGCATCAAGCATAAATGTTGTAAGGCGTGGACATCAACTCCCTTACCAAGTGACCGCGGAGAAGCCACCTACCTTGCGACTCGTCAAGTCGTTTATTGACCAGTGCGATGTCCGCATCCGCAATGTCAAGTTGCTGCTTCAGTTCGGCAACTACATCAGTCCGGCTGGCCACCGAACGCCCTGCCACCTGTACGGGAAGTGCGACACCTTATAACTGAGACTACGATCCTTGGCACGCTGTCATTTTCGGCAACATACCGAGTCTCAGGGGCTACTATCTATACAGGGCGCATTCTAAGCGCAAAACTGTCAAAAAATATGGTCACTTTTACGTACCTCAAACCCCGTCAGTAAACTTCTGACGGCCTCATGCAATCCGCTCTCAGCGGATGAAATCCTTTCAATCACCGCACTCATTAATGTATGATGATCTTCTGGGATAGACGCCCTCTCGAGCACATCCTTCAGCTCTTCCGGCCGTACACCAGTTTTTGCCGAACTCTCCGGCCCCGCCGGACTCGGGGAGACCCTCCGCGACGACACCTCAGGGTCATCCGCCTTGCCTGACGGTACGGCAGATGGAGGCGTCTCGCTCTCCATCATCTCCGGACGAAGATCACCCGAAGATGAGCTCTGCAGAGAAGGGCTGAGATCTGAACTACAAGGTAAGAACTTTGGTTATCCTCAGAAATAAAGACAGGGATGTCCCGTATTACAAAACTCCTCTTTTCTACTTACGGCTCGCTGGAGGGCCGATTCCCTTGGCGAAATAGTGCGGCCGGGGTTTCTCCTGGCGTAGGACCCTCCGGAGAAGATTTCTTCCCCCGCTTCGAGGTCTTGGCCTCCGGATCTTCGAAAGCGGTCCTCTTCTCCCTTGGAGGGAGGGATTCTCGACCCCCCCTTTCTTGAGAGCCTCTTTAGCAGAGGCATTAGCTTCCCTGTTTCCCCCTTCGCCCTCTTCTAAAGGCACAGCCTCCAGCATCTTGGCTAACACAGGATCCGGCGTGGTCTCAGCGAGGGGGGCCGGACAACTTATTAGCTTTGCTTCTGCTATCCACTCCTGTTCAGGAGACAGCTTTTTTAAGCGCAAGAATTATGATGAATATACGGATAGCACGTCCGGGCACGGGAACTACTTACTTGAGTATCCGGGCGATTGCAGCTTAGGCCGGCATCCTCGGTCAAGTCCGAACACATCTCTTGTGATCCAAAGAACAGTTTATACATCTCCATGGGTGTCGCACCCATGAGGTGGTGGAGAGCTCGTGGTCCCTCCGGATTGAATTCCCACAGCCGGAGAGGGCGACGTTTGCAGGGCAGAAGGCGCCGGATCAGAATAACCTGCGCCACTACGACCAGATTGATCTCCCTCTCTTGGAGGTCTCGAATCCGGCCTTGCAGTATTGGCACGTCCTTGGACGGCCCCCAGTCAAGCCCTTTGTTGACCCATGACGCCAGCCGCTGTGGAGGGCCCGGGCGAAAGGCAGGCGGCACCACTTGCCTGGTGCCCCTGGGAGCGGTGATGTAGAACCACTCCTGTTGCCACAAACCAAGCTCCTCTTGAAAAGATCCCACGGGCCATGGAGCATCGGCCCTCTTGCTTATAATCGCCCCTCAAGACTCTGCTGTCGCCTCGATCATCTTGGCTCCATGTTGAAAGTCTTGAGCCACAATCCGAAGAGAGGGGTAGTGCGGAGGAAGGCTTCGCAGACAACAATGAAAGATGACATGTGCAGGATGGACTCCGGAGCCAAATCGTGGAACTCCAGCCCATAATAGAACATGAGCCCCCTCACAAAGGGGTCCGTCGGGAAGCCTAAGCCCCGACGGAAGTGAGACATGAACACCACGCTCTCACCAGGCTCGGGGGTGGGAATGACTTGCCCTTGGGCGGGCAGCCTATGCAAAATCTCGCAGGTTAGATACCTGGCATCTCTCAGCTTTAGCACGTCCTCTTCCGTGACGGAAGAGGGCATCCACCTGATGAGGACATGACTATCGCCTCTATCACCACCGGCCCTGTAGGTCGGAGCCAGACATTGTCGAAGGTCCGAAGCGCTCGAATCTGGAGCCTTGGGTGTTGGAACTCAGGGCGAGGGGCGGATTCGATTAAGGATTGAAGAAAAGGAACAAGCCTTGGTCTCATTATAAAGGGATAGAATACCAAGAGCCGTCCCCGTGACCGTTTGGAACTCACCTTCTATGGAGGGGGCGTGGCTGTAACATCCCAATTTTTCTAAAATTGGAATGTTAATAGACCATTCATATTTTGATGCATTGTTTGTCTTTTTTTTTAATATTTGGTTCATTATTCAACTCAAGGCAAAATATTGGAGAGGCTATAACCTGACTTATCCCCTGTTAAAAAAATGTTGATACTGTTCATAATATTATTTGGGGTTCATAGGATTTATTTTTGTAACTATAGAATCTCAAACTATTTTATATATGGTTGTAATGCTCTTTATTGGCTTGTATTGCATAAAACATATATTTGTTTAAAGTGCATTTGTGTTTTAAAATGTTCACTGTTTGTATATTAGCAGTAATATTTTATTGTGTGTTCTGATATTTTTAGTTATCAAAACATTTTTTTTTAGTTTTAGCCACGATATCTTTTCTCCCTGCAAGATATCTTCGCAGATATTACTGTTCATTCGGGCCAGCAGCAGCCCAACTCCTGTTTGTTGCCCAGTGCGCTAGAGCAAGCAGCTGCAGAGCGTCAGCAGGCCGGCCCATTACCGCACAGCCTCAACCACCCCGCAGTTTTTTTTTCTCTCTTTCTGCTCTCTGCCGCTGACGGCAGGGTCCCACCCGTCATCTCCCAGCTCCAGCCGGTCTCCAGCACGCGCACGATTTCTCCTCTGTTCCCGATCCAAATCCTCACCGATTCGATCAAGTCTTTGCCCTAAGCAACGGAATCCACTCTATAAATATTCACCATCTTCTTATCTATCGATTTTTGGCAAAATTTTGTCTTCCCGTGCCCGTTTCGCCCGGATCCGATCTCGCCGAAGTTCCGCCGCAGAAGCTCCTTTGCGGTCGCTTCGTCGACGAAGAAGGTTCCAGAGCCCTTACCCACGGTTGTCTTCGCCTTGACCTCCTCTCGCTCCCTCACCTACTAGTTCTCGCAGGGAGCACTAGAACAGCGCTAGGACCTCCGCCCGGCGAAGCGAAGCCGTCGCTGCTCGGTAGGACATCACCGACGTTAGCGAAGCCGGCCGTTCGAGGGCGGTTTCGAGTTCTCCGCCTATCTCCGCAACCCGTGGTTCCGTCCCGAACTCCAAGACCTCTCCAGCGAGGGCACGCTAGAAGTCCGAGCGCGCCACGCCGTCTTCCTCAAGTCCGACGGCCAACCTCTATTCATCTCCGTGAGTCGCCTTGCACCGTCCGATCCTCTCCAATGGCCAAGATTAGATCTGTTGTTTTTATTTAAGGTCAACTGTTTTCTCTATTTACCGCCGCTCGTGTCTTAAGCGTAGCAGCAAACATCCTTCAGCCTATCACAGCGTGCCAAGTGGCATGTCCACAAGACTGCTGCAGTTCTTCCGTAACGCTTTTATGGCATAATTGTTCTTTGCGATTCCATATCAAATTTTCATTTAGGTTTATCTTGAGATCCGTAACTCCAAATTCATCGATTCTTTTCCTGTGTACTCGTAGTGACCAGGAGAATATTGAAGAACCAAATTTTCACATTTTTGAACAGTTCAAATTTTGAATTTGTTTAAATTTAAATTCAAACTTAGAAGGCCATATCTTTCAAACTGTTGATCCAAATTAGTTGATTCTTTTTGCAAGGTGATCCTACTAGCATGTAGTTAATATATGCCTACTAATGTGTTCTGTTATTTAAGTCTTTATTTGAATTCGTTGTTGTTTACTTTATTTTAGTGTTATGTGAGCATAGTTTATTTATCGTTACCTCCGTTAATCGATAGATTGTCCGGAGTGTGAAGCGGATCGGAATTAATCGTTAGAGTACTTCAGCACCGTTCAAGGCAAGTTTGCACTATTGATTTTGCTCATCCTATATTCTGCTATGCATGTGTGATTTTTATTCTATGACATGTGCTTGGTTTGATATGTATGTTCTGTGTTGTCATATTCTGGTGTGATCAACTTGCTATGATAGACGTGGGCATATGTCGAGTGATCCATGAAAGTGGTGAGTGTTTATAGCCGAGGCTCGGATCATTAACGGTGAATGCGCCAACGGCAGAGCGCTCTATTGTCCCTAGAGAATGCGCCATTGACAGAGCGCACTTGAGGTGAGGTATAGTTTTTGAACATAAATCGTGAATGCGCCCTGGCGAGCGCCTATTGTTCCTAGAGAATGCGCCACCGACAGAGCGCACTTGAGATACTTCAAGTTCTTGTCATGTTTATTTAGAATCTTTGGGTTATCTTGGGCGAGTAAATTAGAGACGGTTGTGAGTTCAGGTAGTGGTGGTAGGTGAAGACATTCTTCTCCAAACTAGTTTGTTTTGTTTGTCATACATTGCTTTGTGGATGTAGGTTTGCTTTATCATATTGTGTGATTTGCCAATACATTCAATGTATTGACCCTTGTGGCTGCAACTTATCATGTTGCAGGATTTTCGATGATCGGTGAGATCTGATGAGGGTTAAGTAGTCTTCACTCAACATGTTCTTCAGTGGGCATTGATGGACTCATCGTTGATTATGCTACCTTTCCGCTGTTATTATTGAATAAGTTAGCCATGTGCTATTCAGTTTGTAATACTTTATAACTTCTGGATCATACATTATGTTAAATGATGCACTTGTTATTTGATATTCATATGTACTGTGTGTGCTAGCGAATCGATCCAGGGACTAGCACAGTGAGCACAGAGACATCGAATCTTATCAGGTTCGGGTCGTTACAGGTGGTATCAGAGCAGTGTGTTGACTGTAGGTCGTGACCCTAGAAAATGGATTAGGAAATCCATAGGAGTGTAAAGCTTACTTTACAACTTGTTGTCTACTTGTTAGTTCATACTCTTGTACTCATATATTTACTTTTCAAATATAGATGACCCCTGGAATTATATTAGTGTTATTTAAGGAGTTTAGTTGGCAGACCACCATTCCTAAGTTGTATTCGATAAACGATTTGCGGTAGTATGATGAGATCATATCTCTTGTGGATATGACCTTACCTGTAGGTTTTGCTTGTGTTTTGTGTTATATATATGTTTGGTTGGTCATTGCTTTAAATCTTGTTATGTTCCGTGGATTGTTTGTATTATGGAATTGGGTGCTTTGATTGATCATATGTGCTATTTTGATATTACTTTAGGATAGTTTTGGTGATTTGTGTGATTGTGCGAACTTAGTATTTGTTTTGTTTGGTTTTTGTGGAGTGTTGTTGTTAGCATGAGCATGTGGGTAGTGTTTTCCCCTTAGATCTTTATTCTGTCTATATCCTAGTCTCTGCTCAACCCAAAGGATGAGTTGAGTTTAACCACATAAGCCAAGATCCACCAAGAAGCAAGCACAATCTTGCTAAAGGAAGAACCACGGAGGAAGCTACAATTCATCGGCATATGTTTTATAGTATTAACCTAAGAGTTGATAAAAATGATAGATGTTTTGTTTGGCATGTAGAACCTATGGATTATCCGAACTCGGTTAAGTGAACAAGAGAATTTTTGCAATGCTTGTGAGGATGCCCGAGTGTTAGAATGCTAGATTTTCCAAACCATATACAAGGTAATGATTCAAAAGGAATGGATTGATCACCATGCCGACTTACTCTTATTATTCGCTTTTGTTATATGGGGTGGTAATCTAGAGTGAGTTACCTATAGTAGAGTGACGATGTTGTCAAGCCTGAACCTTAGAATGGTATGATGTTTGATCCCTTGTATAAAGGCAAATGTCGCCAATAGTAGGTTGTGCAAAGGAGAGTAAACCTAGACTCTTTTCTACAGGAACCATTCTTGATGACCACCATGAGAGTATCGATTTTGTTTAGTATTAGCGCAAGACCTATTAGCCATGAAGGTCCAACAATTGGAAGACCACTCTTTTGACAGAGGATCCAAAATTTCAAAGGAGTGCAATGCTTATACCTGAAGGATGTCATCGACGGAATAAGATTCTTGAAGACCCAATGACTTGATTCTAAGGGTGGTAGCATCTCACACTCTCGAGTGATCAATGGATATTCAAGTAAACCCCAAACCTAACCGTTTTCTTTCAAGTTTCTTCAATCTCGAGGACTAGATTCATTTTAAGGGTGGTAGATTTGTAACATCCCAATTTTTCTAAAATTGGAATGTTAATAGACCATTCATATTTTGATGCATTGTTTGTCTTTTTTTTAATATTTGGTTCATTATTCAACTCAAGGCAAAATATTGGAGAGGCTATAACCTGACTTATCCTGTTAAAAAATGTTGATACTGTTCATAATATTATTTGGGGTTCATAGGATTTATTTTTGTAACTATAGAATCTCAAACTATTTTATATATGGTTGTAATGCTCTTTATTGGCTTGTATTGCATAAAACATATATTTGTTTAAAGTGCATTTGTGTTTTAAAATGTTCACTGTTTGTATATTAGCAGTAATATTTTATTGTGTGTTCTGATATTTTTAGTTATCAAAACATTTTTTTTAGTTTTAGCCACGATATCTTTTCCTGTACAGTATATCTTCGCAGATATTACTGTTCATTCGGGCCAGCAGCAGCCCAACTGTCGGGGCGGACCGGGTCGGTTGCCGCCGCGAGCACCTATGGGGCCGGGGAGGCCCCTTTCGTTAGTGCGGTACGAGGGCGGAGGATGCACGGAGAGCAGATCGAGGCGAGCACGCGGCGCGGGGCCTTTTTACCCAGCTTCGGAGCTCTCCGGAGAGATAAAACTCCTACTGCTGCTTTGTGTTGTTATTGATCTAGCTCGAGAGTACGAGCGTGAGTATGTGGTGGACTCGAATGAGTCGAACCCCTAGCGCCAAAGTTGCCAAGGATCCGAACCCCCTCCTCGTTGCCCACGGGCCTCCTTTTATAGCACAAGGGGTCACCGACAGTGTCAACGAGGAGAAAGGGGTAAAAGCGTAAAAGGGTGGTAGTTGGAACAGGCAGAACGGTGGAGCTACGAAGGCTCGAACAATGGTTTCTACCTACTTTTGACAGTGGGGGACAAGAGCATTAAATGCCCGTCACCGTCGACTCCAAAAGCTCCCGCCCTTGCGTCTCCGTCTGCCACGGCGATGGATCTGTCACCGTGAAATGCCATCGTGTCCCTCTGGTTGCGCAGCCATCCGCCACGCGCCCCTGGAGAGGCCCCAAGGTGACGCGTGGGCCGATGAGCTGGAGCACGGGTGCACAACGCAGCTCCCCCGGCAAGCGCCTTGCCGGGGTCTTGACCTTGCCGGACCCGAGGGCTTGTCGGGCTCTGTAACTTGCCGTCCCCCGGGCCTTCGCCGGGACGCATGCAGCGTCGAGGCGTGTATTTTGTGATGTGATCTTCTAGCCTGGTACGGCCCTCCCGGCAAGCTCCTCTTGCCGGGGTGTCTGTCCTCTGTCTTGCACACTTTGTTCTTGAATGGCTCGATATGGAGAAGGGATGATCTCCGGCAAGCAAGTGGCGAACCCAGTTGCCGGGAGCTGCGGCTGCCCGTGCACAAGTTGGGGTACTGAGGTACCCCTACCTTAGTACACCGACAGGAGCCCCCGGGCCTGGGCCATACGCGGTGCCGAGCGCTGTTGGGCCAGGCCCAAGAAAGGCATCGGCACACGCGCCCTTGTCTTGAATCTGCTTCGTGATCTGCTGCCTCCCCTCCCGTAAAGGCGCGCGTTGATTTCGGCGTCGTGGGATGGGACGTGCCCACGTTCTTAAATGAGGAGAGCGGAGCGCCCACCCCCTCCCACTTCCCCATAAAATCAGAGGGAGTAGGCGCAGTTCCCCTCCTCCACTTTCATTGCATCTTCCTCCTTCTTCAGAAATCCCCCTCGCGTTCCGCCTCCGCATCCCTTCTGCCGTCTCCTGCGACCGCGGTGCCGCCGGGCTCTTCGTTCTCCTTCTCTCGCCGCCTCCGCCATGGCTCCGAAAGCCGAGAAGGGGAAGGCGGAGAAAGCCAAGAAGGAGAGGTCCGAGCAGGCGACGAAACTCGCCCTGATGCGGAAACAGAACGTCGTCTTCCCGCCGCGGCTCGGCGCGCGGGAACTCTGGAGCAAGTATTACTTGTTCTGGGCCAAGAAGACCAATGCGCATCCTCGGACCAGAGCTCATCCGGCCGCCACCATGGACGAATATCCGGGCGGGTACTATTTCTTCGCAGCCTTCTTCCACTGCGGCCTTTGCCCCCCTTTTTCTGATTTTTTCTGTGACATCATGCACACATACGGCTTCCACCTCCTCGATTTCACCCCCAACGCCATCCTCACAATGGCGGTTTTTGCACATATGTGCGAAAACTTCATAGGGATATACCCAAACGTGGCGCTGTTTAGGCACTTCTTTACTCCCAGAGCGGAGCCCGGCGCCCCCCTCTCCGGAGGGATTTCATGGGTTTTTCGCCTGAACTTGAGGGGAGACGCTTGCCGGGAGCTCCGCAAGTGGGAGGAGTGGCGTGTCGACCGGTGTTGGATCGTCAAGACGAGCCGCAAGATTTCGGCCGCCGCAAGACAACTCCCATCGCGGCGCTGCAGGGATTGGAGCGAGTTAGATCCGAAGACGTCAAGCTCAATGTCGCCCTCGTCCGGATCCTTCGCCTCGAGCGGCAAGATTGTCTGCCGCAGGTTGGCGCAGATTTTCTCCGCCACGACGCCTCTCCAAGACAGAAGAGGCGGCCTGGGAATACGGGCGCGGGGATATCATGAGACTGCGCCGGGCTGAACTACAACTTCACGACGCTGAGCTGAGGGGATGGTCCGGAGCTCTTCAACACGACCGGGCCCATCCGGAGTGGTACAGACTTCCCCGGGAGTGGTGCCCTCTGCAACAAAGCACAGCCGGGATAGCCTCCTCGCCATGATGCCAGCAAGGCGATTCGCACGACGTGGAGCGCACGTGGATCCCGCCCGAGTCATCAGACATCCTCAACTTCTTCGACAACCTCCAGGAAGTGGCGAGGAACAAGGACGAGACTCGGTGGTTGACACGGGACACCACGGACCAGGAGATTGCGTACATGGCCTCTCGGGCTGAAGAGGCCGCCGCAGCCGCAGCGGCAGGGAACTTCGGGTATACTCCCGACGAAGCAGAGGCTGCGGATGAGTCCTGCCGAGCGGAGGAGGCGGAGATCCGCAGCTGCTAAAGCTTCCTCCCGACGCACTTGCGGATCTCCTCCTGAGGCACTCAGGATCTCAGGATCGCGCCGAGGCCGCGGCAAGAGGCGGCGCTGCTGGAGGTAGCAGAGGCGCCGAAGGGAGCGGAGACGCCAAGGGAAAAGGGGTTGCAGCGCAGGATGCTGGGTCCGGCGAGCCAGCCGGCGAGGAGGAGGATGAGGATGCTGCGGCCGCCGAGGACGTTGGCGGGTCCGCGGATCTTTACGCCGATGACCTCTCTTCGTCGTCGGAGACTTCCCCGCCCCGAGCGAGTCCTAGGCGCTCCCCATTGAAGCGCCTCCGCAAGGCGGAGACGGAAATGACGGCGCCAGCTCCCCGGCAACTTCCAGCTCGCCGGGCAGCGCAAGCTTCCCGGGGAAGCCAAGCTGCGCCGAGGGCGACCGGCGCGACCGCCACGGGCGGAGACGGCCCGTCGCTGGCCACGGCAGAGGCGCCCCGCAGGCCGACGCCACGTGGACAGGGGTCTTCTCGGAGCGGAGCGGCGGTTCCGCCCGCTTCTCGGGCCTCGGCCGCCACAGGGGCCGGGTCTTCGCAGCCCCCAGCTCCGAGGGCCGCCAAGCGCCCGAGGGAGCCTTCGCCTCCCGCTCCTCGCACCGACGCGCCCCCGGTGGAGTACGATTTCTCCGTACTTGAGCGAGGACGACGAGGAGGAACAGGAGTAAGTGTCCGAGATTTTCATCTTTTCTAATTTCGCCTTGGCTATTGTTGAGGCCAATCTTGTTTCTTATGTTGATTTCAGGACCTTGACCGAGCGGGCGGCGAAGAAAACCAAGGTGCCCGTGGTTGAAGTCGTGGACGACTCGCCCGACGCGGCGGCCGGGGATGCGCCGGACCCAAGCTTGCCGGACCCGAGCGCTTCCCCGAGGAGCAGCCCCCGGCGCAGCCCCCAACGTAAGTCTTGAGTTCTGCATTTTTCGCTCGCCGGGCGTGTTTGAAGATCCTCGGTCTTGTATTAATGCCTTGATGTTTTTGGACTTGGCTTGCGCAGAGGCGGAGCCACAGCTGCAGGAGCGCCCGGAGGTCGCCCCCGAGGAGCCGCAGGTCCCGCCGTCTCCGCCAAGGCCGAACTCTCCGGCAAGGGAGAGCGTCCCGCCAAGAGCGGGTACTCCGCCAAGGGCGAGTACCCCGCCAAGAGCGAGCAGCCCGGCGAGGGCGGCCACTCCGCCAAGGGAAAATTCCCCGGCAAGAGAGCCCGCCGCTGACGACGTCCGCCAAGGTAGGTTCCGCAACTTCGTCCTCTTGGCGTCGTCCCTTTTTGGATATTTGCTTGAACTTCTTTTGGCCTTTTCTTCTTCTTCTAGATCCTCCTCCCCCTGAGCAGATGGAGACGGAAGTCGTCGTTGAGGAGGAGGACGTGCGGGGCGGCGGCGGCGACGTCCCCGGCGCCGAGAACACGGCGGGAGCCGCCGGGCCAGACGGGTCAGAGACCGCCCCAGCTGCGGACGCAGCGGCCCGAGAGGGGGACGGTGACCGCACCGCCGCCTCGGAGGCGGCGGGGGCACCGGGTACCACGCCGGTCGTCAACCCCTCCGCCGGAGAAGAGCAGCCCGGCTACTACTTGGAAGCCCCCAACGGCGTCTTTATCCAGATGCCGTGGGGTTCTTCGTCTCGGGCTCCCGCGGAAGGCGAGGCCTTTGATGGGGAGGTCCTCGCCGCCCGCTGGCTTGAAGATTGTCGAGGGCCCAAGGAGCGGGCGGGCCGAGGAGGAGAAGCTGCCACCAGCTCCTGGCCCTTTACCGGGCCAGGCAGGCGAGGCTCACTTCGGGAAGCCCTCGCCGCTAAGGCCGCCGAGGAGATGGAGAAGCGCGCGGCGGAGCTCAGCGCCGCCAACCAGGCTGCTCTCCGCGAGGTGGAGGAGAGGCGCGAGCGACTCGCCGGGGAGTATGAGGAGTGGTTGCTGGAGAAGGCCGAGGCCGAAGAGCAGCAACGGCTTGCCGGGGTGGATCTGTCCCGGCGAGAAGGAGAACTTATCCAGCGGAAGGTCACCCTCGATTCTCACGAGGAGGACCTTGTCGCTCGGGAACGGGCCCTCGGCGAGGAACTGAAGAAGGCGAAAAGCGCCGCGGTTGCAGCGGAGACCGCCAAGGAGGAGCTTGCCGCGAGGGTCGCGCAGCTGGAGGAGCTGCTGAAGGCGAGCGAGGAGAAGGCCATCGTGCTCATCAGGGAGCGCGAGAAGGACGCCCATACCAACTCAGAGCTCCAGGCGCGTCTTTCCAAGCAAGGCGACGAGTTGAAGGCCACCAAGGACTCCATTGAGGGTCTTGAGCTACGAGTCTCCGCGCTGAAGGACTCGCTCGACGCTGCCCGAGATCGGGAAACCAGGCTGAAGGAGGAGCTCCGCGAGGAGCGAACCTTGGTGATCAGCGCCAACAAAGCAGCCGAGGACTTCCGTCGCATTGTTGAGATATGGACTGAGGACTTGGTATCTTCGGCGTCTGCCATTGACCAGGAGCTGCTGGCGCTGAAGTTGGAACACCTCATCTATTCCCCTGATCCAAACCTCGCTCATAGCGCCAAGCTCAGCCTCTTCTTCAGGGGGATCGCGCCAGCTCTTGCCAATCTGCGGAAGAAGATCCCTGCGCAGCTTGCCGAGGAGACTCGCCGGTTGTGCACGGGGACCATGGAGCGCGTGCTGACGAAGATCGTATACCGCAATCCCGGTATCAACCTTACCAACGTTCTTCGCAGCTTGCCGGCCGACGCGAATATGGAGGCCCTGAAGGAGCAGGTCGCCCACATCATCGCCAAAGTGAACAAGGTCTCCAGGGTGGAGGGCGACCGCGTAGACTAGGCCTCCTTTATCTTTATTTCTTCTTGTTGCTGCATAGGATGCTGCAGACTCATTAGTCACCGCGACAAGTTATTTCTTGCCAGATATTATTTTTATTTTGATCAATACGTGCAGTGTTATCTCCCTTGTTTTGACCCTCTACTTCGTATGCTTCAACCTTATGCTTCTAGGAGATTTGCCGGCAAGGGGCCTTTGCCGCGAGCGCTGAGTGCCGAACTCGAAGCTGCTTGCTGGCCAGAGTCTTACCGGCAAGTAACCTTGCCGGGGCTAGTCGCAACACACTTAGCTTGCTGAACAAAGCTCGAAAAACGAAACAGGGGCGCGACACTTGTCGTAGCTCACTTAAATCGTTGAGCGTGCCCAAAAACAAGATAAGGGTACGGCTACCCATGGGCAGGTTCCTCCGAGCACAGGTTTTCCATACAAAGTGTGGCTGTTCAAGGAAGGCAACTAAGAACTTAAAAAATCTTAGCTGCTCAGATTCTGACAACTTAGCTCTCGCGATCTGTGTGTCCTCCGGCAAGCTTTCTTGAACAGTACTTGGTTCATCCTCCATTTCCTCCCCCTCTGGCAAACTCGTGCGCGAGGAACTTCTGTTTTGCTTAAGGGGGAAGGAAAAAGAAAAGGGAACAAACAAACGACCTTTCGGCGCACTATTGTTTGCCGGATATGTGTGTTGCACGAAAGATGCCAAATAACACATGCAAATGGCAAAGAAAAGCATGGGAAAAGGCAATTAGCGCAAATCACAGAAACTTTACTGATGCACGGGGTCTGCGCCCGGCTTTGTACAAAGGGTTACATGCGACAGCGGCAAGGCTTGTACAAAAGGTGGTTGCCGGAGCGGGTCACGGCAACCGCGCCTTATGGGTGAAACTTGCGAAGATGCTCTATATTCCAGGAGTTGCTCACTGGTAGGCCTTCTTCGGTCTCGAGGCGGACAGCGCCAGGCCTCGTGACTTGTCTCACCCGATAAGGGCCTTCCCACTTCGGCGTCAACTTGTTGGAATTCTTGGCGGACTGAACACGCCGAAGAACAAGGTCGCCTTCCTCGAGACTCGGCTTTGACCTTGCGGCTATGGTAGCGGCGCAAGGCTTGCTGGTATCGAGCAGCTCGACAACAGCACGAGACGCCCTCCTCAAGGAACAATGCGTCATCTTGCCGCAATTGTTCTTGCTCGAGCTCATCATAAGCGAGCACTCGAGGAGATCCGTACACGAGTTCCGTGGGGAGAACTGCTTCTGCTCCATAAACTAGAGCAAAGGGCGTCTGTCCGGTGGCTCGATTTGGTGTCGTTCTGATTGACCAAAGAGCCACCGGCAGCTCCTCTATCCAATTTCTTCCGCACTTGTGCAGCCTGTCGAAAGTTCTTGTCTTGAGTCCGCGCAGCACTTCAGCATTGGCCCTCTCCGCTTGACCGTTGCTCCTCGGGTGAGCAACGGAAGCGAAACAGACCTTGGTGCCAAGGTCTTGGACGTACTGCATGAAGGTGCGACTTGTGAATTGTGTACCGTTGTCGGTGATAATCCTGTTAGGGATCCCGAAACGGCACACAATCGATCTGAAGAACTTGACTGCTGATTGTGCTGTCACCTTTCTTACTGGCTCCACTTCTGGCCACTTTGTGAACTTGTCGACTGCCACGTACAAGTACTCAAAGCCCCCGACAGCACGGGGGAAGGGGCCGAGGATATCGAGCCCCCAGACCGAGAAGGGCCAGGATAAAGGGATCGTTTGGAGAGCTTGAGCTGGTTGGTGAATTTGCTTTGCATGGAACTGGCACGCTTCACACTTGGTTACTAGTGCAGTTGCATCTTGGAGGGCTTCTTGCCAAAAGAAACCTTGCCGGAAAGCTTTCCCGGCAAGTGCTCTTGCGCCAATGTGGTGGCCACATATGCCTCCGTGTGTCTCTGACAGCAACTTCTGTCCATCTTCCCTGGAGATGCACTTCAGCTTGACACCGTTGAGCCTTCTTCTGTACAGCTCGTTATCCACGAACTGGTACATACTTGACTGTCTGGTTACCCTTTCTATTTCTTCTGGGTCTTCGGGAAGTTCTCCAGCTTGCAGAAAGCGGACGATTTGCTGTGCCCACGCCGGAGCCCGAGGCTCAACGGCAAGGACCAAAGGCACGAGGGCCGCTGCAGGAACCTCGGCTTCTTCGGCAAGGATCTCTGGCTCTGCCGGAGCTGAAGGTCCCCCGGCAAGCTTGTCGGGGCAAGGCTTGTCGGGAACACTTGCTTCAATTGCACAGATCCGAGGATTTGCAAGAGCAAACTGTTCTTCAGCATTCTGGTCGTTGATCTTGGGGACTTTGGCGGCGGCCTCAGGGAGATCCGCCGGCAAGTAGTCGCCGGAGACCAACTTTCTTTTCTTGGGCTGTCCGATTGATGGTGTGACGGATGGTTGAGTCAGCTTGAGCAAGAAGGTCCCTGGTTCCACAGGTAATTTCATCGAAGCGCACTTCGAAAGGCCGTCTGCGATTTCATTCTGAGCTCTCGGGACATGCTCCATCTGCAGACCTTCAAAGCGCTCCTCAAGCTTCCTCACTTCATCTACATAGGCTTCCATCAAAGGGCTCTGATAGTTCTTGTTAACTTGCCGGACCACCAACTGTGAATCCCCCCGCACAATCAACTTCTTGATCCCAAGTTCGGCCGCAATTCTGAGGCCGGCGAGCAAACCCTCATATTCAGCAGTGTTGTTTATCGCTTGTTCTCTTGGGAAGTGCATTTGGACAACATACTTGAGGTGTTCTCCGGTGGGCGCGATGAGTACCACGCCGGCACCGGCGCCTTGCAGCGAGAAGGCACCATCAAAGTACATTACCCATTCGCTTGTCGCTCCTTGCACGGGTGTACTTGTTTCTTGGACTTCTTCATCGGGAGTTGGGGTCCATTCTGCTATAAATTCTGCCAAGGCTCGGCTCTGTATGGTTGAGGTACTCTCAAATTTGAGTCCAAAGCTCGACAGCTCCAGTGCCCACTCAACAATTCTGCCTGTCGCTTCTGGATTGTGTAATATCCTCTTCAGCGGAAAACGAGTGATCACTGTTATCTCGTGCGCTTGGAAGTAATGACGCAGCTTTCTCGAGGCCATGAGGAGGCCAAAAAGTAGCTTTTGCACACCAGAGTATCTCGACCTAGCCCCCTGGAGAAGGGAGCTTACAAAATACACTGGGCGCTGCACCATCTTCTTCCGCACCTCGTCCTGTTCCCGCGCAGAGCCGTCCTTGTCGGGGCCAGGGCTTGCCGGAGCAGCCCCCTGCTTGTCGCTGGCCTCGCTTGCCGGTGGTGTAGCTTCCTCATCTGACTCCCTCTCCGCTACTAACGCAGCACTAACCACTTGGTTGGTTGCTGCTAGGTACAGTAGCAACTTCTCCTGTGGTCTAGGCGCGACAAGTACTGGGGTGGAGGATAGGTACTGTTTCAAATCTTGCAGCGCTGCCTCCGCTTCCGGAGTCCATTTCATGGGACCCGCCTTCTTCAATATCTTGAAGAAAGGTAGGGCGCGCTCTGCAGACTTTGAAATGAACCTACTGAGGGCAGCCACGCAACCCGCAAGCCTTCTGACATCCTTGACTCGCTTCGGTGCTTCAATTTGCTCAATTGCCTTAATCTTGTCGGGGTTGGCTTCAATCCCCCTCTGTGACACAAAGAACCCGAGAAGTTTGCCGGAGGGGACTCCAAAGACGCACTTCTCGGTGTTCAGCTTGATTTGTATCTTCTTGCAGATTTTGAAATGTCTCTTCCAAATCTTGAATCAGGGTATCCTTGCTCTTGCTCTTCACCACGATATCATCCATGTAAGCCTCTACATTCTGTGAATCGTGGCTCAAAGCGGTATATACTACCCTTGCAAATGTTGATCCTGCATTCTTCAAATCCAAATGGCATGCGATGAAGCGAGAATTGCCACATGGAGTGATAAATGCAGTCTTCTCTTCATCCTCTTTGGCCATAAAGATCGGTGATAGCCTGAGTATGCATCAAGAAAGCAAAGCAGCTCACATCCGCAAGAGAGTCCACAATCTGGTCAATGCGCGGCAAGGAATGGATCCTTGGGACATGCTTTATTGACATCGATGAAGTCTATACACAGCCTCCATTTCCGTTGGCCTTGCGCGCGGCGATCGGGTTTGCTAACCATGTCGGATGGATCACACCTCTAACTAGGCCCGCCGCCTCAAGCTTCTTGATTTCTTCGTTGATGAATTCTTGGCGCTCCACGGCTTGCTTCCTCACTTTTTGCTTGATGGGTCGCGCATGAGGGCAAACAGCAAGCTTGTGCTCAATCACCTTCCTGGGAACACCGGGGATGTCAGATGGTTGCCACGCAAACACATCGACATTCGCCCGCAGGAAGGCGACGAGCGCGCTTTCCTATTTGCTGTCAAGCGTGGCACTGATGGTGAAGGTACCACCAGTGCCGTCCTCTTTGGCGGACACCTTTTTGGTTGCCGGCGGAGCGCCATTCCTTCTGCTCTTGCGGTAGAGCTCGCTGGGACGCCCTCGTCGGCAGCGCAGTGCTCCGAAGAGGTGCGGTTGCCGGAGTGGGTCCCAGGGCACTTGCCGGACTTGGTCTTCGCCTTCTTCCCCCTGGGAGATTCAGCGGTGAGTGTATCCTTGTCGGTTGCAACGGCTGCATCCCGGTAGATCTTGTCGGCGCAGATAAGCGCATCCTTCTTGTCGCCGTGGACAGTGATGATGCTTATCGGCCCCGGCATCTTGAGCACGTTGTAAGCATAGTGGGAAGCTGCCATGAACTTGGCAAGGGCAGGTCGGCCGAGTATCCCATTGTATGGCAACGGGATGTCGGCGACGTCAAAATGTCGCGCCATCCTGAAATTGAGCTCCCCGCCAAAGGTCACCGGCAAGATGATTTTTCCTTTGGGCTTGCTCCGTCCCGGATTGATTCCTTGGAAGGAACCGGTCTCTTCGAGCTCGCCATCTAGAATCTGGAGTTTCTTGATTACTGCAGAGGAGATCAAGTTCAGCCCGGCCCCGCCGTCCACCAACATTTTGGTGACCTTGAGGTTGCGGATGGTGGGTGAGACCAGCATCGGCAAGCACCCGACCGCGGTGGTGCGGTCAGGGTGGTCCTCAAGATCAAAAATGATGGGCGTGCCGGACCATTTGAGGAGCCTACGCGACTCCACGGGCGGCTCTGCTGCATTCACCTCACGCACCCATTGCTTCAGCTGGCGGTGGGAGGCGTGCAGAGAGGCGCCTCCGTCGACGCACAGGACCTCCGTGGCCTTCTGGAACTCCTGCTCGCTGTTATCCTCATCCTCCATGTCTTCGTCGTCGTCTTCCTCTTCGTCGTCGCGGCCCCGGGAAGGTCGACCACCTTGTCGCCGCTTGGCCTGGCCGAAGCGTCCTCCCCGGCCATTGAACGGCCGCTTCCTACTCAGTTCTCCTCTGCCACCTTGGGCCTTCTCCTTGTCGCGTCTCTCGTACTCAGCTTTTTGCTGCTCGACGAGATCATCTACGCGCTTGCGCCAGGAGATCGTGGCCCTTGGTGCGGTGGATCTTGCAGTATCGCTTGCCGGGGCCATCCTGCTTGTCGGCTACCGCTACAGGAGCAGGCTCCTTGCCGGAGCTGCTAACCTGTGTTTGCTTGGCGGGAGCCTCCTTGCCGGACTTTTCGACGACAAGCACCTCGCCCTTGTTCTTCTTCTGATTGTTACTCGCCGTGCTCTTCTTTGCGGGCGGCGTTGTCATTGTCGCTTCCTCCTGCGCGGCATCCTCCCGGGAGCCTCCTCCCCTCTTCAGCGCAGGCGATTTATCGCCAGAGCATAGAGCTCACGACATCTCGAATCTTGGTCATCGCCATCTCTTCACGCATGCGGCGGTTACGCGACGTTCGGTGGAACGCGCCGATAACCATGGCAGGTGGACATCAGGGATGTAGTGCTGCACACGGCTGAAGCGTTGGATATATTTGCGCAGGGATTCTCCTTCCTTCTGGGCCAAAATGTGGAGATCGCTCTCTTGGCCGTGGGGTTTGTGGCCGCCAGGAAGGCGCCGACAAACTGATGGCAAAGGTCTGTCCAAGAGGAAATGGAGCCTTCCGGCAAGTGCATAAGCCAAGAACGAACGTTCGGCCTAAGCACAAGCGGAAGTAATTCGCTGAATCTTCTCGTCGCGCCCGCGCCTGCACCGCGATGGTGTAGATCTTGAGAATTCGAGGGTGTGTCTTGCCGTCGTACTTCTCCGGTACATCAGGCTTGAAATTCTTCCTGCTGGGCCACTGGACGCGCCGCAGCTCGCGGGTGAACGCGGGGCAACCTGCCGCGTATGGCAGGTCACCTGGTTCACCGGGCGTGTACGCGTCGACAATGTCTCCAGCTCTCTGGTCCGATTGTCGCCGAGCTTCTCGGCGGCGCTCGATGGTGGTCCGAGCGTCTTCTCGTCGCCGGTCGTCAAGGACCTGGCGTTGGTCCCGACGAGTCCGCGGATCCGACGACGCTATGGAGCCGTCGTCGGCGTTGTTCTGGCGGGGCGGCGCCTTCCGCAAAGGGGAGTGCACGGTGGTTGCACCCCCTGCGGCCTTGTCGTCGTCGGCCTTCGCCTTCTCAGCTTGCCGCTGAGGAGGGTCGTTGTTGGCGAAGGCGATCAGATTCTGGATGGTAGCCCTCCAGTCGTCGGCTTTGTCCGCCGCCGGAGGGAAGTCGAGGAGCAATTGTGCCCTTGCGAGCGCTTCTGCCGGAGTAGAGGGGAGCGAGGGCAAGTGGTGCGAGGAGCGGGACATGCTCGGGTTCCTAGCAGTGTTAAGGGGAGCAAGGTCCCGCTCCGGCGCCTTCGCTTTGCTTGTTTCCGGACGGTGGTCCGGAACATCTCGCGAGCCCCCGGTGTGTCCTTGTCCCAGCAAGCGGATACCACCTCCAGTGGTACGGCGCTGCTGGGTCACCGTGTGCTGAGATGGACGCGGCGTATCCACGGAGACCGAGGCGCGGTCGTCCGTCTTGTCCTTGGATTTGGTGGCGCCGCGAGTGCCCTCGCCGGCGACCACCCTTCCGACGGCGTCCCCACCGCCCGCCGTAGGCTCCGGTGGCGGCGGGTGGGACGCAGACGGGCCTGCAACCCCCGAAGCTTTCCTCTTCGGGGCCATGGCGCGATTGCTGATGAAGTTGGAGAGGTTGATGAAGAACGCGCCCGAGCTGACGCCGGATCAGGTCTGCACAACTCGACGCTTCTACCGCGCGCGCCGAGATGTCGGGCGGACGGGTCGATTGCCGCCGCGAGCACCTATGGGGCCGGGGAGGCCCCTTTCGTTAGTGCGGTACGAGGGCGGAGGATGCACGGAGAGCAGATCGAGGCGAGCACGCGCGCGGGCCTTTTACCCAGCTTCGGAGCTCTCCGGAGAGATAAAACTCCTACTGCTGCTTTGTGTTGTTATTGATCTAGCTCGAGAGTACGAAAGCGTGAGTATGTGGTGGACTCGAATGAGTCGAACCCCTAGCGCCAAAGTTGCCAGGATCCAACCCTCCTCGTTGCCCACGGGCCTCCTTTTATAGCACAAGGGGTCACCGACTGTGTCAACGAGGAGAAAGGGTAAAAGCGTAAAAAGGGTGGTAGTTGGAGCAAGGCAGAACAAAGTGGAGCTACGATTGCTCGAGCAGTGGTTTCTACCTACTTTTGTGATGGGGACAAGAGCATTAAATGCCCGTCACCGTCGACTCCAAAAGCTCCCGCCTTGCGTCTCCGTCGCCACGGCGATGGATCATCACCGTGAAATGCCATCGTGTCCCTCGGTTGCGCAGCCATCCGCCACGCTACCGGAGAGGCCCCAAGGTGACGCGTGGGCGATGAGCTGGAGCACGGTGCCTAACGCAGCTCTCCCGCAAGCGCCTTGCCGGGTCTTGACCTTGCCGGACCCGAGGGCTTGTCGGGCTCAGAATTTGCCGTCCCGGGTTTTCGCCGAGACGCATGCAGCGCCGGCGTATTTTGTGATGTGATCTTCTAGCCTGGTACGGCCCACCCGGCAAGCTCCTCTTGCCGGGGTGTCTGTCCTCTGTCTTGCACACTTTGTTCTTGAATGGCTCGATATGGAGAAGGGATGATCTCCGGCAAGCAAGTGGCGAACCCAGTTGCCGGGAGCTGCGGCTGCCCGTGCACAAGTTGGGGTACTGAGGTACCCCTACCTTAGTACACCGACACCAACTCCTGTTTGTTGCCCAGTGCGCTAGAGCAAGCAGCTGCAGAGCGTCAGCAGGCCGGCCCATTACCGCACAGCCTCAACCACCCCGCAGTTTTTTTTTCTCTCTGTTTACGCTCTCTGCGGCGGCGGCGGTGGTCCCACCGTCATCTCCCAGCTCGGCCGGTCTCCAAGACGCGCGACGATTTCTCCTCTGTTCCCGATCCAAATCCTCACCGATTCGATCAAGTCTTTGCCCTAAGCAACGGAATCCACTCTATAAATATTCACCATCTTCTTATCTATCGATTTTGGCAAAATTTTGTCTTCCGTGTCTGCTTCGCCCGGATCCGATCTCGCCAAGTTCCGCCAGAAGCTCCTTTGCGGTCGTTTCCGTCGACGAAGAAGGTTCCCGAGCCCTTACCCACGGTTGTCTTCGCCTTGACCTCCTCTCGCTCCCTCACCTACTAGTTCTCGCAGGGAGCACTAGAACAGCGCTAGGACCTCCGCCAAGCGAAGCCGTCGTCGCTGCTCCAGCCGGACATCACCGACGTTAGCAGAAGCCCCGGCCGTTCCCGAGGACGGTTTCGAGTTCTCCGCCTATCTCCGCAACCCGTGGTTCCGTCCCCGAACTCCGAAGACCTCTCCAGCG
Source organism: Aegilops speltoides (assembly GCA_021437245.1). NCBI lineage: Eukaryota > Viridiplantae > Streptophyta > Magnoliopsida > Poales > Poaceae > Aegilops > Aegilops speltoides. Next base: position 485,918,377 of record CM038144.1, read on the forward strand.
AGGGCACGCTAGAAGTCCGAGCCGCGCCACGCCGTCTTCCTCAAGTCCGACGGCCAACCTCTATTCATCTCCGGTGAGTCGCCTTGCACCGTCCGATCCCTCTCCAATGGCCAAGATTAGATCTGTTGTTTTTATTTAAGGCCGAACCGTTTTTCTCTATTTACCGGCCGTTCGTTTCTTAAGCGTAGCAGCAAACATCCTTCAGCCTATCACAGCGTGCCAAGTGGCATGTCCACAGCACCGCGGCAGTTCTTCCCAGAACGCTTTTATGGCATAATTGTTCTTTGCAGATTCCATATCAAATTTTCATTTAGGTTTATCTTGAGATCCGTAACTCCAAATTCATCGATTCTTTTTCCTGTGTACTTGTAGTGACCAGGAGAATATTGAAGAACCAAATTTTCACATTTTTGAACAGTTCAAATTTTGAATTTTTTAAATTTAAATTCAAACTTCCGAAGGCCATATCTTTCAAACTGTTGATCCAAATTAGTTGATTCTTTTTGTAGTGTGATCCTACTAGCATGTAGTTAATATATGCCTACTAATGTGTTCTGTTATTTAAGTCTTTATTTGAATTCGTTGTTGTTTACTTTATTTTAGTGTTATGTGAGCATAGTTTATTTATCGTTACCTCCGTTAATCGTATAGATTGTCCGGAGTGTGAAGCGGATCGGAATTAATCGTTAGAGTACTTCAGCACCGTTCAAGGCAAGTTTGCACTATTGATTTTGCTCATCCTATATTCTGCTATGCATGTGTGATTTTTATTCTATGACATGTGCTTGGTTTGATATGTATGTTCTGTGTTGTCATATTCTGGTGTGATCAACTTGCTATGATAGACGTGGGCATATGTCGAGTGATCCATGAAAGTGGTGAGTGTTTATAGCCGTAGGCTCGGGATCATTAACCAGGTGAATGCGTCACTGGCAGAGCGCTCTATTGTCCCTAGAGAATGCGCCATTGACAGAGCGCACTTGAGGTGAGGTATAGTTTTCGGAACATAAATCAGGTGAATGCGTCCTTGGCAGAGCGCTCTATTGTTCCTAGAGAATGCGCCACTGACAGAGCGCACTTGAGATACTTCTGAAGTTCTTGTCATGTTTATTTAGAATCTTTGGGTTATCTTGGGCGAGTAAATTAGAGACGGTTGTGAGTTCAGGTAGTGGTGGTAGGTGAAGACATTCTTCTCCAAACTAGTTTGTTTTGTTTGTCATACATTGCTTTGTGGATGTAGGTTTGCTTTATCATATTGTGTGATTTGCCAATACATTCAATGTATTGACCCTTGTGGCTGCAACTTATCATGTTGCAGGATTTTGAGATGATCGATGAGATCTGATGGGGTTGCGAGTCTTCACTCAACATGTTCTTGATGGGCATTGATGGACTCATCGTTGATTATGCTACCTTTCCGCTGTTATTATTGAATAAGTTAGCCATGTGCTATTCAGTTTGTAATACTTTATAACTTCTGGATCATACATTATGTTAAATGATGCACTTGTTATTTGATATTCATATGTACTTGTGTGTGCTAGCTTAATCGATCCAGGACTAGCACGGTGAGCACAGAGACATCGAATCTTATCGTGTTCGGTCGTTCTGGTGGTATCGAGCGAAATGTGTGTTTTGTAGGTCGTGACCTAGAAAATGGATTAGGAAATCCATAGGAGTGTAAAGCTTACTTTACAACTTGTTGTCTACTTGTTAGTTCATACTCTTGTACTCATATATTTACTTTTCAAATATAGATGACCCCTGGAATTATATTAGTGTTATTTAAGGAGTTTAGTTGGCAGACCACCATTCCTAAGTTGTATTCGATAAACGATTTGCGGTAGTATGATGAGATCATATCTCTTGTGGATATGACCTTACCTGTAGGTTTTGCTTGTGTTTTGTGTTATATATATGTTTGGTTGGTCATTGCTTTAAATCTTGTTATGTTCCGTGGATTGTTTGTATTATGGAATTGGGTGCTTTGATTGATCATATGTGCTATTTTGATATTACTTTAGGATAGTTTTGGTGATTTGTGTGATTGTGCGAACTTAGTATTTGTTTTGTTTGGTTTTTGTGGAGTGTTGTTGTTAGCATGAGCATGTGGGTAGTGTTTTCCCCTTAGATCTTTATTCTGTCTATATCCTAGTCTCTGCTCAACCCAGTGATGAGTTGAGTTTAACCACATAAGCCAAGATCCACCAAGAAGCAAGCACAATCTTGCTAAAGGAAGAACCCTGGAGGAAGCTACAATTCATCGGCATATGTTTTATAGTATTAACCTAAGAGTTGATAAAAAATGATAGATGTTTTGTTTGGCATGTAGAACCTATGGATTATCCGAACTCAGTTCGTGAACAAGAGAATTTTTTGCAATGCTTGTGAGGATGCCCGAGTGTTAGAATGCGAGATTTTCCAAACCATATACAAGGTAATGATTCGGGTGCGGAATGGATTGATCACCATGCCGACTTACTCTTATTATTCGCTTTTGTTATATGGGGTGGTAATCTAGAGTGAGTTACCTATAGTAGAGTGACGATGTTGTCAAGCCTGAACCTTAGAATGGTATGATGTTTGATCCCTTGTATAAAGGCAACCGTCGCCAATAGTAGGTTGTACAGTGAGAGTAAACCTAGACTCTTTTCTACAGGAACCATTCTTGATGACCACCATGAGAGTATCGATTTTGTTTAGTATTAGCGCAAGACCTATTAGCCATGAAGGTCCAACAATTGGAAGACCACTCTTTTGACAGAGGATCCAAAATTTCAAAGGAGTGCAATGCTTATACCTGAAGGATGTCATCGACGGAATAAGATTCTTGAAGACCCAATGACTTGATTCTAAGGGTGGTAGCATCTCACACTCTCGAGTGATCAATGGATATTCAAGTAAACCCCAAACCTAACCGTTTTCTTTCAAGCCTCTTCGAATCTCGAGGACGAGATTCATTTTAAGGGTGGTAGATTTGTAACATCCCAATTTTTCTAAAATTGGAATGTTAATAGACCATTCATATTTTGATGCATTGTTTGTCTTTTTTTTAATATTTGGTTCATTATTCAACTCAAGGCAAAATATTGGAGAGGCTATAACCTGACTTATCCCCTGTTAAAAAAATGTTGATACTGTTCATAATATTATTTGGGGTTCATAGGATTTATTTTTGTAACTATAGAATCTCAAACTATTTTATATATGGTTGTAATGCTCTTTATTGGCTTGTATTGCATAAAACATATATTTGTTTAAAGTGCATTTGTGTTTTAAAATGTTCACTGTTTGTATATTAGCAGTAATATTTTATTGTGTGTTCTGATATTTTAGTTATCAAAACATTTTTTTTTAGTTTTAGCCACGATATCTTTTTCTGCACAAGATATCTTCGCAGATATTCTTGTTCATTCGGGCCAGCAGCAGCCCAACTCTGTTTGTTGCCAGGCGCTAGAGCAAGCAGCTGCAGAGCGTCAAGAGCGAGCGGCCCATTACCGCACAGCCTCAACCACCCCGCAGTTTTTTTCTCTCTGTTTACGCTCTCTGCGGCGACGGTGGTCCCACCGTCATCTCCCAGCTCGGCCGGTCTCCAAAGACGCGCACGATTTCTCCTCTGTTCCCGATCCAAATCCTCACCGATTCGATCAAGTCTTTGCCCTAAGCAACGGAATCCACTCTATAAATATTCACCATCTTCTTATCTATCGATTTTTGGCAAAATTTTGTCTTCCCGTGCCCGTTTCGCCCGGATCCGATCTCGCCGAAGTTCCGCCGCAGAAGCTCCTTTGCCGGTCGTTTCCGTCGACGAAGAAGGTTCCCAGAGCCCCTTACCCACGGTTGTCTTCGCCTTGACCTCCTCTCGCTCCCTCACCTACTAGTTCTCGCAGGGGAGCACTAGAACGAGCGCTAGGACCTCCGCCCGAAGCAGAAGCCGTCGTCGCTGCTCCAGCCGGACATCACCGACGTTAGCAGAAGCTCCGGCCGTTCCCGAGGACGGTTTCGAGTTCTCCGCCTATCTCCGCAACCCGTGGTTCCGTCCCCGAACTCCGAAGACCTCTCCAGCGAGGGCACGCTAGAAGTCCGAGCCGCGCCATGCCGTCTTCCTCAAGTCCGACGGCCAACCTCTATTCATCTCCGGTGAGTCGCCTTGCACCGTCCGATCCCTCTCCAATGGCCAAGATTAGATCTGTTGTTTTTATTTAAGGCGAACCGTTTTCTCTATTTACCGCCGTTCGTTTCTTAAGCGTAGCAGCAAACATCCTTCAGCCTATCACAGCGTGCCAAGTGGCATGTCCACAGCACCGCGGCAGTTCTTCCCAGAACGCTTTTATGGCATAATTGTTCTTTGCAGATTCCATATCAAATTTTCATTTAGGTTTATCTTGAGATCCGTAACTCCAAATTCATCGATTCTTTTTCCTGTGTACTTGTAGTGACCAGGAGAATATTGAAGAACCAAATTTTCACATTTTTGAACAGTTCAAATTTTGAATTTTTTTAAATTTAAATTCAAACTTCCGAAGGCCATATCTTTCAAACTGTTGATCCAAATTAGTTGATTCTTTTTGCAGTGTGATCCTACTAGCATGTAGTTAATATATGCCTACTAATGTGTTCTGTTATTTAAGTCTTTATTTGAATTCGTTGTTGTTTACTTTATTTTAGTGTTATGTGAGCATAGTTTATTTATCGTTACCTCCGTTAATCGTATAGATTGTCCGGAGTGTGAAGCGGATCAGAATTAATCGTTAGAGTACTTCAGCACCGTTCAAGGCAAGTTTGCACTATTGATTTTGCTCATCCTATATTCTGCTATGCATGTGTGATTTTTATTCTATGACATGTGCTTGGTTTGATATGTATGTTCTGTGTTGTCATATTCTGGTGTGATCAACTTGCTATGATAGACGTGGGCATATGTCGAGTGATCCATGAAAGTGGTGAGTGTTTATAGCCGAGGCTCGGGATCATTAACCGGTGAATGCGCCTTTGGCGAGCGCTCTATTGTCCCTAGAGAATGCGCCATTGACAGAGCGCACTTGAGGTGAGGTATAGTTTTCGGAACATAAATCAGGTGAATGCGTCCTTGGCAGAGCGCTCTATTGTTCCTAGAGAATGCGCCACTGACAGAGCGCACTTGAGATACTTCTGAAGTTCTTGTCATGTTTATTTAGAATCTTTGGGTTATCTTGGGCGAGTAAATTAGAGACGGTTGTGAGTTCAGGTAGTGGTGGTAGGTGAAGACATTCTTCTCCAAACTAGTATGTTTTGTTTGTCATACATTGCTTTGTGGATGTAGGTTTGCTTTATCATATTGTGTGATTTGCCAATACATTCAATGTATTGACCCTTGTGGCTGCAACTTATCATGTTGCAGGATTTTCGATGATCGGTGAGATCTGATGGGGTTGCGAGTCTTCACTCAACATGTTCTTGATGGGCATTGATGGACTCATCGTTGATTATGCTACCTTTCCGCTGTTATTATTGAATAAGTTAGCCATGTGCTATTCAGTTTGTAATACTTTATAACTTCTGGATCATACATTATGTTAAATGATGCACTTGTTATTTGATATTCATATGTACTGTGTGTGCTAGCGAATCGATCCAGGGACTAGCACAGTGAGCACGAGACATCGAATCTTATCAGGTTCGGGTCGTTACAGGTGGTATCAGAGCAGTGTGTTGACTGTAGGTCGTGACCCTAGAAAATGGATTAGGAAATCCATAGGAGTGTAAAGCTTACTTTACAACTTGTTGTCTACTTGTTAGTTCATACTCTTGTACTCATATATTTACTTTTCAAATATAGATGACCCCTGGAATTATATTAGTGTTATTTAAGGAGTTTAGTTGGCAGACCACCATTCCTAAGTTGTATTCGATAAACGATTTGCGGTAGTATGATGAGATCATATCTCTTGTGGATATGACCTTACCTGTAGGTTTTGCTTGTGTTTTGTGTTATATATATGTTTGGTTGGTCATTGCTTTAAATCTTGTTATGTTCCGTGGATTGTTTGTATTATGGAATTGGGTGCTTTGATTGATCATATGTGCTATTTTGATATTACTTTAGGATAGTTTTGGTGATTTGTGTGATTGTGCGAACTTAGTATTTGTTTTGTTTGGTTTTTGTGGAGTGTTGTTGTTAGCATGAGCATGTGGGTAGTGTTTTCCCCTTAGATCTTTATTCTATCTATATCCTAGTCTCTGCTCAACCCAGTGATGAGTTGAGTTTAACCACATAAGCCAAGATCCACCAAGAAGCAAGCACAATCTTGCTAAAGGAAGAACCCTGGAGGAAGCTACAATTCATCGGCATATGTTTTATAGTATTAACCTAAGAGTTGATAAAAAATGATAGATGTTTTGTTTGGCATGTAGAACCTATGGATTATCCGAACTCAGTTCGTGAACAAGAGAATTTTTTGCAATGCTTGTGAGGATGCCCGAGTGTTAGAATGCGAGATTTTCCAAACCATATACAAGGTAATGATTCGGGTGCGGAATGGATTGATCACCATGCCGACTTACTCTTATTATTCGCTTTTGTTATATGGGGTGGTAATCTAGAGTGAGTTACCTATAGTAGAGTGACGATGTTGTCAAGCTGAACCTTAGAATGGTATGATGTTTGATCCCTTGTATAAAGGCAACCGTCGCCAATAGTAGGTTGTGCAGTGAGAGTAAACCTAGACTCTTTTCTCAGGAACCATTCTTGATGACCACCATGAGAGTATCGATTTTGTTTAGTATTAGCGCAAGACCTATTAGCCATGAAGGTCCAACAATTGGAAGACCACTCTTTTGACAGAGGATCCAAAATTTCAAAGGAGTGCAATGCTTATACGAAGGATGTCATCGACGGAATAAGATTCTTGAAGACCCAATGACTTGATTCTAAGGGTGGTAGCATCTCACACTCTCGAGTGATCAATGGATATTCAAGTAAACCCCAAACCTAACCGTTTTCTTTCAAGCCTCTTCGAATCTCGAGGACGAGATTCATTTTAAGGGTGGTAGATTTGTAACATCCCAATTTTTCTAAAATTGGAATGTTAATAGACCATTCATATTTTGATGCATTGTTTGTCTTTTTTTTAATATTTGGTTCATTATTCAACTCAAGGCAAAATATTGGAGAGGCTATAACCTGACTTATCCCCTGTTAAAAAAATGTTGATACTGTTCATAATATTATTTGGGGTTCATAGGATTTATTTTTGTAACTATAGAATCTCAAACTATTTTATATATGGTTGTAATGCTCTTTATTGGCTTGTATTGCATAAAACATATATTTGTTTAAAGTGCATTTGTGTTTTAAAATGTTCACTGTTTGTATATTAGCAGTAATATTTTATTGTGTGTTCTGATATTTTTAGTTATCAAAACATTTTTTTTTAGTTTTAGCCACGATATCTTTTCCTGTACAGTATATCTTCGCAGATATTACTGTTCATTCGGGCCAGCAGCAGCCCAACTCCTGTTTGTTGCCCAGTGCGCTAGAGCAAGCAGCTGCAGAGCGTCAGCAGGCCGGCCCATTACCGCACAGCCTCAACCACCCCGCAGTTTTTTTTCTCTCTGTTTACGCTCTCTCGCGGCGACGGCAGTGGTCCCAATCATCTCCCAGCTCGGCCGGTCTCCAAAGACGCGCGACGATTTCTCCTCTGTTCCCGATCCAAATCCTCACCGATTCGATCAAGTCTTTGCCCTAAGCAACGGAATCCACTCTATAAATATTCACCATCTTCTTATCTATCGATTTTTGGCAAAATTTTGTCTTCCCGTGCCCGTTTCGCCCGGATCCGATCTCGCCGAAGTTCCGCCGCAGAAGCTCCTTTGCCGGTCGTTTCCGTCGACGAAGAAGGTTCCCAGAGCCCCTTACCCACGGTTGTCTTCGCCTTGACCTCCTCTCGCTCCCTCACCTACTAGTTCTCGCAGGGGAGCACTAGAACGAGCGCTAGGACCTCCGCCCGAAGCAGAAGCCGTCGTCGCTGCTCCAGCCGGACATCACCGACGTTAGCAGAAGCCCCGGCCGTTCCCGAGGACGGTTTCGAGTTCTCCGCCTATCTCCGCAACCCGTGGTTCCGTCCCCGAACTCCGAAGACCTCTCCAGCGAGGGCACGCTAGAAGTCCGAGCCGCGCCACGCCGTCTTCCTCAAGTCCGACGGCCAACCTCTATTCATCTCCGGTGAGTCGCCTTGCACCGTCCGATCCCTCTCCAATGGCCAAGATTAGATCTGTTGTTTTTATTTAAGGCGAACCGTTTTCTCTATTTACCGCCGTTCGTTTCTTAAGCGTAGCAGCAAACATCCTTCAGCCTATCACAGCGTGCCAAGTGGCATGTCCACAAGACTGCCGCAGCAGTTCTTCGAGTAACGCTTTTATGGCATAATTGTTCTTTGCAGATTCCATATCAAATTTTCATTTAGGTTTATCTTGAGATCCGTAACTCCAAATTCATCGATTCTTTTTCCTGTGTACTTGTAGTGACCAGGAGAATATTGAAGAACCAAATTTTCACATTTTTGAACAGTTCAAATTTTGAATTTGTTTAAATTTAAATTCAAACTTCCGAAGGCCATATCTTTCAAACTGTTGATCCAAATTAGTTGATTCTTTTTGTAGTGTGATCCTACTAGCATGTAGTTAATATATGCCTACTAATGTGTTCTGTTATTTAAGTCTTTATTTGAATTCGTTGTTGTTTACTTTATTTTAGTGTTATGTGAGCATAGTTTATTTATCGTTACCTCCGTTAATCGTATAGATTGTCCGGAGTGTGAAGCGGATCAGAATTAATCGTTAGAGTACTTCAGCACCGTTCAAGGCAAGTTTGCACTATTGATTTTGCTCATCCTATATTCTGCTATGCATGTGTGATTTTTATTCTATGACATGTGCTTGGTTTGATATGTATGTTCTGTGTTGTCATATTCTGGTGTGATCAACTTGCTATGATAGACGTGGGCATATGTCGAGTGATCCATGAAAGTGGTGAGTGTTTATAGCCGTAGGCTCGGGATCATTAACCAGGTGAATGCGTCACTGGCAGAGCGCTCTATTGTCCCTAGAGAATGCGCCATTGACAGAGCGCACTTGAGGTGAGTATAGTTTTCGGAACATAAATCAGGTGAATGCGTCCTTGGCGAGCGCTCTATTGTTCCTAGAGAATGCGCCAACGACAGAGCGCACTTGAGATACTTCAAGTTCTTGTCATGTTTATTTAGAATCTTTGGGTTATCTTGGGCGAGTAAATTAGAGACGGTTGTGAGTTCAGGTAGTGGTGGTAGGTGAAGACATTCTTCTCCAAACTAGTATGTTTTGTTTGTCATACATTGCTTTGTGGATGTAGGTTTGCTTTATCATATTGTGTGATTTGCCAATACATTCAATGTATTGACCCTTGTGGCTGCAACTTATCATGTTGCAGGATTTTCGATGATCGATGAGATCTGATGAGGGTTGCGAGTCTTCACTCAACATGTTCTTCAGTGGGCATTGATGGACTCATCGTTGATTATGCTACCTTTCCGCTGTTATTATTGAATAAGTTAGCCATGTGCTATTCAGTTTGTAATACTTTATAACTTCTGGATCATACATTATGTTAAATGATGCACTTGTTATTTGATATTCACATGTACTGTGTGTGCTAGCGAATCGATACAGGGACTAGCACAGTGAGCACAGAGACATCGAATCTTATCAGGTTCGGGTCGTTACAGTGGCAACGGGCGTGGTTGGGTTACCCACGTCCGTATTGATGAGGATCCTGGAATAAGGGGACACGATCTCTGCTTTGATAAGACGTGCCAAGGAAACTGCTTCGCTAAACGCGCTGAGGTGGAACAATAAAAACAATTCGAGTAAAGGCTTGGCCGTGGCGTGATGTCATGCTACGAAATACGTCAGCAGATTGAAGTTGTGTAAATATTATTCTCTCTACGGTGGTATGTGGAATTTATTTTGCAGAGCCGGACACTATCCTGGTGTTCATAATCTTCTATGAATTATTCGGAGGAGGAACCCGCCTTGCAATGCGAAGACAATATCTTGCGCCGGAATCGTCGTCATTGAAGCCTGGTTCAGGGCTCTTGAGGAGTCTGGACTAGGGGTGTCCGGATAGCCGAACTATCATCATTGGCCGGACTCCAAGACTATGAAGATACAAGATTGAAGACTTCGTCCCGTGTCCGAAAGGGACTTTCCTTGGCGTGGAAGGAAAGCTTGGCAATACCGATATGTAGATCTCCTACCATTGTAACCGACTCTGTGTAACCCTAGCCCTCTCCGGTGTCTATATAAACCGGAGGGTTTTAGGCCATAGGACGAACAACAATCATACCATAGGATAGCTTCTAGGGTTTAGCCTCCTTGATCTCGTGGTAGATCTACTCTTGTACTACCCATATCATCAATATCAATCAAGCAGGAGTAGGGTTTTACCGCCATTGAGAGTTCCCGAACCTGGGTAAAAACATCGTGTCCCTTGTCTCCTGTTACCATCCGCCTAGACGCACAGTTCGGGACCCCCTACCCGAGATCCGCCGGTTTTGACACCGACAGCTTCCACATTTGAAAAACAGATATCCTCATGTTATGGGTAAGAACCCAATAGTATATTGTGTTGATCACAATTTCAACAGTTCTAGACAAATCTATCAACATAAATCATATTAAACTGATGGAAGAATTTATTCCCAAATTACTTTTTGTTAGAAGCTAAACATTTATATCAAGCGCAGTATATGATGAACTAACCTTGTATGACTAGCTGTGTTGTACTAGTATGATAACGTAACCCAGGACGGACGAACGTCACCCAGCCATGGTATTTTGGTTTGGCAACCAAAGCAAGCAGAATACACCTATGTGTATAGTAAGTTAGGAACTAGTACTAGACAGAGCATGGAAAACTGACACAATGTGTTGGTGCATTCAAGGTCAGCCTATCCGACAGTAGAAGAGTTTGAAAACGTGATTTTACATGCAATGGATGCACAGGCGCACACATACAAAGAGATGGAGAGAGAGATTGCTAGCTAGAGCCGGTTTGAGTCATCCAAAATTGAACGGTTTCAGACATGGCATCCGCAAACTGTATGCATCCAGAAATCATCAACCTCTACGCTCTAGTCCGGTACCATATCCCCACAAAAACCATGCGGACCAAAGGTGTAAGCGCGAAACCAGGATCTATGAAAAATATCTATCTATGCACCATATTGTTGGATAATTCATGGAGCAATAAGAAATACAAAGACAACATCTGATGATGCGCTAACAAATCAGCTGCTTCGTCCATCGAGATCACGGGCGGCGTGACAGAAGAAGAGACTACCTGGACGTCCTCGATGGCGGCGCGGAGGTCGGGCGAGTCCTTGACGGCCTTGATGTGGTCGACGACGTTCCAGACGATGTCAAGCCTGTCGACGATGCGCTCGAGCGGGTGGACCAAGCACTCCCATGCCGGCTCCATGCCCTTCTTGAGCTCCTCCAGCTTGCCTCCTGCGAGCAACCACAACCACACACGATCAGATCCGGATGGGCGATGAGCGGGTGAACGAACGGGGATCAGGGGAAGGGTGATAAGGGCGTACGAGGCGGGCGAGGAGCGCGCAGATCCCGGGACGGGCGTGTGCGGGCTCGACACGGTCGAAGGGCGGGAAGTCGAAGTCAGCGAGCAGTGGGTTGCTGCTGTTGTCGGTGTCCGCCATGGCGTCGGAGGCGGCGGTGCAGTAGGCAGAGCAGGCGGGGGTGGCGGAAGGGAGGGTGGCCGAGGCAGGGGGAGGAGGGGGCGGCGACGGCGGAGGGACCTGCTGGCAAGGTGAGAGAGCCGGCATGTCGATCTGGATCGGGGAGGAGGCAGCGAGGCATTGGATCTAGATCGGGGAGGAGACGACGGCGCGTTGGATCGGGGAGGAGGCGTTCCGCGTGCTGTGGGTGGGAAGCAGATCAGGGAGGAGGCGTTCCACGTGCTGGACGGCCAGTGAGGTGATGGTCGATGGGGAGGGAGGCAGCACTGAAGTGGCTGGACGATGAGGGGTCGGCCCTCGATGAGGAGGAAGAGGGCACTAGAGGAGTGGGGGCAGCAGCGGGTGTGGGGTGCGGCGGCGCAGGACGGGAGGAGGCATCCATGATGGGATTGGGAGGAGGGCCGACGCGATGCAAATATGAGATGGGGAGGACGACGACAGAAGACTGAAGCTGAGCGAGGAGATGGATGGATGTGGGAAAGAAAGGAGGCGGTGGGGGGGTCGATGGAAAATGACCAGTTAGGGTTTCAGGGTTGGTGTGGAAGGGTTGAGGATGGCCGTTGGATCCGCGAGCATCCGACGGCGTATGTTGTGTGATCCGCGTGACATGTCCACGGACCAATCAGGATGCAGTATGATGTTATGACCATCTAAATAGGTCATAGTTGCCTAAAATTAATGTGTTAAAATCATGTCAGCTATTTTATGACCTAAAAAATTCAAAAAGAAAATGCAAAACCTTCTCATTGTGTCACCAACTGTGAACAAGTTTTCAGGAAAAATAACGAACAAGAAATAAGATAAATAATTTTTAAAAGGTGTCCTCAGAAATGAGTTTTTGGCAAAAAAAAACATTATCCATTTTTTTGAGTGCCCAAAATGAGTTTTTTTGTGAAGGAACTACCATATAATTGTTGCAAAATTGGACCAAATCAATTTTCTAAAATATTAGGCCATGTTTAATACACAATTGATCAAATGGTTGGGTGTCAAAAGTTTCGATCCACCACTGGTGAAAAAGACAAATTTCCGCCAATCCAGCTGGAAGCGGGTCAAGTTTGAACTGCAGCTGCCTTATAGTTTGCTCTTTATTTTTTCCAAAAATCATTTCTAGGTACATAAGTATTTATTCAATCAGAGAAACACCAAACAAATTCCAAGATTCAACCAGTAGCTAGGAACGGTCATGCCCGCTGTTTTGACCGCATTTTGAAACGGGCATAAAAAATTCAAAAGAAAAATGAAAAATTAAAAAACCTTCGCATTGTATCATTATATGTGACCAAGTTACCAGCAAAAATTATAAGCTTGTAAAACGGCGATTATTTTAAAAAAGTGTTCCGAGAAACGAGCTATCAAGTGTGAAGATGAATGGCTTTCAACCCAAATGCTCAATCTTATGGCCACATTCATGGCATGGTTTGTTCAAATGATCTCATATTGTGCACAAGGGTGCATGTTGGAATGACAAACAATGTTGCTTAAGGAAGTTTTCATTTTCTTTGGACGAAAAATTCATTTTCCATTTTTTGAGTGCCGAAAATGAGCTTTTTTGTGAAGGACCTACCATATATTTGTTGCAAAATTGTACCAAGTCAATTTTCTAAAATACTATGACATATTTAATGCACAATTGACCAATGGTTGGGTGAAAAAAGTTTTGATCCACCTCTCGTGGAAAAGACAAATTTCCACCGATTCAGCTGGAAGCGGGTCAAATTTGAACTGTAGCTACCTCGTAGTTTGCTCTTTATTTTTTCCAAAAATCATTTCTAGGTAGATAAGTATCTATTTAATCAGATAAACAACAAAAAAATTCCAAAATTCAACCACTAGCTAGGAACGGTCATTCCCGCCGTTTTGACCGCATTTTGAAACGGCATAAAAAATTGAAAAAAATCAAAAAATTGGAAAACCTTCGCCATTGCATCATTATATGTGACCAAGTTACCAGGAAAAATTATCTTGTAATACGGCAATTATTTTAAAGAACTGTTCTCGGAAACGAGCTATCATGTGTGAAGATTCCTGGCTTTCAAACCAAATGATCAATCTTATGGCCACATTCATGACATAGTTTGTTCAAATGATCTCATATTGTGCAAAAGGTGCATATTTGAATGACAAACAATGTTGCCTAAGGAAGTTTTCATTTTCTTTGGACAAAAAATTCATTTTCCATTTTTCGAGTGCCCAAAATGAGTATTTTTGTGAAGGACCTACCAAATATTTGTTGCAAAATTGTACCAAATAAATTTTATAAAATACTAGGACATATTTAATGCACAATTGACCAAATGGTTGGGTTTCAAAAGTTTTTATCCACCTCTCGTGAAAAAGACAAATTTCTGCCGATTCAGCTGGAAGCGGGTCAAATTTGAACGGCGGATGCCTCATAGTTTGCTCTTAATTTTTTTTCAAAAATAATTTATAGGTACATAAGTATCTATTTAATCAAATAAACACAAAAAAATTCCAAGATTCAACCACTAGCTAGGAATGGGTAAGCCCGCCGTTTTGACCGCATTTTGAAACGGGCATTAAAAATAAAAAAAATAAAAAAATTGGAAAACCTTCACATTGTGTCATTATATGTGACCAAGTTTCCAGAAAAATAATAAACTTGTAATATGGAAATTATTTTAAAAAAGTGTTCTCAGAAATGAGCTATCATGCGTGAAGATTCATGGCTTTCAAGCCAAATGATCAATCTTATGGCCACATTCATGGCATAGTTTGTTCAAATGATCTCATACTGTGCACAAGGGTGCATCTTGGAATTCCAAACAATGTTGCCTAAGGGAGTTTTCATTTTCTTTTCACGGAAAATACATTTTCCATTTTCCAAGTGCCCGAAATGAGTTTTTTTGTGAAGGACCTACCATATATTTGTTGCAAAAATTGGACCTAATCAATTTTATAAAATACTAGGCCATATTTAATGCATAATTGACAAAATGGTTGGGTGTCAAAAGTTTTGATCCACCTCTGGTGAAAAAGACAAATTCCAGCCGATTCAGGTGGAAGCGGGTCAAATTTGAACTGCAGCTGCCTCATAGTTTGGTCTTTATTTTTTCCAAAAATCATTTCTAGGTAAATAAGTATCTACTTAATCAGAAATACATGGTTTGATGGCGAGACATCGAGGTTTGGATGGTGGCCGAGGGCCCCAACTCTAGAGCGCATAAGCTCGCATGCCTGCTGCGTGGTCACCCCGTGATCGTGGCATTGCCATGCGTTCTGGGCGGCCTAGGCATGTCTAGTGGGTTGGGCACTCCCCAGGTAGGTGCTAGGAAGAAAATTACAACATAAGATTCTCACGAGGAGATCGAACTATGCTCAAAGATGAATTAGCAGGCAAGTGTTTGATTAGCGGTAAGGGAAATGCACATGGCCAATGGGCGTGAGTTTTGGCTGAGGATGATCATATACTAAGAAGAATGTCTTCACAAATTTTTTGGGAAATCAAGAATATATAAATAACACTTCCTTCACAAAGTGCTGCTTCGAACAGAATAGGAAAATGAATATTGTTGAGTTATTTTTGAACTAGGCAAGGAAGGTTTTTGACATATTTGATGAAGGTATGATCCAAAAAATTTATGAGAATTTTTTGGGAATTTTTGGAATAACAGAAATATAGGTTGCTTCACAACCTAGGAGAAAAATTGACACATGGACATGACACATAGGCAAAACTGATGAGATGGCGCCTAGTCATCACAAGCCACCACAATTTACAAGGCTATGACCATCTATAATGGTCGTTAACAACTAGAAATAAGGCAGTGGACTAGCGCTATTTGCTTTATGATCATTTCGTGTAAGGAAATTATGACCTTTCTGACCAAAATGACCGCAATGGTTTAGGGTTTGGAGCCCCCCGAACAACTCTTGACCAATTGGTCTCAAATGGTCATAAATGTATGACCAATTCTTCCAGGGTCACTAACAGAAGGTCACTAGTTGACATATTTCTTGTAGTGGACATCATGCGTAAGTTTGGTCCCGAGCCCGGTCGTGCCTATCTAACCAGGCATCGTAGCCGTCCAGACCGACCGGAGCGCGTCCCCTTGATCTGTAGATGGAGCATGTAGGGCTCGGTTCGCTTCTATCCGTCGACGTGTGTCGTAGGGCTCGAGATATTCAACGCGGTCTTTGCCGTGATGGCGCATCGTTGTTTAAACATGTATATTTTTCCTTGTTGGCCTATCACGCCCTCTAGGGGGTCGATAGGTTGATCGCCTCGACCACGTGTTAAAAGAACGTTGTCGTGACCTTCTCGTCGAATTCTGGCAGGAGACGTCGGTGGGGGTAAGATTTAGGCGCAGTGTGGTGCCGTTCCTCGAGGTATTGTTCGGCCGAGAGGATTTCTACCCACTTGTTATTCAGCTCGTTCTGATCGGCTTGCGGTTGTTGCTGCTTCCTCTTCATACTCCTGGCAGTAGCTACCAAGCTCTGTCTAAACCGCTCTTTCTCAAATGGGTCCTCAGGGACTAGGTAGTCCTCGGTTCCGAGGCTCTCATCCTCCTCGGATCCAGGTAAATAATTGTTGTCAGACCCGTTGAAGAGGTCATTGGGATCCTCATCTGCAGGTATTCCTGCGGGGTCGTTTTGCTGCTTTGGAGAGACTTGAATGTCCTCTTCCTGGTTACCAGCTTCGTCAGCTGCTCCGCCATTGTCAGTAGCGGCAGTCTCGTGCCCGCTGGAGGTCCATTGGTACCCTTCGCGCGCCTGCGTTGATGTTGTGATGGGTTCTTAGGTGTGTCCACCATGTATACATCGTAAGTGGACGTTGTTGTCCATCTGCCGGTATTGGTCAATGGCATAGTGGTTTCTGGACTGTTGTCGACATCTTCATCCATGTCGGTAGCCTCCTCGTGTCTAGCACATCGGTTAAGTCATTGACCGTAGCGACTATGTGGGTGGTGGGTGGTGGGTGTTGGGGAACGTAGCATGCAATTTAAAAAATGTTCCTACGCTCATGCAAGATCTATCTAGGAGATTTAAGGCAACGAGGGGGAGAGTGTGTCTACATACCCTCGTAGACTTTAAGCGGAAGCGTTTCACAACGCGGTTGATGTAGTCGAACTTTCTTCATGATCCTTTGATCGAGTACCGGACGTACGACACCTCCGCGTTCTACACGCGTTCAACTCGGTGACGTCCCTCGCCTTCTTGATCCAGCAAGTCGTCAAGGTAGTAGATGAGTTCCGTTAGCACAACAGAGTGGTAACGGTGATGGTGAAGTGATCCTCGCATGGGCTTCGCCTAAGCACTATGAAAATATGTCTGATGGTGTAAACGGAGGAGGGGGGCACCGGACACGGCTAAGAATTGATCTAGGGTGTGCTAGGCGCCCCCCTCCTCATACATATAGGTGGGAGGAAGAGGGGAGAGGCCAAGGGGCGCCCCAAGTGGGGCCGAATCCCACTTGGGCTCCTACCCTGGTTTGCCCCCCTTCCTTGTATAGGGGCCAGGGGAAGGAAGGGGGAGGTGGCGCCCCTTCTTTCCTTTCTCCCTTGAGGAGGGGAAGGAAGTAGGGACTTGCCCTCCCCCCTTTCCTTTCCCTAGGGCTGGCCGGCCTATATATATATATATTCTGCACACCACTTCCGCACTGCACGCTGAACGCAAGTGCACGTCATTCTTTGAACTAAGTGTGCTGCAGTACACGCACGAGTGAACTTCTCGTCAAAAAAAACTTCACGCGTTATTTTTTTGGTACTGTTTTCGCTCCAATTTTTTAACTTTTTATCGGAATGAGGCGTGTAATATATCATTGGAAAGCTATGGATTAGGCGCAACTTCTACATGTTGAATACTTTTCGAGATTCCACACCGTTTAAGAGCAGTTTTGAAAATGGTGCGGCCCATGACGAGTGGCAGTATGCGTTTTTTCGCGATTTCTTCTAAACCGCTCGTCGGAATGAAGCAAACGATATGCCGTTGGATAGATATCATCGAGGCGCATCTTTTTCATATATAAATGTTTCTTTAATTCCTTACGGTTTAAGAGCAGTTTCAAGTTTACTAAATCGCGGAATTCTGTTTTTCATTTTTTTCAAATTTTCGGTACTGTTTTCGCTCCAGTTTTTGAACCATTTGTCGAAACGAGGCGTGTGATACGCCGTTGGAAAGCTACGAACGAGGCGCAACTTTCATATGTTGAAATAATTTTGAAGTTCTTTACGGTTTTAAGTTAATTTTGAAAATCGTGTGGCGGACGACGAGTGGCAGCGGCCGTTTTTGGCGAAATTTTTGCAAAACAGCTGGTCGGAATGATTCAAACGATACGCCGTTGGAAAGATATCAATGATACGCAACTCTTTCATGAAGAACACTCTTTCTAATTCTATACGGTTGAAGAGGAATTTCGAATTTACCGAAATGCGGACACTCTGTTTTTCGCGACCCCCAAATCGACGTGGGTACTTCATCCGACTGAAAACCGCACTGCAACGGACGAAAAACCGCATTGCATCACACGGGTAAGAGAACTGCATGGTTTCTTTTATTCAAACGTGATTTTTTCAAGAACGAGAAAGTAGAGTGCACTTCACATCGGGTGTAAATGAACCACAACACTACCAAAAAGTGAACCGCATTACTTTTTTTCGCTTTCGTAATTTTTTTTTTGCACTTACGGGATGAGCAACATTAGACGGTCGATCACACTGCTTCGGTTGGAAAACCACACTGCATCAAATGGCCAAGTGGACCGCATTACTTGCTGGAGTTATTATTTTTCTTTTTGTTCCATCGTGTGTTCTGCACCGCAAGGGTGAGAGTAGTTATGTGTATACGTTCCTCAGGGGTGACACGTTCTGCACTGCACGAACAAGACTAGTGCACTACAGGGGTGGCACATGTGCACTGCACGAAACAATGCAAATATGCTTGACAAAATCTCCTAGGAGGAACGAATTTCTGATAGACACACATGGGATCACCAGCAAACAGCACACGAGATACAAACGAGCAGTGGATTATACAGTGACACAACGAACACATTCGAAGGTATAAACAGCACTGATTGCAAACAAAACAAAATTTAAAACACAAAAAAACTATGTGAGAGGTGGCCGGCAGTGAACCGCATGCCTCCAGCACTGTGCACCGCACGCCTTCACACATATACTGTATACTGCAGCAACACTTTTGACAGCACCCCGACTGAATGGCCACGCCTGCCGAACCGCATTGCGTGCCCGGTGCACTGCAAGTCCAGGATGCCTGCACTGCAAGGGGCGGATGAACTCCATGTCCATGGCCGCCGAATCGCAGTGGACACACAAGAGAACCGCATAACCATCGGTCGTGAACCATTTTCAGAGCACAAACATATGAATTTTGCAACAAAATTAGCGTAAATCTCCTTTTTGGAGCTCGTGCTCGGTTAACCACATGCAGAGCAGCAGCAAACTGCATTTGGCGCTCCACCGAGATGCACAGAGAAAAAGGCAATTGGTTCAGCAGGATGTGGCCTTTCGGCGGGGTGATGAAACCACCGACGTGAGATGGGCTGCCGATAATGGGGGGTTAGGAGAAGTGCTGGGATGGATTCCACGAACTGGCAGAAGGAGGAGCGCCTGGGGAGGCCCCCGTGCCTCTCGTAGCAAAGCCCGGCAAGGACGTAGCAGCAGGCGCCGTCCCAGCGACGCCCATCCGGTCGGCAACCACCTGCTGCAACCCGCTGCGTGCCGACGGACTGCACCGACGACCAATACGCCCTGTGTTGGGAAGCAACGTGCACTGCATCAGCGGAGAACAACATGAGAGAGGGAGCAGAGGTGATGTACGCCGTGTCGAACTTCACGCACGCACAATATGTGGTGTGGATCCCCTCCTCTGCTCACCGTTGTGGTGAGACTGATCCCGACAGTGTGCTTGTCGGATGCAGATGCACTATAGGGGGCGAGGGGGAGCAGGGCTCCGGCGACCTTCAATGCTCGATGCCGCAGGCGCCTGGGTAGCGATATCCATGGAGGGGACGAGATCCTGGTTGCCGTTCGCGGTCGGGGCCGCCGGATCCAGCACTGGCGGCCGCGCGGAGAGGTGCATGGCGGCGCTAGGGCAGCTGTTGGACGTGGGAGGGGGTGCTAGAGCTAGGGGAAGGAGGTGGGCTGGGATGGTGCGGCGCGGGGACCTGAGGGGGCCAGGGCGGGCAGTGGGTTGCCAGGGCCCTGCCGTCGGGGAGGAGCAGGGGATGGGCGGCGAGGATGGGCCCCGATCAGCGGCACGACCAGATCCAGGGAAGATGTTGGTCCGGCGGCGCAGGGGGAAGGTGGTCCGGCGGCGCAAGGCGGGAGGTGGTCCGGCGACGCGGGGGCTGGAGGTGGTGCGGCGGTAGGGGCGGGAGGTGGTGTGGCGGCGGGAGGAAGGTTGCAGGGGCTGCGGAGGGGAGGTGGAGGTTGGGGATGGAACGTGAGAGAGAGGTGGGGGTTAACCGGGGAAGAAGGTGGGTTAAGTGGGGGAGGTTGCTCGGTTTGTTTCGCGAGAGGAGTTCAGTTCGTGGGTTTTTGAAGTGCTGAACTGTTAGCAGAATAAGAAAAGTGTTATGAGAATAAGGTCTTAAGGGGGTGTTATCATAATAGGCCCACCCTATATATATATATATATATATATATATATATATATATATATATACACACACCTCTCAACCATTTCGAGACTCCTCGTTTCCTCGTTTTCTCCGTGATCTCATCCGGGACTTCGAACACATTCGGTCACCAAATCACATAACTCATATAATATTATATCCTCATTGAACGTTAAGCATGCGGACCCTACGGATTTGAGAACTCTGTAGACATGACCGAGACACCTCTCCGGTCAATAAACAGTAGCGGAACCTGGATGCCCATATTGGCTCCTACATATTCTACGAAGATCTTTATCGGTTAAACCGTTATGACAACATACGTAATTCCCTTTGTCTATCGGTATGTTACTTGCCCAAGATTCGATCGTCGGTATCTTCATACCTTGTAAAATCTCGTTACCGGCAAGTCTCTTAACTCGTTCCGTAATACATCACCTCGTGACTAACATCTTAGTCGTTTGCTTGCAAGATTGTGATGTGCATTACCGAGAGGGCCAAGAGATACCTCTCCGATACTCGGAGTGATAAATCCTAATCCCGATCTATGCCAACTCAACAAATACCTTCAGAGATACCTGTAGAGCATCTTTATAATCACCCAGTTACATTGTGACGTTTGATAGCACACAAGGCATTCCTCCGATATCTGGGAGTTGCATGATCTCATAGTCGAAGGAATATGTATTTGACATGTAGAAAGCAATAGCAATAAAACTGAACGATCATTATGCTAAGCTAACGAATGGGCCCCGTTATCAAATGACAACTCATGTCCATGGTTAGGAAACCTTAACCATCTTTGATAAACGAGCTAGTCTAGTAGAGGCTCACTAGGGACAAGTTGTTTGTTTATGTATTCACACACATGTACTAAGGTTTCCGATCAATACAATTCTAGCATGAATAATAAACCTTTATGAAGAATAAGAAAATATAAAATAACAACTTTATTGTTGCCTCTAGGGCATATTTCCTTTAGTCTCCCACTTGCACTAGATTCAATAATCTAGTTCACATCGCCATGTGACCAATACCCAAAAGGTTTACTAGAGCCAATAATCTAATTCACATCGCCATGTGATTAACACCCAAAGAGTACTAAGATGTGATCATGTTTTGCTTGTGTGAGAAGTTTAGTCAACGGATCTGCCACGTTTAGATCTGTATGTATTTTGCAAATTTCTATGTCTACAATGCTCTGCATGGAGCTACTCTAGCTAATTGCTCCCACGTTCAATATGTACCTAGATTCAGACTTAGAGTCATCTAGATCAGTATCAAAGCTAGTATCAATGTAACTCTTTACGACGAACTCTTTATCACCTCCATAACCGAGAAATATTTCCTTAGTCCTCTAAGGATAATTTTGACCGATGTCTAGTGATCTACTCCTGGATCACTATTGTACCTCCTTGCCAAACTCATGGCAAGGTACACAATAGGTTTGGTACACAACATGGCATACTTTATAGAACCTATGGCTGAGGCATAGGGAATGCCTTTCATTCTCTCTCTATCTTCTGCCGTGGTCGGGCTTTGAGTCTTACCCAACTTCACACCTTACAATACAGGCTAGAACTCCTACTTTGACTGGTCCATTTTGAACTCCTTGAAAATCTTGTCAAGGTATGTACTCATTGAAAATCTTATCAAGCGTCTTGATCTATATCTATAGATCTTGATGCCCAATATGCAAGCAGCTTCACCGAGGTCTTTCATTGAAAAATTCTTATTCAAGTATCCTTTTATGCTATCCAAAAATTCTATATTATTTACAATTAGCGATATGTCATCCACATATAATATCAGAAATGTTACGGAGCTCCCACTCACTTTCTTGTAAATACAGACTTCACTGTAAGTCTGTATAAAACCATATGTTTTGATCACCTCATCAAAGTGTATATTCCAACTCTGAGATGCTTGCACCAGTCCATAGATGGATCGCTGGAGCTTGCACACTTTGTTAGCACCTTTAGGATCGACAACATCTTCTAGTTGCATCATATACAACTCTTCTTTGAGATATCCATAAAGGAATGCAGTTTTGACATCCATTTGCCAGATTTCATAATCATGAAATGTGGCAATTTCTAACATGATTTGGACGGACTTAAGCATCGCTACGGGTGAGAAGGTATCATCGTAGTCAACCCCTTGAACTTGTCGAAAACCTTTTGCGACAAGTCGAGCTTTTTGGACAGTAACATTACCATCAACGTCGGTCTTCTTCTTGAAGATCCATTTATTCTCTATGGCTTGCCGATCATCGGGCAAGTCCACCAAAGTCCATACTTTGTTATCATACATGGATCCTATCTCAGATTTCATGGGCTCAAGACATTTGTCGAAATCTAGGCTCATCATAGCTTCTTCTTAATTCGTAGGTTCGCCATGGTCTAGTAACATGACTTCCAGGACATGGTTACTGTACCACTCTGGTGCGGAACATGCTCTGTTCATCCTACGAGGTCCAGTAGTAACTTAATCTGAAGTTTCATGATCATCATCATTAACTTCCTCTCCAGTTGGTGTAGGCATCACGGGAACGGATTTCTCTGATGTGCTACTTTCCAAATTGAGAGAAGGTATATTTAACTCATCAATTTCTACTTTCCTCCCACTCACTTCTTTCGAGAGAAATTCCTTCTCTAGAAAGGTTCCATTCCTGGCAACAAAGATCTTGCCTTCGGATATGTGGTAGAAGGTGTACCCAATTGTTTCCTCAGGGTATCCTACGAAGACGCACTTCTATGATTTGGGTTTTAGCTTATCAGGATGAAGCCTTTTGAGATAAGTGTCACAACCTCAAACTTTAAGAAATGACAGCTTAGGTTTCTTGCCAAACCACAGTTCATACAGCGTCGTCTCAACGGATTTAGACGGCGCCCTATTTAACGTGAATGCAGTTGTTTGTAATGCATAACCCCAAAACGGTAGTGGTAAATCGGTAAGAGACATCATAGATAGCATCATATCTAATAAAGTACGGTTACGACGCTCACACACCATTACGCTGTGGTGCTCTAGGTGGCCTGAGTTGTGAAACTATTCCACATTATTTTAAATGAAGGCCAAACTCGTAACTCAAATATTCGCCTCCCCGATCAGATCATAGAAACTTGAATTTCTTGTTACGATGATTCTCCACTTCACTCTGAAATTCTTTGAACTTTTCAAATGTTTCAGACTTGTGTTTCATTAAGTAGATATACCCATACCTACTCAAATCATCTGTGAAGGTAGAAAATAACGATACCTGCCACGTGCTTCAACACTCATCAGACTGCATACATCGATATGTATTATTTCCAATAAGTCATTAGCTCGCTCCATTGTTCCGGAGAATGGAGTTTTAGTAATCTTGCCTATGAGGCATGGTTCGCAAGTATCAAATGATTCATAATCAAGTGATTCCAAAATTCCATCCGCATGGAGTTTCTTTATGCGCTTTACACCAATATGACCTAAACGATAGTGTCACAAATATGTTGCACTACCGTTATCATCTTTGCATCTTTTGGCATCAATATTATGAATATGTATCACTACGATCGAGATTCAATAAACCATTTACATTGGGTGTATGCCCATAGAAGGTTTTATTCATGTAAACAGAACAACAATTATTCTCTGACTTAAATGAATAATCGTATCGCAATAAACATGATCCAATCATATTCATGTTCAATGCAAACACCAAATAACATTTTACTACTAGGGAAAAGCCTATACTCAGAATCTTACCAGCAGCGCTCTTCAAAATACCACGCTACTGCTATTTAGCAGCAGCGCGTGTTATCAAAACGCGCTGCTGACAGGAAAATAGCAATAGCGCGTCCACCGCAAACAGCGCTACTGCTATAGTTGCCATGACCTCGCCCCGCTAGTTATAGCATGGCGACTATACTAAACAACGCCATCGCTATAGAAGTTAGCAGCAGCGCTTCTAGGAAAACCGCCATCTGCTAAGATCAGCCCACAAGTTTAGTCCCACCTCGCTCCGTGAGCAGGGTGTTTACCACCTTAAATATGTTATTTCAAACTACCACAACCAGTTGGTCTTCTTTGAACTCTATGTGTAAAATTTGTGGCTGCAATATGAGTCCTCTCCGGTTCCTACGGAGAGGACTCATATTGTTTAATTCAGATTGTACACAAAAAGATCATTGATGGCCAATGTATTTTTATGTTGGCGTATTTTTGTATAGTTACACTTAGTAGTAGCGGTTTATATGCAAAGCGCCACTGCTATTCAGATTACCTATAGCGCGTTTTGGCAAACGCGCTACAACTATCCCTACCTTATCCCCATGCGCACGATTGGCCCTCTCACTCACACTCTCTCTCGCCACAGAATCGCTGTCATGCGTCTGTCGTCGCGCCGCCGCCTTCGTCCGTCACGCCGAGGTACTTCCCTCCTTCCGTCCCTCCTCCTCCTCCTCGCACATCCTCCTCCGCTGCGGCCGCCCTCCCTCCTCCGCCGCCCTCCTCTCTCGCTTCTTGCCGCCCTCCTCCTCCTCCCATGGCAGCCCTCCTCCCACCACCTCGACCTCGCCGCCCCTAGCTACCTCTCCGTCGCCCCCACCCCCTACCACTAGTTTGTACTAGATTTAGTAGTAGTAGATGTTAATTTAGGGTTCATAGCTAGTACTAGATGTTGCTTAGTTAGTACTAGAAATTTAGTAGTAGTAGTGGTAGTTGAACTACTTTAGTTGTAGTTGAACTAGTTTAGTAAGTAAATCAATAAACTAGTTGAACTAGTTGAATTAATAGAACTAATGTATTTTTAGTAAGATAATTAATATAACTAGTTGAACTACTTTATTTTTAGAAAGAACTAGTTTTTTTTCTATTTATAGTAAGTTTATATTTAGTAAGAACTAGTTGAATTAATAAAACTAGTTGAACATGTCATATTTGTTGTTATTTTTTAGTTTAAGCAATTATTCAGGATGTATTAGTGATCACTTATATGGTTTCAGGTGACCACCGTCATCCCCGTCACCGACCCCCTCCGACATCCCCGTCGTCGTCCCAGTCACCGACCCCCTCTAACATCGAGGTGAGACTAGCCAAATATCCTTGTATATCTTGTGTTGTTGCTCAAATAGGATATGTGGTTGCCCAAGTGGCCGTTCATGTTCAGTTTACATCTCCGAGTGGCCTATGTTTTGCCGGAGTGTTGATTAATTTCTGTTCCGGCAAATTTCAGGCGCTCGATATGTCCTTTTTTAGCAAAGGTCATGCCGGATTTTTTCGTGAATTCTGGCATGACTTGTGCTAGAATATGTACAAGTTTAATCTTTGAATTATGATTGTAGGAAATGTCGTACTTTCGAACGCATTTAGTCTCCCGGGAGTGTAGCTGGTGCCACGACGATCGTGGTATGTGCAGCAGGTTCGTTCGGCTGGACGAAGATCGGCGCTTCAGCATTAAGCTCGAGGAGACCTTCGATTGTAAAACGGTACGCAACAACGACAAGTGTTTTTTTCGTCATTAAGCATGACTTCAACTATTTCAACGTCTAATTTTCATATTTTACAATTTGACTAGCTTATCCCATGCCATGCAAGACGCTATGTCTTGGAGAGGATGGGTTTTGAAGACCATGAAAATTCCGAAACAAAGATAATACACCTAAGGACCCATCATGATATGGATTTTGAAGTAAATCTGTGCAATGCTCAGAGCGTAACCCATTTTGGTTGCCAAAATGGGGAAGCACCTTGCAAAATGTATGGTTTTTATGACAGTATGATTGTCACCATGGATCTTGGTGATCCTGACATCGACCAAGACAATATGGACATTTGGGTCCTTGTTGATACGCTTCCGATTGTACCGCTATGTGAGCTTCTCAAACATAGTTATTAACTAATTTATATTGTTTATTTCAAAATAGTTGATAGCTTATTTCCATTGACAGCTTATTTTGATTCTTCAAAGACTGTGCGAAAGATGGTAGATAAAACCCACTACACCGATGGCACCGAATTAACGTATAAGGACAAAAAATCATCTGATCGCATTTTGTACTCTTCGTGAGAATTACAATGACTATTATCGAACTTCTCCATATTATGGTGAATACGTGCCACTAGTGCATGTGTTGAACCACAGTAACTTCTCTGGAGATACCCTGGTAAGATTTTTTACTATTACGACATCCGTGCATCCTTTGCATACTTCTAAACTAGTACATCATTGCTAACTACGAAGTTATTATTATGTTTTCCAACAGAAACTCCCGATGGATTGTGTGCCTCATCTGATGTCTCTGCATGGACGCCTCTCAGTTCTGAACATACTGTCAGGTAAATCTACAGAGCTCACCTGTGCATATCGGATTTCTAAAACCCGTGAACACATGTTCATCAAATAATGGAAGAAATGTATGGACATTCGCAAGGAGGTTCTTGGAAGTAACATTCAGCGAAAGGCAAGAATTGGAGACAGGCTAATCTCCATTCTCCATAATGGAGAGTCAGGGGCTATCTTGTTTTTTGCTATTTTACCTTAGAAAATGTAGTAGGTCTTAATCGAATTTAATAGGTCCTATGAGGTACAATATGTTTATTATGTGGTAATGTGTTAGAGTTGATAATGATGATCTTGAGAAGGTGTTATGTGATGTTAATGATGAAAACGATGATCTTGAGGAGGTGTTATATGACAATGATGTATTATGATGATAAGTTGTTAATGATATGATGATGATGATGATGATGATGATATTATATCATTGGGTTAAAGAACCGTGGATTAGTTTCAAGTGGATGGACATCCACTTGAAACTAGTCCATGGTTCTTTCACCCCATGATGTAATAACTCATTATGATGTAAAAACAATATCTAAATTCCTGTTGTATGAAAACTTGTGTAAAGGTGTATGAATACAACATGAAATAAATAATAGTAGTAGCACGGAAGAGGAGAAGCGCTACTACTAATTACCAGTAGCGCTGTTCTGAAGAAGCGCTACTACTAAGTCAATTTAGCAGTAGCGTGGGTCTAGGCGCGCTATTGCTAAGCATTAGCTGTAGCGCCTTATCAGTAGCGCTCCTGCCCGCGCTACTGATAGGCCTAAAACCCGCGCTGCTGCTAGGCTTTTCCCTAGTAGTGTTTATTTAGGTCCAACACTAATCTCGAAGGTAAAGGGAGTGTGCGATGGTGATCTTATCAACCTTGGAATCACTTCCAACACACATCATCACCTCGCCGTTAACTAGTTTCTGTTCATTTCGCAACTCCTGTTACGAGTTACTAATCTTAGATGGTGATCTTATCAATCTTGGAATAACTTCCAACACACATCGTCACCTCGCCCTTGATATGTCTCCAACGTATCTATAATTTTTGATTGTTCGATGCTATTATATTACCCGTTTTGGATGCTTATGGGCTTTACTTTACACTTTTATATCATTTTTGGGACTAACCTACTAACCGGAGGCCCAACCCAAATTGTTGTTTTTTTGCCTATTTCAGTGTTTCGAAGAAAAGGAATGTCAAACAGAGTCCAAACGGGATCAAACCTTCGGGAGTGATCTTTTTGGAACAAATGCAAACCTGGAGACTTGGAGGGGACGTCAAGCAACAACCGAGGCGGCCACGAGGGTGCCTGGCGCGCCCCCTAGGGGTGGGCGCGCCCCCCACCATCATGGGCCCCTCGAGCGTCCACCGGCCTACTTCTTCCTCTTATATATACCCACGTACCCCGAAACCATCGGGGAGCACCACGAAAACCTAATTCCACCGCCGCAACCTTCTGTATCTGCGATATCCCATCTTGGAGCCTTTGTCGGCGCTCCGTCGGAGGGGGAATCGACCACGGAGGGCCTCTACATCATCTCCAAGGCCCTTCCAATGAGTTGTGAGTAGTTTACCACAGACCTTCGGGTCCATAGTTATTAGCTAGATGGCTTCTTCTCTCTCTTTGATTCTCAATACAAAGTTCTCCTCGATCTTCTTGGAGATCTATTCGATGTAACTCTTTTTGCGGTGTGTTTGTCAAAATCCGATGAATTGTGGGTTTGTGATCAAGTTTATCTATGAGAAATATTTGAATCTCCTCTGAATTCTTTTATGTGTGATTAAGTTATCTTTGCAAGTCTCTTCAAATTATCAGTTTGGTTTGGCCTACTAGATTGATCTTTCTTGCAATGGGAGAAGTGCTTAGCTTTGGGTTCAATCTTGCGGTGTCCTTTCCCAAAGTGATGCGAGGGCAGCAAGGCACGTATTGTATTGTTGCCATCGAGGATAAAAAGATGGGGTTTATATCATATTGCATGAGTTTATCCCTCTACATCATATCATCTTTCTTAATGTGTTACTCTGTTCTTCATGAACTTAATACTCTAGATGCAGGCAGGTGTCGGTCGATGTGTGGAGTAATAGTAGTAGATGCAGAATCGTTTCGATCTACTTGTCACGGACGTGATGCCTATATACATGATCATGCCTAGATAATCTCATAACTATGCAATTTTCTATCAATTGCTCGACTGTAATTTGTTCACCCACCATAATATACTTATGCTATCTTCAGAGAAGCCACTAGTGAAACCTATGGCCCCCAGGTCTATACTTTAACATATAAGTTTACTGAGGGAGTCCTGGATTAGGGGGTGTCCGGATAGCCGAACTATCACCTTTCGCCGGACTCCTGGACTATGAAGATACAAGATTGAAGACTTCGTCCCGTGTCTGGATGGGACTTTCCTTGGCGTGGAAGGCAAGCTTGGCAATACGGATATGTAGATCTCCTACCATTGTAACCGACTCTGTGTAACCCTAACCCTCTTCAGTGCCTATATAAACCGGAGGGTTTTAGTCCCTAGGACGAACAACAATCATACCATAGGCTAGCTTCTAGGGTTTAGCCTCTCTGATCTCGTGGTAGATCTACTCTTGTACTACCCATATCATCAATATTAATCAAGCAGGAGTAGGGTTTTACCTCCATCGAGAGGGCCCGAACCTGGGTAAAAACATCGTGTCCCTTGTCTCCTGTTACCATCCGCCTAGACGCTTGATTCGGGACCCCCTACCGAGATCCGCGGTTTTGACACCGACATTGGTGCTTTCATTGAGAGTTCCTCGTATGCGTCATCTTTAGGCCCGATGGCTTCTCCGATCATCAACAACGATGTGGTCCAGGGTGAGACTTTTCTCCCCGGACAGATCTTCGTATTCGGCGGCTTTGCACTGCGGGCCAATTCGCTTGGCCATCTGGAGCAGATTGAAAGCTACGCCCCTGGCCATCAGGTCAGATTTGGAAGTTTGAACTACATGGCCGACGTCCGCGGAGACTTGATCTTTGACGGGTTCGAACCACACCTAAGCGCGCCGCACTGTCACGATGGGCATGATCTAGCTCTACCACCGAACAGTGCCCTGGGGGCCGCACCAGTGTCTGCTCCGACCCTTAGCTCGGAGCCGACTGCGCCGATCGAGGACGGGTGGCTGGACACCACTTCGGGGGGCTGCGATCTCTATGGCGATTGAGCTGTACACCAACCCCAGTCCTTTGCGAAGCTCGTGACTCCAAGGCGCCGGACTCCTCTCCGGACTCCAAACCTTCCGCGCCCCTGCCAATCGAATCTGATTGGGCGCCGATCATGGAGTTCACCGCTGCGGACATCTTTCGGCACTCGCCCTTTGGCAACATCCTGAATTCACTAAAGTCTCTCTCTTTATCAGGAGAGCCCTGGCCGGACTATGGTCAGGAAGGTTGGGATGCGGATGACGAAGAAATTCAAAGCCCACCCACCACCCACTTCGTAGCCACTGTCGAATATTTAACCGACATGCTCGACTTCGACTCAAGACATCGGCGGTATGGACGGCGATGCAGGAGACGACCAAGAACCAGTGCCTACAGGGCACTGGAAGGCCACCTCGTCATACAACATATACATGGTGGACATCCCAAACGATGGGAATGGCGATGGAACAACGGAGGATGACCCCTCCAAGAAACAACCTAAGCGTCGGCATCAGCGGCGCCGCTCTAAATCCCGCCACAGCAAAAACGGCGATTCCGGCACCGGAGACAATAACACCCCGGACAGTGCCGAAGACAACCCCCTCCAGCAGGATTCAGCGCAGGAGGATGGAGAAGCCAGCCCTCATGAGAGAGCGGGAGACAAAGAGGTAGAGGACGATAATTACATGCCTCCCTCCGAAGACGAGGCAAGCCTCGACGACGACGAATTTGTCGTGCCTGAGGATCCCGTCGAACAAGAGCATTTTAAACGCAGTCTTATGGCCACGGCAAGCGGCCTCAAGAAATAGCAGCAACAGCTTAGAGCTGACCAAGACTTGCTAGCTGACAGATGGACTGAAGTCCTTGCAGCCGAAGAGTATGAACTCGAACGCCCCTCCAAGAGCTACCCAAAACGCAGGCTGCTACACCGATTAGAGGAGGAAGCACCTAAACCTACATCACCAGTGCATGATACGACCGACCGGTTACCTCGTGGCCGCGACAGAGAGGCCTCTCGGCCCTCCACTCAAGCCGCACCCCGGCGCCGCTCAAAAAGTACCAAGGCACGGGGAAATGCGCCAGACCTGCGAGATATATTGGAGGACAAGGCAAGGCAAACAAGATCGATCTACGGATTGCGTGGGCGCCTCACTACACGTGACGATAACCGTCATGCCGGATACAGCAAATCCGACCGAGCCGAACTTAGCAGACAAAGCTCATTTGAGCTACGTCGTGATATAGCCCAGTACAGGGGCGCCGCACACCCACTATGCTTCACAGATGAAGTAATGGATCATCAAATCCCCAAGGGTTTCAAACCTGTAAACATGGAATCGTACGATGGCACAACAGATCCTGCGGTATGGATCGAGGACTACCTCCTTCATATCCACATGGCCCGCGGTGATGATCTACACGCCATCAAATACCTCCCACTCAAGCTTAAAGGACCAACTCGGCATTGGCTTAACAGCTTGCCTGCAGAGCCAATTGGTTGTTGGGAAGACCTGAAAGCCGTATTCCTCGACAATTTCCAGGGCACCTATGTGCGACCACCAGACGCCGATGACCTAAGCCACATAATTCAGCAGCCGGAGAATCGGCGGACAATTACGGACATGGTTCCTAACCAGAAAAATCATATCGTTGGTATTACGATGCGAGGCCCTTGCAGCCTTCAAACATAACATCCACGACGAGTGGCTTGCCCGGCACCTAGGACAGGAAAAGCCGAAATCCATGGCAGCCCTCACAACACTCATGACCCGCTTTTGCACGGTAGAGGATAGCTGGCTAGCTCGCAGTAACAACATGACCAAGAGCCCTGGTAATTCGGATACCAAGGATAGCAACGGCAGGTCGCGTCGCAACAAGCACGAGCGTCGCATTAATGGCGATAATGCTGAGGATACGGCAGTCAATGCCGGATTCAGAAGCTCTAAACCAGGTCAGCGGAAAAATCCATTCAAAAGGAATAATCCGGGCCCGTCCAATTTGGACCGAATACTCGATCGCTCGTGCCAGATACACGGCACCACCGAAAAACCAGCCAACCACACCAACAGGGATTGTTGGGTGTTCAAGCAGGCAGGCAAGTTAAATGCCGAAAACAATGACAAGGGGCTGCATAGCGATGACAAGGAGGAGCCCCGGCCGCTGAACAATAGAGGACAGAAGGGCTTCCCCCCACAAATGCGGACGGTGAATATGATATACGCAACCCACATACCCAAAAGGGAGCGGAAGCGTGCACTAAGGGACGTATATGCGATGGAACCAGTCGCCCCAAAGTTTAATCCGTGGTCCTCCTGCCTGATCACTTTTGATCGAAGGGACCACCCCACTAGCATCCGCCATGGCGGATTCGCCGCATTGGTTCTAGACCCAATCTTTGACGGATTTCACCTCACTAGAGTCCTGATGGACGGCGGCAGCAGCCTGAACCTGCTTTATCAGGATATAGTGCGCAAAATGGGCATAGACCCCTCAAGTATTAAACCCACAAAAACGACCTTTAAAGGCGTCATACCAGGTGTAGAGGCCAACTATGACAGGCTCGATTACACTTGAAGTGGTCTTGGATCCCGGATAACTTCGAAGCGAGGAATTAATCTTTGACATAGTCCCGTTCATGGCGGCTATCATGCATCGCTCGGATGAACCGCATTTGCAAAGTTTAATGCGGTGCCGCACTCACATACCTCAAGCTCAAGATGCCAGGCCCTCGAGTCATTACGGTCAGCGGAAACACGAGCGCTCTCTCCGAGCGGAGGAGCATCTGGCGACCCTCGGCGGAAGTAAAAGCAGCCTCTCAAGGCAATTCTCGAGTCCGGCTATTCAACGTCCGGACACCGTCAAGCATGCCGGAGTAACCTACAACTAGACCGCTGCACGTTCCGAGCATCGCAGCGAGCAATGCGGCTAACCCCAGCCCTCGCGAAATGCGAAACCAGTACTAAGCGTACATAATTATGCTCTGGAAATACCATGGGCATAGGGGAGAACACGACCACGGCAGGCCCAATTCGCTCAACCGCACTGGGGCCCCGATTGTGTCATTCTTTTTTCTTACTTTCAGGACTCCGTTCTCAAGAAGCCCTGTCCGGCAGTAGAATCACCGAACACACGATGCAACAGCCAGGGAAGCAGAAAGCTACGTCGAGTGTCCAAGTGGTCTCTATAACGAGCAGTATACTTGTTTCACATATCATCCCGCAGCTCGCCCCTGGAGGGGGACATGTCAAATAGTTCCGTCCATTGCTTATCGCACTATTTGTATCGTTCTGCTTTTACCGCAGCCTTTTTTAATAAACAATACATAGCTTCTGCCTATTATTGCATTCCTTTTTTTTATCTATATATGCTCACTTATGACATGTTGCATCCGTACACTTTGGTTCGGCCAAATTCACCAGGGGCTTAAGTACCCCAAAATATGGTGTGATAAGTCCGAACACTTTAACAAGTGCGGCACCCCGAACTTATAGCATTATATGCATCGGCTCTGAATCATGTCTTGGGTCAATAGTTGGGTTTGCCCGGCTCCCATGTTTTGGTACCTTACGTTCCGTTATATCGGCTAAGGTAGCGCTAGGAGAACCACTGCAATTATGCCCCGGTTGAGCTGGGTTAGTGGAGAAAGCTAAAACTGACCGTCATGATAGGGCGAGAGCCGGTCGCTATTCGAGAGGTTTTCGAGTCCCTAAAGACTTATGCCGCTTAGAGCGAGGAGTCGGCTTTGTCCGGCCCAGGCGTGGATAGCGCCCCGAACTCGGTCTTCCGAATACTAGGGGCTTCGCCGAAATTTAAAATTATTTAATTCTTTGGCTAAGTGAGAGTGTTCAAGCATTATAGTCCGGTTGCCTCGTTCATTGCGTTGAGCGCCTCCCTCGAAGGACCCAAGAATGGGAAAAAGAGCGCTCAAGTTTATCCCGAACACCCCAAACTTTCGTGGCATGGGGGGCGGCCGACGACTCGCCATCTCTCAAATTTAATAAGCGGCCGCCTGAAGGTAATATTTTAAATTCAAGCGTTGCTTAGCGCATATGAACAAGTTTTCAGCGTACAGGATTACAAATGCGAGTTTACTCAAAAATTACATCTTTGGAGCATTCACCCGCTATAAGGAGGGCACCCTTCAGGACGCCCTCATAATACATCTCGGGGTTGCGATACTCCCTGCCCGGCGGTGGTCTGTCCGTCACAAGCTTCTCAGCGTCCATCTTGCCCCAGTGCACTTTAGCACGGGCAAGGGCCCTACGAGCACCTTCGATACAGACGGAGCGCTTGACGACTTCAATCCATGGACAGGCGTCCACCAGCCGCCTCACCAGCCCGAAGTAGCTCCCAGGCATGGCTTCCTTAGGCCACAGCCGAACTATGAGGCCCTTCATGGCCTGTTCGGCCACCTTATGGAGCTCGACTAGCTGCTTCAGCTGGTCGCTCAAGGGCACCGGGTGTCCGGCCTCAGCATACTGAGACCAGAACACCTTCTCCGTCGAGCTCCCCTCCTCGGCTCGGTAGAACGCGGCAGCATTGGACACACTGCGGGGCAGATCTGCGAATGCTCCTGGAGAGCTCCGGATTCGGGTAAGTAACAAGTAATTCACTTTCACATGCCTGCTTTGCATAAAGAATGCCTTACCCGCCGCTATCTTCTTCATCGCTTCAATTTCCTGGAGAGCTTTTTGGGCTTCGGCCTTAGCGACTTTGGCGCTCTCAAGGGCCGAGGCGAGCTCAAACTCTCGAGTCTTTGAGTCACGCTCCAAACTCTCGTGTTTTTTCACGAGAGCCTGGAGCTCTTGCCGCACCTCAGCCACCAGCACCTCTTGCTTCTCTCGCTCGGTGCGCTCTGGGGCCGCATTGCTTTCGGCCTTGGACACCGCTTCCTTCAGGGTCGCCACCTCATTCGTGGCCCCTGCAATACTCACGTTATTCCTGTCATTTTTTGCAACCACATCTTTTATATACTTCCATAAGGTATTACTTACCTTCCTTGTCCCGAGCTACTTTTTGGCAAGGCCGAGCTCGTTCTCGGACCGCTCGAGGCTTTGCTTCATTGCATTGACCTCCGCAGTCAGTGCGGCAGAGGTCAGCAGCGCAGCTTGCATTCCCCATATTGACATACTTATGTTAGACTCCTGCTTACATCTTTTTAGATCCTCAGTTCGGCTTTTCTTTCCGAACACCAAACTGAGCATCAGGGGCTACTGTCTATGCGGTAATATTTTTACATATCTTAAATAGATACCTCAAAGCCTGTTAGAAGGCTGGCACAGGCTTCAGTCAGCCCGCTCTTGGCGGACTGAACTTTCTGGATCACCACACTCATAACAGTGCGGTGCTCCTCGTCAATGGAGGTGCCGTTAAGCACCTCCAGCAAATTATCCGGTGCCTTCGGTTGGATGGAGGTCACCGGTGTCGCAGTCTTGCCCTTCTTACGAAGGGGCCGCCTGCCGGACTCCGGAACCATTGAAGGTTCCAGTGCGGAGTCCGGCCTAGGGCCGGACTTAGAGCCCTTTGGGGTTTTATCCCCCTTGCGCCTGGAGTCCGGGAGGTTGCCTTGCGGTGCCTCCTGGACCACCTCCTCCTAGCTGGGCCCCTTTTG
Source organism: Aegilops speltoides (assembly GCA_021437245.1). Classification (NCBI taxonomy): domain Eukaryota; kingdom Viridiplantae; phylum Streptophyta; class Magnoliopsida; order Poales; family Poaceae; genus Aegilops; species Aegilops speltoides. The sequence continues at coordinate 485,953,856 of CM038144.1, forward strand.
GGACACCACCTCGGCGTCATCCGCAGCACGAGGAGAGGAGGTAGCCGGAAGTGAGGTGCTATTCACGTCCGACAAATCCAGGAAGCCGCTCGTTGAAGCGTCGAGCCCGTCCTTGGGCAGGCTGCAGGGTTATATTCGGCGTTAGGAGATTCTGTACGACAAACGAAATGCCATGAGTTATTCTGGTATCCGGACACTTACGATGTCGCCAGGGGTTTAGCCCTCGATGGCCACTCCCCTTCATCATCGTCGGTGTTGGTGGAGTAGTCCGGAGGAAGGGTCCTTCCCTTCTTGGACCCTCCAGCCTCCCCAGTTGGGGCGGCCTTCCTTTTCTTCTCTCCCCTGCTGGGGGAGAGGCCTCTTTTTCCTCCTCCTCATCTTCGCGGGAGGAGTCCGCCTCGGAGTCATCAGACAATGAGTCCGACCACACCTGGCGCTGGGAACTCCTTCGAGTTCCCGTGGCCTTCTTCTTAGCCTTCTTATCCGGCACCACGTGAGGTGCCGGAACCAGCAGCCCCGTCAATCGGGCATCCGCTGGGTCTTCTGGCAAGGAGCCGGACAGTCAACCTGCCCGGACGTCTTCTGCCAATCATGTCAAAGGCAAGGGAGTTTAGATCCCGCATAGAGTCAAACTATGGAAAACAAGAGTCCCGTAAAGGGTAAAATAGCTTACCTCGCTGGCTTGACGCTGCGAGCTGAATCCGTGATCTTCGGTAGCGGATACGGGAGCCTCGGCGCCCTTGAACAGCACCTTCCAGGCATCTTCGTACGTAGTGTCGAAGAGCCTGCTCAAGGTTTGGTGCTGTGCCAGATCAAACTCCCACAAGCTGAAGGCCCGTCGTTGGCACGGGAGGATCCGGCGGATGAGCATGACTTGGACTATGTTGACAAGCTTGAGCTTCTTGTTCACCAGGTTTTGGACGCAGGTTTGGAGTCCGATCAGCTCTCCGAATTACCCCACGTCAGGCCCGTCTCCTTCCAGGAGGTGAGCCGTGTAGGGAAGCCATATCAGAATTCGGGGGCCGCCACCCATTTAGGGTCACGTGGCTCGGTGATGTAGAACCACCCCGATTGCCACCCCTTTATGGTCTCCATGAAGGAGCCCTCAAGCCATAGGACGTCGGCCATCTTGCCCACCATGGCACCTCCACACTCCGCTTGGCGGCCGCCCACTACCTTCGGCTTGACATTGAAAGTCTTCAGCCATGAGCTGAAGTGGGGCTGGATGCAGAGGAAGGCCTCGCACACGACGATGAACGCCCGAGATGTTGAGGATGAAATTCGGGGCCAGATCATGGAAATCCAGGCCGTAGTAGAACATGAGCCCTCGGACAAATGGGTGAAGTGGAAAACCTAGTCCGTGGAGGAAGTGGGTGAGGAACACCACCCTCTCATGGGGCCTGGGGGTGGGGATAAGCTGCCCCTTGTCGGGGAGCCGATGCGCGATGTCGCTGGACAAGTATCCTGCCTTCCACAGCGTTTTTATGTGCCCCTACGTGATGGAGGAGACCATCCACTTGCCTCCTGCTCCGGACATGGCTGGGGAAGGTTGAGGCGGGATGTGCAGACTTGGGAGCTGGAGCTCGAGTGCACGGAAATGGATGAGCAAAGGAGGAAGAAGGCGTGTGTGAAAAAGTGGATCCTTATCCCTTTATATGGACGGACGAAGCTATGCGTCCCCACCAGCCTGGTAAAACTCGCTTATCTCCCAAGCGCCATAATCAATGGCGCGGTTGGGTTACCCACGCCCGTATTGATGCGAATCCCGGAATAAGGGGGCACGATCTCTGCTTTGACAAGATGTGCCAAGGAAACCGCCTCGCTAAACGCGCTGAGGTGGGATAGTAAAAAGGATTCGAATAAAGACTTGGTCGTGGTGTGATGTCACTACTTCTGAAATCGTCGTGATTGAATTTGTGTAAATATTATTCTCTCTACGGTGGTATGTGGAACTTATTTTGCAGAGCCGGACACTATCCTTGTGTTCAAAATCTTCTATGAAGTATTCGGAGGAGGAACCCGCCTTGCAATGCCAAAGACAATATGCACGCCGGACTCGTCGTCATTGAAGCCTGGTTCAGGGGCTATTGAGGGAGTCCTGGATTAGGCGGTGTCTGGATAGCCGAACTATCACCTTTGGCCGGACTCCTGGACTATGAAGATACAAGATTGAAGACTTCGTCCCGTGTCCGGATGGGACTTTCCTTGGCGTGGAAGGCAAGCTTGGCAATACGGATATGTAGATCTCCTACCATTGTAACCGACTCTGTGTAACCCTAACCCTCTTCGGTGCCTATATAAACCGGAGGGTTTTAGTCCGTAGGACGAACAACAATCATACCATAGGCTAGCTTCTAGGGTTTAGCCTCTCTGATCTTGTGGTAGATCTACTCTTGTACTACCCATATCATCAATATTAATCAAGCAGGAGTAGGGTTTTACCTCCATCGAGAGGGCCCGAACCTAGGTAAAAACATCGTGTCCCTTGTCTCCTGTTACCATCCGCCTAGACGCACAGTTCGGGACCCCCTACCCGAGATCCGCCGGTTTTGACACCGACATATACCATCTACTTTTATTTGCATCTTTACTTTTCCAATCTATATCATAAAAATACCTAAAATATTTATCTTATCATATTATCTCTATCAGATCTCACTTTCGCAAGTGGTCGTGAAGGGATTGACAACCCCTTTATTGCGTTGGTTGCGAAGTTCTTGTTTGTTTGTATAGGTGTGTGGGACTTTTGAGGAGCCTCCTACTGGATTGATACCTTGGTTCTCAAAAACTGATGGAAATACTTACGCTACTTTGCTGCATCACCCTTTCTTCTTCAAGGAAAACCAACACAAGCTCAAGACATAGCAAGAAGGATTTCTGGCGTCGTTGCTGGGGAGGTCTTCGCTCAAGTCAAGACATACCAAGTACTCATCACAAACTCATCTCCCTCGCATTACATTATTTGCCATTTGCCTCTCGTTTTCCTCTCCCCCACTTCACCCTTGCCGTTTTATTCACCCTCTCTTTCGCAATCTCCTCTCTCTCTCTCTCTTTCGCTTGCCCTTTTGTTTGCTTGTGTGTTGGATTGCCTGTCGCAATGGCGCAAGATAATACCAAATTGTGTGACTTTTCCAATACCAATAATAATGATTTCCTTAGCACTCTGATTGCCCCTCTTAATGATGTTGAGTCTTGTGAAATCAATGTTGCTTTGCTGAATCTTGTTTTGAAAGATCAATTCTCCGGCCTTCCTAGTGAAGATGCCGCTACCCATCTAAACAACTTTGTTGATTTGTGTGAGATGCAGAAGAAGAAACATACAGATAATGATGTTGTTAAATTGAAATTATTTCCGTTTTCGCTTAGAGATCGTGCTAAAATTTGGTTTTCGTCTTTGCCTAAGAATAGTATTGATTCATGGAATAAGTGCAAAGATGCTTTTATCTCTAAGTATTTTCCTCCCGCTAAGATCATCTCTCTTAGGAACGATATTATGAATTTTAAACAACTTGATCATGAGAAGTTTGCGCAATCTTGGGAAAGAATGAAATTGATGATTTGCAATTGCCCTACTCATGGTTTGAACTTATGGATGATCATACAAAAATTTTATGTCTGATTGAATTTTGCTTCTAGAAATCTTTTAGACTCGGTCGCGAGAGGCACTTTTATGGAAATCACCTTAGGAGAAGCTACTAAACTCCTTGATAATACTATGGCTAATTATTCTCAGTGGCACACCGAAAGATCTACTAGTAAAAAAGTGCATGCTATAGAAGAAATTAATGTTTTGAGTGGAAAGATGGATGAACTTATGAAATTGTTTGCTCCTAAGAGTGCTCCTATTTATCCCAATGATATGCCTTTGTCTACTTTGGTTGAGAATAATAATGAATCTATGGATGTGAATTCTGTTGGTAGGAATAATTTTGGTAACAATGCTTATAGAGGAAACTTTAATCCTAGACCGTTCCCTAGTTATTTCTCTAATAATTATGGTAATTCCTACAACAATTCTTATGTAAATTTTAATAAGATGCCCTCTGATTTTGAGAATAGTGTTAAAGAATTTATGATCTCTCAAAAGAATTTTAATGCTTTGCTATAAGAAAAATTGCTCAAAGTTGATGATTTGGCTAGGAACGTTGATAGGCTTTCTCTTGATGTTGATTCTTTGAAACTTAGATCTACTACTCCTAAGCATGATATCAATGAGTCTCTCAAAGCCATGAGAATTTCCATTGATGAGCGCAAAGAAAGAACCGCTATGTTGCGTGCTACGAAAGATTGCTTTGTAAAAGCATGTTCTTCTAGCTTCCATGAAAATAATGATGAAGATCTAAAAAGTTATTGATGTGTCCCCTATTAAATCCTTGTTTTGCAATATGAAACTTAATAATGATGGGACTGGAGATGAGTCAACTTTAGTTAAAAGGCGTCCCAATGATTCGGAGTTCTTAGATCTTGATGCTAAATTTGGTAAAAGTGGGATTGGAGAGGTCAAGACTCTAAATAGCATTAAACCCACTATCTTGGATTTCAAGGAATTTAATTATGATAATTGTTCTTTAATAGATTGTATTTCCTTGTTGCAATCCGTGTTGAATTCTCCTCATGCTTATAGTCAAAATAAAGCTTTTACCAAACATATTGTTGATGCCTTGATGCAATCTTATGATGAAAAACTTAATTTGGAAGTTTCTATACCTAGAAAACTTTATGATGAGTGGGAACCTACTATAAAGATTAAAATTAAAGATCATGAGTGCTATGCTTTATGTGATTTGGGTGCTAGTGTTTCCACGATTCCGAAAACTTTATGTGATATTCTAGGTTTCCATGATCTTGATGATTGCTCTTTAAATTTGCACCTTGCGGATTCCACCATTAAGAAACCTATGGGAAGGATCAATGATGTTCTTATTATTGCAAGTAGGAATTATGTGCCCATAGATTTTATCATTCTTGATATAGATTGCAATCTTTCATGTCCTATTATTCTTGTCCTTACAACGATTGGTGCAATTATTGATGTGAAGGAAGGGAATATTAGATTCCAATTTCCATTAAGGAAAGGCATGGAGCAATTTCCTAGAAAGAAAGTTAAATTACCTTATGAATCTATCATGCGAGCTACTTATGAATTGAGTGCCAAAGATGACATTACTTAGATCTATCCTCGCTTTTATGCCTAGCTTGGGGCGTTAAACAATAGCGCTAGTTGGGAGGCAACCCAATTTTATTTTTTTTTCTTGCTTTTTGCTTCTGTTTAGTAATAAATATTTCATCTAGCTTATGCTTAGATGTGTTTTCATGTTTTAATTAGTGTTTTTGCCAAGTAGAACCTATAGGATAACCTACGGTGATAGTTAATTTGATTCTGCTGGAAAATAGAAACTTTACGCGCATGAAAATAATTTTAGTAATTCACAGAAATGTGCTTTTGCGTTGATTAGTTTCTCTGTAGATCAATAGACAAATTTCCCATGACTTCCTATTTTAGTAGGAGTTTTATAGTTCCATAAGTATTCAAGAGTTACAGATTGCTATAGACTGTTCTGTTTTTGACAGATTCTGTTTTTCGTGTGTTGATTGCTTATTTTGATGCATCTATGGCTAGTATCAAGGGGTATGAACCATAGATAAGTTGGAATACAGTAGGTTTAACACCAATATAAATAAAGAATTATTTTATTGCAGTACCTTATGTGGTGTTTTTTCTTTCTTGCACTAACGGAGCTTATGAGATTTCCTATTGAGTTCTGTGTTGTGAAGTTTTCAAGTTTTGGGTAAAGATTTGATGGACTATGGAATAAGGAGAGGCAAGAGCCTAAGCTTGGGGATGCCCATGGCACCCCAAGATATTCGACGATAACCAAAAGCCTAAGCTTGGGGATGCCCCGGAAGGCATCCCTCTTTAAATCTTAAATCTATCGGTAACTTTACTTGGAGCTATATTTTTATTCGCCACATGATATGTGTTTTGCTTGGAGCGTCTTGTATGATATTAGTCTTTGCTTTTTAGATTACCACAATCATCCTTGCTGTACACACCATTTGGGAGAATCCCACTTGATTTAGAATTTATTATAATACTCTATGTGCATCACTTATATCGTTTGAGCTAGATAATTTTTGTTCTAGTGCTTCACTTATATCTTTTAGAGCACGGCGGTGGCATAATTTTGTAGAAATTGTTGACCTCTCATGATTCACTTATATTATTTTAAGAGTATTTTAGAATATCATGGTATTTTCTATAGTTATAAAATTGGTCCTAGAATGATGGGCATCCAAGTTGGGTATAATAAAAACTATTATAGAAAATGAATTGGATGCTATGATCAATTTGATGCTTGATAATTGTTTTGAGATATAGAGGTGGTGATATTAGAGTCATTCTAGTTGGGTGATTATGAATTTAAAGAATACTTGTGTTGAAGTTTGTGATTCTCGTAGCATGCACGTACGGTGAACCGCTTTGTGATGAAGTTGGAGCACAATTTTATTTATTGATTGTCTTCCTTATGAGTGGCGGTTGGGGACGAGCGATGGTCCTTTCCTACCAATCTGTCCCCCTAGGAGCATGCGTGTAGTACTTTGTTTTCAATGGCTTGTAGATTTTTGCAATAAGGAAATATGCCCTAGAGGCAATAATAAAGCTATTATTTATTTCCTTATTTCATGATAAATGTTTATTATTCATGCTAGAATTGTATTAACCGGAAACATAATACATGTGTGAATACATAGATAAACATAGTGTCACTAGTATGCCTCTACTTGACTAGCTCGTTTATAAGAGATGGTTATGTTTCCTAGCCATGGACAAAAGAGTTGTCATTTGATTAACGGGATCACATCATTAGGAGAATGATGTGATTGACATGACCCATTCCGTTAGCCTAGCACTTGATCGTTTAGTATGTTGCTATTGCTTTCTTCATGACTTATACATGTTCTGTAACTATGAGATTATGCAACTCCGTTTACGAGGAACACTTTGGGTGCTACCAAGCGTCTGGCGTAAGCGGGTGATTATGAAGCAGTACTACAGGTGTCTCCAAAGGTACATGTTGGGTTGGCGTATTTCGAGATTAGGTTTTGTCACTCCGATTGTCGGAGAGGTATCTCTGGGCCCTCTCGGTAATACTCATCACCTAAGCCTTGCAAGCAATGTAGCTAATGAGTTAGTTACGGAATGATGCATTATATAACGAGTAAAGAGACTTGCCGGTAACGAGATTGAACTAGGTATTGGATACCGACGATCGAATCTCGGGCAAGTAACATACCGATGACAAAGGGAACAACGTATGTTGTTATGCGGTTTGACCGATAAAGATCTTCGTAGAATATGTAGGAGCCAATATGAGCATCCAGGTTCCGCTATTGGTTATTGACCGAGAATAGTTCTAGGTCATGTCTACATAGTTCTCGAACCCGTAGGGTCCGCACGCTTAACATTACAACGACAGTTATATTATGAGTTTATGAGTTTTGATGTACCGAAGGAGTTCGGAGTCCCGGATGAGATCGGGGACATGACGAGGAGTCTCAAAATGGTCGAGACGTAAAGATCGATATATTGGACGACTATATTCGGAGTTCGGAAAGGTTCCGAGTGATTCGGGTATTTTTGGAGTACCGGAGAGTTACGGGAATTCGCCGGGGAGTATATGGGCCTTATTGGGCTTTAGGGGAAAGAGAGAGGAGAGGTTGGGCGCCCCCCAAGGGCTAGTCCGAATTGGTCTAGGGGGAGGGGCTGAGCCCCCTCCTTCTTCTCTTCTCTTCCCCCTTTCCTTGACTCCTACTCCTACTACTTGGAAGGGGGGAATCCTACTCCCGGTGGGAGTAGGACTCCTCCTTGGTGCGCCTCCTCCTAGGCTGGCCACCCCCTCCCTTGCAACTTTATATACGGGGGCAGGGGGCACCCTAGAACACACAAGTTGATCTACGGATCGTTCCTTAGCCGTGTACGGTGCCCCCCTCCACCATATTCCACCTCGGTCATATCGTCGCGAGTTTAGGCGAAGCCTGCGCGATGAAACATCATCATCGTCCTGCGCCGTCGTCTTGATGGAACTCATCCCGACACTTTGCTGGATCGGAGTTCGGGGATCGTCATCGAGCTGAACGTGTGCTGAACTCGGAGGTGCCGTACGTTCGGTACTTGGATCGGTCGGATCGTGAAGACGTTCGACTACATCAACCGCGTTGTCATAACGCTTCCGCTTACGGTCTACGAGGGTACGTCGAGAACACTCTCCCCTCTCGTTGCTATGCATCACCATGATCTTGCGTGTGCGTATGAAATTTTTTGAAATTACTACGTTCCCCAACAGTGGCATCCGAGCCTAGATTTTATGTGTTGTTATATGCACGAGTAGAACACAAGTGAGTTGTGGGCGATAAAAGTCATACTGCTGTTGGATGAAGCGGCCCGGACCGACATTACGCGTACGCTTATGCGAGACTGGTTTACCGCCGTGCTTTGCACACAGGTGACTAGCGGGTGTCTGTTTCTCCAACTTTAGTTGAACCGAGTGTGGCTACGCCCGGTCCTTGCGAAGGTTAAAACAGCACTAACTTGACGAACTATCGTTGTGGTTTTGATGCGTAGGTAAGAACGGTTCTTGCTAAGCCCGTAGCAGCCACGTAAAATTTGCAACAACAAAGTAGAGGACGTCTAACTTGTTTTTGCAGGGCATGTTGTGATGAGATATGGTCAAAATGTGATGCTATATTTTATTGTATGAGATGATCATGTTTTGTAACCGAAGTTATCGGCAACTGGCAGGAGCCATATGGTTGTCGCTTTATTGTATGAAATGCAAACGCCCTGTAATTGCTTTACTTTATCACTAAGCGGTAGCGATAGTCGTAGAAGCAATAGATGGCGTAACGACAACGATGCTACGATGGAGATGCCGGTGACGATGGTGATCACGACGGTGCTTCGGAGATGGAGATCACAAGCACAAGATGATGATGGCCATATCATATCACTTATATTGATTGCATGTGATGTTCGTGCCACGTGCTGACTTTGTCGGGGTGCCATTCGTGACCCGCTTGACAAATACCATGGTTGATCGACATGATATGGTATGTTATACTTACAAATGCAAATTAATAGTGTGAATTACTTAGTGTACAGTCCAATGATATGGTATATGTTGTGTGGAATCTAGTCGATGATATATATGTTTTAGTGTAGAGTTCGATCACATGCTTATTAATTGATATGTTTTTCTTATTCAGAAATTGGCAAAGAGCATATCATGAGTTATGGTATCGAGCCCGATGAAGAAGGCTCAGCTGGACTACGCCTTCTTGCAAGGGGCTCCGTCACAACCTGTACTTACAGCGTGGACACGGACGGTCGCTTTACACTTAAGCTCGGTTGGGTGGAAGAAATTCCTCGATGGCAAGAATCTTCGTGTTGGACAGGCTATCCTAATTACTATCGGGAACACCAACCGCCCAGGCTTGAGGATGATGATTGTCTTCGATATCATCTAGAACTACATGTGTGTGTGGCTATATCATCTAGACCTACATATGTGTGTGTGGCTATATCATCTAGAACTACATATGATGATCGTCGTCGATATCATCTAAAACTACATATGATGATGGCCGTTGATATGACCATGCATGTACTGCTTGAGGATGCATGTTGGCTGTGCATGAAATTGTTATCTTAGTACTCCCTTTGTTCCAAATTACTCGTCGTGGTTTGAACTAAAACCACGACGAGTAATTTGGAACGAAAGGGAGTACTACGTACCTAGTAATGGTTTATGAATTTGATGAAAGATAGTACCTAGTTTCTAGCATCTGAAGGAAGAGTTGAAATGGAAAATGATGAAAGAGATAGCAGTAGCGTTGGATGAAGAAATCGCTACAGCTAGTTAATAGTAGCGTTCCTAAAAAGCGCTGCTGATATCGTTCAACGAAGAGTAGCGCTGGTTGGGGCGGCGCTACTACTATGAGTTAACTATAGCGCCTTATTAGTAGCGCTGCCACCGCGCTGCTGCTAGCCTGAAACCAGCTGCTGCTAGCCTTTTCCTAGTAGTGTAGATCCATCTAGAGGGGCGGCGGCCAAGGGGGGGGGACTTGCCCCCAAGCAAGGCGCCCCTCTAGGGTTCCCCCTCAACCCTAGGCGCAAGGGCCTGGGGGGGTGCGCCAAGCCCACCAGGCTGGCCATCTCCCCACGCAGCCCAGTGGCCCCCGGGGGGTGGCCCCTCCCGGTGGACCCCCGGAACCCTTCCGGTGGCCCCGGTACAATACCGGTATGCCCCCGAAACTTTCCGGTGTCCGTTTAACAACTTCCCATATATAAATCTTTACCTCCGGACCCTTCCGGAACTCCTCGTGACGTCCGGGACTCCGAACAACATTCGGTAGTCACATACTAGTCTTCCTAATAACCCTAGCGTCACCGAACCTTAAGTGTGTAGACCCTACGGGTTCGGGAGACACGCAGACATGACCGAGACGACTCTCGGGCAATAACCAACAGCGGGGTCTGGATACCCATGTTGGCTCCCACATGCTCCTCGATGATTTCATCGGTTGAACCACGATGTCGAGGATTGATCAAACCCTGTATGCAATTCCCTTTGTCAATCGGTATGTTACTTGCCCGAGACTCGATCGTCGGTATCCCAATACCTTGTTCAGTCTCGTTACCGGCAAGTCACTTTGCTCGTACCGTAATGCATGATCCCATGGCCAACACCTTGGTCACCTTGAGCTCATTATGATGATGCATTACCGAGTGGGCCCAGAGATACCTCTCCGTCATACGGAGTGACAAATCCCAGTCTCGATCCATGTCAACCCAACAGATACTTTCGGAGATACCTGTAGTGCACCTTTATAGTCACCCAGTTACATTGTGACGTTTGATACACCCAAGGCACTCCTACGGTAACCGGGAGTTACACGATCTCATGGTCGAAGGAAGAGATACTTGACATTGGCAAAGCTTCTAGCAAACGAACTATACGATCTTTTATGCTATGCTTAGGATTGGGTCTTGTCCATCACATCATTCTCCTAATGATGTGATCCCGTTATCAACGACATCCAATGTCCATAGTCAGGAAACCACGACTATCTATTGATCAACGGGCTAGTCAACTAGAGGCTCACTAGGGACATATTGGGTCTAAGTGTTCACACGTGTATTACGATTTCCGGATAATACGCTTATAGCATGAACAAAAGACAATTATCATGAACATTGAAATATAATAATACTTTTATTATTGCCTCTAGGGCATATTTCCAACAGTCTCCCACTTGCACTAGAGTCACCAATCTAGTTACATTGTGATGAATCGAACACCCATAGAGTTACGGTGTTGATCATGTTTTGCACGCGAGAGAGGTTTAGTCAGCGGATCTGCGACATTCAGATCCGTGTGCACTTTGCAAATCTCTATGTCTCCATCTTGAACATTTTCACGGATGGAGTTGAAGCGACGCTTGATGTGCCTAGTCTTCTTGTGAGACACAGGCTCCTTGGCAAGGGCAATAGCTCCGGTGTTGTCACAGAAGAGTTTGATCGGCCCGACGCATTGGGTATGACTCCTAGGTCGGTGATGAACTCCTTCACCCAAATCGCTTCATGTGCTGCCTCCGAGGCTGCCATGTACTCCGCTTCACACGTAGATCCCGCCACGACGCTCGCTTGCAGCTGCACCAGCTTCTTGCTCCACCATTCAACATATATCGTATCCGGTTTGTGACTTAGAGTCATCGGATCTGAGTCGAAGCTAGCGTCGGCGTAACCCTTCTGACGAGCTCTTCGTCTCCTCCATAAACGAAACATGTCCTTTGTCCTTTTCGGTACTTGGGATATTCTTGACCGCTGCCAGTGTTCCTTGCGGGATTACTTTGGTATCTTGCAACCAAACTTACGGCAAGGTTTACATCAGTGCAGTACACAACATGGCATACATAATAGATCCTATGGCTGAAGCATAGGGATGACACTCATCTCTTCTTTATCTTTTGCCGTGGTGGGTGGTCGAGCCGAGCTCAATCTCACACCTTGTAACATAGGCAAGAACCCTTCTTTGGTGATCCATTTTGAACCTCTTCAAAATCTTATCAAGGTATGTGCTTTGTGAAAGACCTATGAGGCGTCTCGATCTATCTCTATAGATCTTGATGCCTAATATATATGCAGCTTCTCCAAGGTCCTTCATTGAAAACACTTGTTCAAGTAGGCCTTAATGCTGTCCAGAAGTTTCGTATCATTTCCCATCAAGAGTATGTCATCTACATATAATATGAGAAATGCTACTGAGCTCCCACTCACTTTCTTGTAAGCGCAGGCTTCTCCATAAGTCTGCATAAACCAAACGCTTTGATCATCTCATCAAAGCGAATGTTCCAACTCGAGATGCTTGCACCAGTCCATAAATGGATCGCTGGAGCTTGCATACTTTGTTAGCGTTCGAGGATCGACAAAAACTTCCGGCTGCATCATATACAGCTCTTCCTTAAGATGTCCGTTAAGGAATGCCGTTTTGACGTCCATCTGCCATATCTCATAATCATAGTATGCGGCAATTGCTAACATGATTCGGACGGACTTCAGCTTCGCTACGGGAGAGAATGTCTTGTCGTAGTCAATCCCTTGAACTCGTCGATAACCCTTAGCGACAAGTCGAGCTTTATAGATGGTAACATTTCCATCCGCGTCCGTCTTCTTCTTAAAAATCCATTTGTTTTCTATCGCTCGCCGATCATCGGGCAAGTCTGTCAAAGTCCATACTTTGTTTTCATACATGGATTCTATCTCGGATTTCATGGCTTCAAGCCATTTGTTGGAATCCGGGCCCGCCATCGCTTCTTCATAGTTCGAAGGTTCATTGTTGTCTAACAACATGATTTCCATGACAGGGTTGTCGTACCACTCTGGTGCGGAACGTGTCCTCGTGGACCTTCGAAGTTCAGTAGCAACTTGATCCGAAGTACCTTGATCATCATCATTGCTTTCCTCTTCAGTTGGTGTGGGCATCACAGGAACGGTTTCCTGCGCTGCACCACCTTCCCGTTCAAGAGGTAGTACTTCATCGAGTTCTACTTTCCTCCAACTTACTTCTTTTGAGAGAAACTCTTTCTCCAGAAAGCATCCGTTCTTGGCAACAAAGATCTTGCCTTCGGATCTTAAGTAGAAGGTATACCCGACAGTTTCCTTAGGGTATCCTATGAATACGCATTTTTCCAACTTGGGTTCGAGCTTTTCAGGTTGAAGTTTCTTGACATAAGCATCGCATCCCCAAACTTTTAGAAACGACAGCTTAGGTTTCTTCCCAAACCATAATTCATACGGTGTCGTCTCAGCGGTTTAGGCGGTGCCCTATTTAAAGTGAATGTAGCTGTCTCTAGGCGTATCCCCAAAACGACAGCGGTAAATCGGTAAGAGACATCATAGACCGCACCATATCCAATAGAGTGCGATTCGACGTTCGGACACACCGTTTATTTGAGGTGTTCCAGCGGCGTGAGTTGTGAAACGATTCCACATTTTCTTAAGTGTGTACCAAATTCGTGACATAAGTATTCTCCTCCACGATCTGATCGTAGGAACTTTATCTTTCGGTCACGTTGATTCTCCACCTCACTCTGAAATTCCTTGAACTTTTCAAAGGTCTCGGACTTGTGTTTCATTAAGTAGACATACCCATATCTACTCAAGTCATCGGTGAGAGTGAGAACATAACGATATCCTCCATGAGCCTCAACGCTCATTGGACCGCACACATCGGTATGTATGATTTCCAACAAGTTGGTTGCTCGCTCCATTGTTCCGGAGGACGGAGTCTTGGTCATTTGCCTAAGAGGCATGGTTAGCATGTGTCAAGCGATTCATAATCAAGAGACTCTAAAGTCCATCAGCATGGAGCTTCTTCATGCGCTTGACACCAATGTGACCAAGACGGCAGTGCCATAAGTATGTGGGACTATCGTTATCAACTTTACATCTTTTGGCATCCACACTATGAACATGTGTAACATTACGCTCGAGATTCATTAAGAATAAACCATTGACCATCGGAGCATGACCATAAAACATATCTCTCATATAAATCGAACAACCATTATTCTCAGACTTAAATGAGTAGCCATCTCGTATTAACCGAGATCCGGATACAATGTTCATGCTCAAACATGGCACTAAATAACAATTATTAAGGTTCAAAACTAATCCGTAGGTAAATGTAGAGGCAGCGTGCGACGGCGATCACATCGACTCTGGAACCATTCCCGGCGCAAGATCGTCACCTTGTCCTTCGCCGGTCTCCGTTTATTCCGCAGCTCTGCTGTGAGTTACAAATATGAGCAGCGGCACGGTATCAAATACCGGGAGTTACTACGAGTCTTGGTAAGGTACACATCAATTACATGTATATCAAATATACCTTTGGTGTTGCGGCCTTCTTATCCGCTAAGTATTTGGGGCAGTTCCGCTTCGGTGACCCTTCCCTTGCAATAAAAGCACTCGGTCTCGGGCTTGGGTCCATTCTTGGACTTCTTCCGCAAGCGGCTTACCGGGCGCGGCAACATCTTTGCCGTCCTTCTTGAAGTTCTTCTTACCCTTGCCCTTCTTGAACTTAGTGGTCTTATTGACCATCAACACTTGATGTTCTTTCTTGATTTCAGCCTCTGCTGACTTCAGCATCGAGAACACTTCAGGAATGGTCTTTACCATCCCCTGCATGTTGTAGTTCATCACAAAGCTCTTGTAGCTTGGTGGGAGCGACTGGAGGATTCTGTCAATGACCGCCTCATCTGGGAGGTTTATGTTCAGCTGGGTCATACGGTTGTGCAACCCAGACATCTTCAGGATGTGCTCACTGACAGAACTGTTTTCCTCCATCTTACAACTGTAGAACTTGTCGGAGACATCATATCTCTCGACCCGGGCATGAGCTTGGAAAACTAGTTTCAGCTCTTCGAACATCTCATATGCTCCGTGGTGCTCAAAACGCTTTTGGAGCCCCGGTTCTAAGCTGTAAAGCATGCCGCATTGAACGAGGGAGTAATCATCAGCACGAGCTTGCCAAGCGTTCATAACGTCTTGGTTCTGCAGGGACGGGGCGTCACCTAGCGGTCCTTCTAGGACATATTGCTTCTGGCAGCTATGAGGATGATCCTCGGGTTAGGACCCGATCCGTATAGTTGCTGCCATCATCTTTCAGCTTGGTTTTCTCTAGGAAGCGTTGAAGTTCATGTTGACATTAGCGTTGGCCATTGATCTACAAGACATATTTGCAAAGGTTTTAGACTAAGTTCATGATAATAAAGTTCTAATCAAATTATGAACTCCCACTTAGATTAGACATCCCTCTAGTCATCTAAGTGTTACGATCGAGTCGCTAGACCGTGTCCGATCATCACGTGAGACGGACTAGTCATCGTCGGTGAACATCTTCATGTTGATCGTATCTTCCATACGACTCGTGTTCAACCTTTCGGTCTCCGTGTTCGAGGCCATGTCGCACATGCTAGGCTCGTCAAGTTAACCCTAAGTGTTTTCGCTGTGTAAAACTGTCTTACACCCGTTGTATGTGAGCGTAAGAATCCATCACACCCGATCATCACGTGGTGCTTAGAAGCGACGAACTGTAGCAGCGGTGCACAGTTAGGGAGAACACTTCTTGAAATTTTGTAAGGATCATCTTATTTACTACCGTCGTCCTAAGTAAACAAGATGTAAAAGCATAATAAACATCACATGCAATTATATAGTTGTGACATGATATGGCCAATATCATAAAGCTCCATTGATCTCCATCTTGGGGCTCCATGATCATCTTGTCACGGGTTGACACCATGATCTCCATCATCATGATCTCCATCATCGTGTCTTCATGAAGTTGTCACGCCAGCGACTACTTCTACTTCTATGACTAACGCATTTAGCAATGAAGTAAAGTAGTTTACATGGCGTTCTTCAATGACACGCAGGTCATACAAAAATAAAGACAACTCCTATGGCTCCTGCCGGTTGTCATACTCATCGACATGCAAGTCGTGAATCCTATTACAAGAACATGATCTCATACATCACAATTCATCATTCATCACAACTTGTGGCCATATCACATCACATGATCAATCGCTGCAAAAACAAGTTAGACGTCCTCTAATTGTTGTTGCATCTTTTACGTGGTTGCGATTGGGTTCTAGCAAGAACGTTTTCTTACCTACGAATCACCACAACGTGATTTTGTCAACTTCTATTTACCCGTCATAAGGGCCTTGTTCATCGAATCCGCTCCAACTAAAGTGGGAGAGCAGACACCGCCAGCCACCTTATGCAACTAGTGCATGTCGATCGGTGGAACCGGTCTCACGTAAGCGTCGTGTAAGGTTGGTCGGGCGCTTCATCCCACAATACCGTTGAGCAAGAAAAGACTAGTAGAGGCAAGTAAGATGACAAGATCAACGCCCACAACAAATTGTGTTCTACTCGTGCATTAGAGAACTACGCATAAACCTGGCTCGATACCCTTTGTTGGGGAGCGTTGCGAGAAAATTAAAATTTTTCCTACGGTTTCACCAAGATCCATCTATGAGTTCATCTAAGCAGCGAGTATTGGAGAGAGTTTGCATCTACATACCACTTGTAGATCGCGTGCGGAAGCTTGCAAGGTGATGATGGAGTCGTACTCGAGCGTGATTCAGATCACCGATGTCCAAGTGCTGAGCGGACAGCACCTCCGCGTTCAACACACGTGCGGAACGGCGGCGTCTCCTCCGTCTTGATCCAGCAAGGAGGAAGGAGAGGTTGAGGAAGACAGCTCCACCGGCAGACGACGGCGTGGTGATGGTGGTGAAGCAACACTCGGCGAGGCTTCGCCAAGCACACAACGGAGGAGGAGAGGTGTTGGGGAAGGGAGGGCTGCGCCTTGGCTTGGGTGCGGCTGCCCTCCCCTCACCCCTCTATTTATAGGGGGAAGGGAGAAGGGGGCCGGCCCCTCTAGCACTACTAGGGAAAAGCCTATACAGAATCTTATCGCAGCGCGCCTCAAAATAACTTCGCTGCTGCTAACTAGCGATGAGCGCGGTCCAAAGAAACTTCGCTCTTTGGTAAAAATATAGCGAGAGCGCGTCCACCCAAAGAAGCGCTGCTGCTATAATTCTACTGAGGCCGCCGCGAGGCTAGTTATAGCAGCAGCGTTAGCACGACAGCTGCGCTCTGCTACTTAGCATAGTAGCAGCGCCTTTCCTGCACAAGCGCTCATTGCTAAGTTTCCTACAAAATTTAGTCCCACCTCGCTCCGTGAAGAGAGTTTATACCACCTTAAATATGTTACTTCCCACACTTTGACAAGCACTTGATCTTCATTGAACTCTATGTGTAGAATTTGTGGTTGCAATATGAGTCTTCACCTGTTCCTAAACCGGTGAGGACTCATATTGTCGAATCAGATTGTACACAAAAGATCGTTGATGATCAATGTGTATTTTGCATCTTGACATATATCGATGGCGCTTTATCTTGAAAAGCGCTGCTGCTAGATAACTTAGCAAGAGCGCGTTTTCTTTGAAGAGCGCTCTTGCTAAGCCATCCATCTCCCGATCTCCTCCTTCGGATCCACTCACACACACAGCCACAAATTCTCTCTGCGCCTTGCGCCCGGCGTCGCCCTCTCCTCCAGCGTCTGCGGCCGCGCGCCCGTCGCCGCTCCTCCGTCTGCGCAAGGCCGGCTGTCACCTCCTCCTCCTTGCTGGACTCGGTACCGGCCTCCTCCTCCGTCCTCCTCTCCACTCGCCGCTGGCGGCCCTCCTCGCTCCGCCTTCCTCCTCCGTTCTCCCTCAAGCGGCGCGCCCGACCAGCCCCTCCGCTCCGCCTTCCTCCTCCATCCTACTCTCTTCTCCCTCCTCGAGTCGCCTCCTTCTCCCTCCTGCTCATATGCAACATTTTGATTTAGTTGATATAATTTAGTTGACTTAGTAGAACATTTTGATTTAGTTGATTTAGTAGGCTAGTTGATTTAGTTGCCTTAGAATATTTTGATTTAGTTGACTTAGTAGGTTAGTTTATTTAGTTGACTTAGAACATTTTGATTTAGTTGATTTAGTAGGCTAATTCATTTAGTTAATTTAGTTGACTTAGAACATTTTGATTTAGTTGATTTAGTTGACTTAGAACATATTGCTTTAGTTGACTTAGTAGGCTAGTTGATTTAGTTGACTTAGAACATTTTGATTTAGTTGATTTAGTAGGCTAGTTGATTTAGTTGACTTAGAACATTTTGATTTAGTTGATATAATTTAGTTGACTTAGTAGAACATTTTGATTTAGTTGATTTAGTTGACTTAGAACATTTTGATTTAGTTGATATAATTTAGTTGACTTAGTAGAACATTTTGATTTAGTTGATTTAGTTGACTTAGTAGGCTAGTTGATTTAGTTGACTTAGAACATATTGCTTTAGTTGATTTAGTAGGCTAGTTGATTTAGTTGACTTAGAACATTTTGATTTAGTTGATTTAGTAATCCTTTGCTCATATTGCTTTAGGAAGAATGGCGCCACCACCACCACTATGTCAATTGTGCAAGTCAAGATCTTGACAACCTTGGCCCGGCAAGCTGTTAAGCATCTACTTCGGCGAGTTTTAGTCATCTTGTAAGAAATTAGATGAAATGTAATAACTATTTTATTTTTAGTGTTGGCATTACTGCATTGTGTCATTTTGCTTAGTTTACACAGATCGTCCCATGCAATGTGAGGTTGAAATTCAACAAGTGACAGGAGACCTTTGTGACATTTGAGGCTCTGGGGGCCGTACACTATGGAGGTCGAGAAAGGGCGCAATATGTCGCAGATTGGAGGAGATGGATGGGCCCGTTTGCCGCTCGCATGCATCTTCTGGTGGTGAGTTGATCAGCTTCAACTTCCGAGTAGAAAGACCCAAGCTAGCTGTCATTTATCTCAACTTTGGTGGAAGATGATGAAGATGGCGAAGATGATGAAGATGATGAAGATGATGAGGACCCACTTCATGAAGCCATCGTAGCTCAAAGAACAAGGCTGAGTGAGGAGGAGGTGTCCAACCTGTGGGACATAATTCCGCCACGCGTCTTGACTTTGTCGGGTGCCATTCGTGACCCGCTTGACAAATACCATGGTTGATCGACATGTTATGGTATGTTATACTTACAAATGCAAATTAATAGTGTGAATTACTTAGTGTACAGTCCAATGATATGGTATATGTTGTGTGGAATCTAGTCGATGATATATATGTTTTAGTGTAGAGTTCGATCACATGCTTATTAATTGATATGTTTTCTTATTCAGAAATTGGCAAAGAGCATATCATGAGTTATGGTATCGAGCACGATGAAAAGGCTCAGTTGGACTACGCCTTCTGCAAGGGGCTCCGTCACAACCTGTACTTTCTGCATGGACACGGACGGTCGCACACACTTAAGCTCGGTTGGGTGGAAGAAATTCCTCGATGGCAAGAATCTTCGTGTTGGACAGGCTATCCTAATTACTATCAGAACACCAACCGCCCGAGGCTTGAGGATGATGATTGTCTTGATATCATCTAGAACTACATGTGTGTGTGGCTATATCATCTAGAACTACATATGTGTGTGTGGCTATATCATCTAGAACTACATATGATGATCGTCGTCGATATCATCTAAAACTACATATGATGATGGCGTTGATATGACCATGCATGTCTGCTTGAGGATGCATGTTGGCTGTGCATGAAATTGTTATCTTAGTACTCCCGTTCCAAATTACTCGTCGTGGTTTGAACTAAAACCACGACGAGTAATTGAAACGAAAAAGTACTACTAAATCTAGTAATGGTTTATGAATTTGATGAAAGATAGTACCTAGTTTCTAGCATCGAAGGAAGAGTTGAAATGGAAAATGATGAAAGAGATAGCGATGGCGCTGGATGAAGAAATCGCTACAGCTAGTTAATAGTAGCGTTCCTAAAAAGCGCTGCGATATCGTTCAACGATAGTAGCGCTGGTTGGGGCGCGCTACTACTATGAGTTAACTATAGCGCCTTATTAGTAGCGCTGCCACCGGCGCTGCTGCTAACTGAAAACCAGCGCTGCTGCTAGCCTTTTCCTAGTAGTGTAGATCCATCTAGAGGCGGCGGCCAAGGGAGGGGGACTTGCCCCCAAGCAGGCGCCCTCTAGGGTTCCCCCTCAACCCTAGGCGCAAGGGCCGGGGAGGGTGCGCCAAGCCCACCAGGGGCTGGCCATCTCCCCACGCAGCCAAGTGGCCCCGGGAGGTGGCCCCTCCGGTGGACCCGGAACCCTTCCGGTGGCCCCGGTACAATACCGGTATGCCCCCGAAACTTTCCGGTGTCCGTTTAACAACTTCCCATATATAAATCTTTACCTCCGAACCCTTCCAGAACTCCTCGTGACGTCCGGGATCTCATCTGGGACTCCGAACAACATTCGGTAGTCACATACTAGTCTTCCTAATAACCCTAGCGTCACCGAACCTTAAGTGTGTAGACCCTACGGGTTCGGGAGACACGCAGACATGACGGAGACGACTCTCGGGCAATAACCAACAGCGGGTGCGGATACCCATGTTGGCTCCTACATGCTCCTCGATGATTTCATCGGTTGAACCACGATGTCGAGATTCGATCAAACCACATATGCAATTCCCTTTGTCAATCGATGCGTTACTTGCCCGAGACTTCGATCGTTGGTATCCCAATACCTTGTTCAGTCTCGTTACGGCAAGTCACTTTACTCGCACCGTAATGCATGATCCGTGGCCAACACCTTGGTCACCTTGAGCTCATTATGATGATGCATTACCGAGTGGGCAGAGATACCTCTCCGTCATAACGGAGTGACAAATCCGATCTCGATCCATGTCAACCAACAGATACTTTCGGAGATACCTGTAGTGCACCTTTATAGTCACCCGATTCGTTGTGACGTTTGATACACCAAGGCACTCCTACGGTAACCGGGAGTTACGATCTCATGGTCGAAGGAAGAGATACTTGACATTGGCAAAGCTTCTAGCAAACGAACTATACGATCTTTTATGCTATGCTTAGGATTGGGTCTTGTCCATCACATCATTCTCCTAATGATGTGATCCCGTTATCAACGACATCCAATGTCCATAGTCAGGAAACCACGACTATCTATTGATCACAACGGGCTAGTCAACTAGAGGCTCACTATGGACATATTGGGTCTAAGTGTTCACACGTGTATTACGATTTCTGGATAATACAGTTATAGCATGAACAAAAGACAATTATCATGAACATTGAAATATAATAATACTTTTATTATTGCCTCTAGGGCATATTTCCAACAGATCGGACATGGTTTAGTTGATTTGGATCACGTGATCACTTAGATGACTAGAGGGATGTCTGTCTAAGTGGGAGTTCTTAAGTAATATGATTACTTGAACTTAAATTTATCATGAACTTAGTCCTGGTAGTATTTTGCAAATTATGTTGTAGATCAATAGCTCGCGTTGTTGCTTTCATATGTTTATTTTGATATGTTCCTAGTGAAAATTGTATTGAAAGATGTTAGTAGAAATGATGCGGATTGGATCCGTGATCCGAGGTTTATCCTCATTCTTTGCCTGAAGAATTATGTCCTTAATGCATAGCTAGGTGACGGACCTATTGCAGGAGCGGATCTGACGCGTTATGAGCGTTTGGCTAGCTCAATATGATGACTACTTGATAGTTTAGTGCACCATGCTTAACGGCTTAGAATCGGGACTTCAAAGACGTTTTGAACGTCATGGATCATATGAAATGATCCAGGAATTGAAGTTAATATTTCAAGCAAATACCCGAGTTGAGAGATATGAAGTCTCCAACAAGTTCTATAGCTAAAAGATGGAGGAGAATCGCTCAACTAGTGAGCATGTGCTCAGATTGTCTGGGTACTACAATCGCTTGAATCAAGTGGGAGTTAATCTTCCAGATAAAATAGTGATTGTCAGAATTCTCTAGTCACCATCACCAAGTTAGTAGAACTTCGTGATGAACTATAATATGCAAGGAATGACTAAAGTGATTAATATGCAAGGAATGACTAAAGTGATTCCCAAGCTCTTCGTGATGTTGAAATCGACGAAGGTAGAAATCAAGAAAGAGCATCAAGTGTTGATGATTGACAAGACCACTAGTTTCAAGAAAAAGGGTAAAGGGAAAGAAAGGGAAGCTTCAAGTAGAACGGCAAACAAGTTGTCACTCCCGTGAAGAAGCCCAAAGCTGGACCAAAGCCTGAAACTGGGTGCTTCTACTGCAAAGGAAATGGTCACTGGAAGTGGAACTACTCCAAATATTTGGTGGATAAGAAGGATGGCAAAGTGAACAAGGGTATATTTTGATGTACAGGTTATTGATGTGTACCTTACTAGTGTTTATAGTAGCCCCTGAGTATTTGATACTTGTTAGGTTGCTAAAAATTTAGTAACTTCGAAACAGGATTCTACGAATAAGCAGAGACTAGTTGAAGGGAAGTGACGATGAGTGTTGGAAGTAGTTCCAAGATTGATATGATCATCATCACACACTCCCTATACTTTCGGGATTAGTGTTAAACCTAAATAAATGTTATTTAGCTTTTGCGTTGAGCATGAATATGATTTGATCATGTTTATTGCAATACGGTTATTCATTTAAAGTCAGAGAATAATTGTTGTTCTGTAAAACCTTCAATGGTCATACACCCAATGAAAATAGTTTGTTGGATCTCGATCGTAGTGATACACATATTCATAATATTGATGCCAAAAGATGCAAAGTAGTGCAACTTATTTGTGGCATTGCCGTTTAGGTCATATCGGTGTAAAGCGCATGAAGAAACTCCATAAAGATGGATTTTCAGAATCACTTGGTTATGAATCATTTGATGCTTGCGAACCGTGCCTTTTGTGCAAGATGACTAAAACTCCGTTCTCCGGAACAATGGAACAAGCTACTGACTTATTGGAAATAATACATACCAATGTATGCGATTCAATAAGTGTTGATGCTCGTGGCAAGTATCGTTATTTTCTGACCTTCATAAGATGATTTGAGCAGATATGGGTATATCTACTTGACGAAACATAAGTCTGAAATAGTTGAAAGGTTCAAAGAATTTCAGAGTGAAGTGGAAAAATCATCGTAACAAGAAAATAAAGTTTCTGCGATCTGATCGCGAAGACGAATATTTAAGTTACGAGTTTGTTTTTCAATTAAAACAATGTGGAATAGTTTCACAGCTCACGCCACCTGGAACACCACAATGGAATGGTGTGTCCGAACATCGTGATCGTACTTTACTAGATATGGTGCGATCTATGACGTCTCTTATCGGTTTACCACTATCGTTTTGGGGTTATGCATTAGAGATAGCTACATTCACGTTTAATAGGGCACCATCTAAATCCGTTGAGACGACACCGTATGAACTATGGTTTAGCAGTAAACCTAAGCTGTCGTTTCTTAAAGTTTGGGGCTGCGATGCTTGTGTGAAAAAGTTTCATCCTGATAAGCTCAAACCCAAATCGGAGAAGTGCGTCTTCATAGAATACCCAAAGGAAACTGTTGGGTACACCTTCTATCACAGATCCGAAGGCAAGATTTTCGTTGCTAAAAATGGATCCTTTCTAGAGAAGGAGTTTCTCTCGAAAGAAGTGAGTGGGAGGAAAGTAGAACTTGATGAGGTAACTGTACCTTCTCCCGAATTGGAAAATAGTTCATCATTGAAATCAGTTCCAGTGATTCCTACACCAATTAGTGAGGAAGCTAATGATGATGATCATGAAACTTCAGATCAAGTTACTACAGAACCTCGTAGGTCTTCGAGTACAGTCCGCACTTTGAGTGGTGCGGTAATCATGTTACGAAAGTCAAGTTACTAGACCATGGTAAACCTACGAACTATGAGGAAGCGATGATGAGCCCAGATTCCGCAAAGTGGCTGGAGGCCATGAAATCTAAGATAGGATCCATGTATGAGAACAAAGTGTGGACTTTGGTGGACTTGCCCGATGATCGGCAAACCATAAGAAATAAATGGATCTTCAAGAGGAAGACGGACATTGATAGTAGTGTTACTATCTACAAAGCTCGACTTGTCGCAAAAAGGTTTTTCGACAAGTTCAAGATGTTGAATACAATGAGATTTTTCTCACTCGTATCGATGCTTAAGTCTGTCCGAATCATGTTAGCAATTGCCACATTTTATGAAATCTGGCAAATGGATGTCAAAACTGCATTCTTTAATGGATTTATTAAAGAAGAGTTGTATATGATGCAACCAGAAGGTTTTGTCAATCCTAAAGATGCTAACAAAGTGTGCAAGCTCCAGCAATCCATCAACGGACTGGTGCAAGCATCTGGGAGTTGGAATATACGCTTTGATGAGTTAATCAAAGCATATGGTTTTATACAGACTTTTGGAAAGGCCTGTATTTACAAGAAAGTGAGTGGGAGCACTACAGCATTTTTGATAAGTATATGTGAATGACATATTGTTGATCAGAAATAATGTAGAATTATTCTGCAAAGCATAAAGGAGTGTTTGGCAGGAATTTTTCAAAGAAAGACCTCGGTGAAGCTGCTTACATATTGAGCATCAAGATCTATAGAGATAGATTGAGACGCTTGATAAGTTTTTTCAATAAGTACATACCTTGACAAAGATTTTGAAGTAGTTCAAAATAGAACAGTCAAAGAAAGAGTTCTTGCCTATGTTACAAGGTGTGAAATTGAGTAAGACTCAAAGCCCGACCACGGCAGAAAATAGAAAAAAGAATGAAAATCATTCCCTATGCCTCAGTCATAGGTTCTATAAAGTATGCTATGATATGTACCAGACCTATTGTATACCTTGCTCTGGATTTGGCAAGGGAGTACAATAGTGATCTAGGAGTAGATCACTGGACATTGGTCAAGAATATCCTTAGTGTGGACTAAGGAAATATTTCTCAATTATGGAGGTGACAAAAGGTTCGTCGTAAAAGGTTACGTCGATACAAGTTTTGGCACTGATCCAAATGACTCTAAGTCTTAATCTGGATACATATTGAAAGTGGGAGCAATTAGCTAGAGTAGCTCCGTGCAGAGCATTGTAGACATAGAATATTTGCAAAATACATACGGCTCTGAATGTGACAGACCCGTTGACTAAGCTTCTCTCACGAGCAAAACATGATCACACCTTAGTACTATTTGGGTGTTAATCACATAATCGATGTGAACTAGATTATTGACTCTAGTAAACCCTTTGGGTGTTGGTCACATGACGATGTGAACTATGGGTGTTAATCATATACAGATAAGAATATTGGTGTTAAATCACATGGTGATGTGAACTAGATTATTGACTCTAGTGCAAGTGGGAGACTGAAGGAAATATGCCCTAGAGGCAATAATAAAGTTATTATTTATTTCCTTATTTCATGATAAATGTTTATTATTCATGCTAGAATTGTATTAACCGGAAACATAATACATGTGTGAATACATAGACAAACATAGTGTCACTAGTATGCCTCTACTTGACTAGCTCGTTGAATCAAAGATGGTTAAGTTTCCTAACCATAGACATGAGTTGTCATTTGATTAACGGGATCACATCATTAGGAGAATGATGTGATTGACTTGACCCATTCCGTTAGCCTAGCACTTGATCGTTTAGTATATTGCTATTGCTTTTCATGACTTATACATGTTCCTGTAACTATGAGATTATGCAACTCCCGTTTACCGGAGGAACACTTTGGTGCTACCAAGCGTCTGGCGAATCGGGTGATTATAAAGGAGTACTACAGGTGTCTCCAAAGGTACATGTTGGGTTGGCGTATTTCGATATTAGGTTTTGTCACTCCGAT
Source organism: Aegilops speltoides (assembly GCA_021437245.1). Classification (NCBI taxonomy): domain Eukaryota; kingdom Viridiplantae; phylum Streptophyta; class Magnoliopsida; order Poales; family Poaceae; genus Aegilops; species Aegilops speltoides. The sequence continues at coordinate 485,979,757 of CM038144.1, forward strand.
TGTCGGAGAGGTATCTCTGGGCCCTCTCGGTAATGCACATCACTATAAGCCTTGCAAGCAATGTAGCTAATGAGTTAGTTATGGAATGATGCATTATATAACGAGTAAAGAGACTTGCCGGTAACTAGATTGAACTAGGTATTGGATACCGACGATCGAATCTCGGGCAAGTAACATACCGATGACAAAGGGAACAACGTATGTTGTTATGCGGTTTGACCGATAAAGATCTTCGTAGAATATGTAGGAGCCAATATGAGCATCCAGGTTCCGCTATTGGTTATTGACCGAGAATAGTTCTAGGTTATGTCTACATAGTTCTCGAACCGTAGGGTCCGCACGCTTAACGTTACGATGATGCTTATATTATGAGTTTATGAGTTTTGATGTACCGAAGGAGTTCGAGTCCGGATGAGATCGGGGACATGACGAGGAGTCTCGAAATGGCGAGACATAAAGATCGATATATTGGACGACTATATTCGGTTGGAAAGGTTCCGAGTGATTCGGTATTTTGAGTCTGGGAGAGTTACGGAATTCGCCGGGAGTATATGGGCCTTATTGGGCTTTAGGGAAAGAGAGAGAGAGGTTGGGCGCCCCCAAGGCCTAGTCCGGGTGGACTAGGGGAGGGGCTCGCCCCCTCCTTCCTTCTCTTCTCTTCCCCTTTCTTGACTCCTACTCCTACTACTTGGAAGGGAATCCTACTCCCGGTGGGAGTAGGACTCCTCCTTGGTGCGCCTCCTCCTAGGCCGGCCGCCCCCTCCCTTGCTCCTTTATATACGGGGGCAGGGGGCATCCTAGAACACACAAGTTGATCTATGGATCGTTCCTTAGCCGTGTACGGTGCCCCCCTCCACCATATTCCACCTCGGTCATATCATCGCAGAGTTTAGGCGAAGCCTGCGCGATGAGAGCATCATCATCATCACTGCGCCGTCGTCTTGTGGAACTCATCCCGACACTTTGCTGGATCGGAGTCCGGGATCGTCATCGAGCTAAGCGTGTGCTGAACTCGGAGGTGTCGACGTTCGGTACTTGGATCGGTCGGATCTTGAAGGCGCACGACTACATCAACAGCGTTGTCATAACGCTTCGCCACGGTCTCACGAGTGCGTGGACAACACTCTCCCCTCTCGTTGCTTTGCATCACGATGATCTTGCGTGTGTGTAGGAAATTTTTTGAAATTACTACGTTCCCCAACACATATACCTTCCTCAAATCAGCCACCATAGCTACCTATTATGGCATTTCCATAGCAATTCCAAGATATATTGCCATGCAACTTTCCACCGTTCCGTTTATATGACACACATCATCTTGTCATATTGCTTTTGCATGATAATGTAGTTGACATCGTATTTGTGGCAAGGCCACCTTCATAATTTTTCATACATGTCACTCTTGATTCATTGCATATCCCGGTACACCACCGGAGGCATTCATATAGAGTCATATTTTGTTCTAAGTATCGAGTTGTAATCTTGAGTTGTAAGTAAATAAAAGTGTGATGATCTTCATTATTAGAGCATTGTCCCAAGTGAGGAAAGGATGATGGAGACTATGATTCCACCACAAGTCGGGATGAGACTTCGGACTTTATAAAAAAAAGAGAAAGGCCAAAAAAGGCCAAATAAAAAATTGAGAGAAAAATAGAGAAGGGACAATGCTACTATCCTTTTACCACACTTGTGCTTCAAAGTAGCACCATGATCTTCATGATAGAGAGTCTCCTATGTTGTCACTTTCATATACTAGTGGGAATTTTTCATTATAGAACTTGGCTTGTATATTCCAATGATGGGCTTCCTCAAAATGCCCTAGGTCTTCGTGAGCAAGCAAGTTGGACGCACACCCACTTAGTTTCTTTTGTTGAGCTTTCATACATTTATAGCTCTAGTGCATCTGTTGCATGGCAATCCCTACTCACTCACATTGATATCTATTAATGGGCATCTCCATAGCTCGTTGATACGCCTAGTTGATGTGAGACTATCTTCTCCTTTTTTGTCTTCTCCACAACCACCATTCTATTCCACATATAGTGCTATGTCCATGGCTCACGCTCATGTATTGCGTGAAAATTGAAAAAGTTTGAGATTACTAAAGTATGAAACAATTGCTTGGCTTGTCATCGGGGTTGTGCATGATTAAATACTTTGTGTGATGAAGATAGAGCAACAACCAGACTATATGATTTTGTAGGGATAACTTTCTTTAGCCATGTTATTTTGAGAAGACATGATTACTTAGTTTGTATGCTTGAAGTATTACTATTTCTTATGTCAGTATGACCTTTTATTTTGAATCATTTGGATCTGAACATTCATGCCACAATAAAGAAAATTATATTGAGAATTATGCTAGGTAGCATTCCACATCAAAAATTCTGTTTTTATCATTTACCTACTCGAGGACGAGCAGGAATTAAGCTTGGGGATGCTTGATACGTATCCAACGTATCTATAATTTTAGATTGTTCCATGCTATTATATTACCCATTTTGGATGTTTATGGGCTTTACTTTAGACTTTTATATCATTTTTGGGACTAACCTACTAACCGGAGGCCCAGCCCGAATTGCTATTTTTTTTGCCAATTTTAGTGTTTCGAAGAAAAGGAATATCAAACGGAGTCCAAACGGGATCAAACCTTCGGGGGCGATCTTTTTGGAACAAATGCAAACCTGGAGACTTGGTGTGGACGTCAAGCAACAACCGAGGCGGCCACGAGGGTGCCCTGCGCGCCCCCTAGGGGCGGGCGGGACCCCACCCTCGTGGGCCCCTCGAGCGTCCACCGACCTACTTCTTCCTCTTATATATACCCACGTACCCTGAAACCATCGGAGAGCACCAAGAAAACCTAATTCCACCGCCGCAACCTTCTCTATCCGTGAGATCCCATCTTGGAGCCTTTGTCGGCGCTCCGCCGGAGGGGGAATCGACCATGGAGGGCCTCTACATCATCTCCAAGGCCCTTCCGATGAGTTGTAAGTAGTTTACCACAGACCTTCGGGTCCATAGTTATTACCATCTACTTTTATTTGCATCTTTAATTTTCCAATCTATATCATAAAAATACCAAAAATATTTATCTTATCATATTATCTCTATCAGATCTCACTTTCGCAAGTGGCCGTGAAGGGATTGACAACCCCTTTATTGCGTTGGTTGCGAGGTTCTTGTTTGTTTGTGTAGGTGCGTGGGACTTTTGAGGTGCCTCCTACTGTATTGATACCTTGGTTGAGGGAAATACTTACGCTACTTTGCTGCATCACCCTTTCCTCTTCAAGGAAAACCAACGCAAGCCCAAGACATAGCAGCCCTTAACTAGTTTCTGTTATTTTGGCAACTCTTGTTACGAGTTACTAATCTTAGCAACTGAACCGGTATCAAATGCCTAGGGGCTACTATGAACACTAGTAAAGTACACATCAATAACATGTATATCAAATACCGAAAAAGGTTTTTGCCCCGCTTTATATATAAAGCACCGATCAACATCACCCAGTACAAACTCACGCCCACACAACACACACGCACACACACCCAAGGCAAGATACCTAGGCGCCGAGCGCAGCAACACCATCCCTAGCACTATGCGAAGAGGTGAAACAATATATGACAATCCGTGGGCTCCAAGGCGGCGCCTTCATGAAGGGAACGACACCAAAGCGCCGCCGCCGCCCGATCCGAGGATCAGTGTTTCCCCCGGAGCAACACGGAGGCAATGAGAGCCGCGACGACGCCTTCAAGAAGGGAACGAGTCCACCGTCGCCGGTCCATCCGAAGAAAGAGTAGGTTTTCACCCCGGCCACCATTCACCGCCGCCGAATGCCACACCTCGGCTACCACGCCGCCCACACGGCCATGGCAACTAGGCACCACCAAGCCATGGCCTCTGCCCCAAGAGAGACACCATCAGGGCCGCCACCCCCAAGACCTTGACACCTCTTCACACGAGATCAGCCGCTACCCCGACCAATGACATGAGCGGAAAGGACCCGCCTTTCGCACTCGCGGGCTGCCCCCAGTGCTGAGATCCAATAGGCTGGCCTCCATCACCTCGTCCTCGGCACCGGGCGCGGAGACGAGCTCGGTCCTGCTGCCTGGCGCGAGACGTGCATGGTCCTGCTGTCGAGTGCGAGACGAGCTCGGTCCTCCTGCCAGGCACGAGACAAGGTCAGTCCTACTGCCGACGAGCTCGGCCCTGCTGCCGGGTGCGAGATGAGTGATGGACCGTCGCTGGGGAGGGCCAACCATTGACGAAGATAGCAGACGGATGCCCGAAGAGAAGGGTCGGAGGTCCACACAGGCCGCACACCGACGGGCCGACGCCGGATAAGTCTAGCCGCCCCCGTGAACGACCCAGACTACCGCCATGAGCCACCACCTTGAGGAGGAGACGATCATGGCAGACCACCACAGCGCCGCCGCCACCACCTACCAATGCAGGGCGGCCCCCCGCGGCCCAAGCCGCCCACGGCCCGTGCCGTCACACGGTCGAGAAAGCAAGCCAGCCGCCCACTGCCCGCCTAGACGCGGACCAACCGCCGCCCACGCCACTGCCCTTGCTAGCCACAGCCCTTGCCGCCGGACGGGCCGCCAGCGCCAGATCCGACCAGATTAGACTGGGACCGCCCCGCACGACCGAAGGATGAAGCTTCGCCTCCACTACATAGCCGCCGCGGCACCAACGAGCACCCACGCCACCAATGTCGCGACCTGCAGTCCCGCCGCCACGCCCTGAACACAGCACCGCGCCCTGCTGGATCCGCAGCACCCCGCGCTGCCAGAGACAGACGGGGAGGAGAGATCCCCTATTGCCACCCAGGCCAACCAGGCTTCGTCCAGCGGCCCGCGCGGGTGGCGGCAAGATGGGCGGAGAAGGGCGGAGTCGAGGGGAGGCGGAGAAGAAGAGGCCCGCCCGGCCGCCGCGGGGTGGCGGCGTGGACGAGCGGAAGGGCAGAGTCGCGAGACCTAACCCTCCTACCCGTTGTTTTTGTCCACTAGATCTGTATATCAAATATACCTTTGTTCGATTTGCCATCCTTCTTATCCGCCAAGTATTCGGGGTAGTTCTGCTTCCAGTGACCATTTCAGTAGAAGCACTCAGTTTCAGGCTTGGGTCTAGCTTTGGGCTTGTTCATGGTAACGGCAACTTGTTTGCTGTTCTTCTTAAAGTTCCCTTTCTATCCCTTGTCCTTTTTCTCGAAACCAGTGGTTTTGTTAACCATCAACACTTGATGCTTTTCTTGATTTCTACCTTCGTCGATTTCAGCATCGCGAAGAGCTTGGGAATTGTTTTCATCATCCTTTGCACATTATAGTTTATCACGAACTTCTAGTAGCTTGGTGATAGTGACTATAGAACTCCTGTCAATCACTATCTTATCTGGAAGATTAACTCCCACGTGATTCAAGCGATTGTAGTACCCAGACATTTTGAGCACATGCTCACTGGCTAAGCTATTCTCCTCCATCTTGTAGGCAAAGTATTTGTCAAAGGTCTCATACCTCTCGACATGGGAATAACTCTGAAATACAAATTTCAGCTCTTGGAACATCTCATATGCTCCGTGGCATTCAAAACGTTTTTGAAGTCCCGGTTCTAAGCCGTAAAGCATGGCGCACTAAACTATCAAGTAGTCATCATACCAAGCTTATCAAACGCTCATAGCGTGTGCATTTGCTCCTACAATAGGTGTGTCACCTAGTGCTACCTCTTGAGCATGCGTTGGTTTTCCCTTGAAGAGGAAAGGGTGATGCAACAAAGTAGGGTAAGTATTTCCCTCTGTTTTTGAGAACCAAGGTATCAATCCAGTAGGAGGCTACACTCAAATCCCTCGTACCTGCACAAACAAATAAGAACCTTGCAACCAACGCGGAAAAGGGGTTGTCAATCCCTTCACGGCCACTTGAAAAAGTGATCTGATAGAGATAATAAGATAAATATTTTTGGTATTTTTATGATATAGATTAGAAAGTAAAGATTGCAAAATAAAATAGATTGGAAACTTATATGATGGAAAATAGACCCGGGGGCTATATGTTTCACTAGTGGCTTCTCTCAAGATGGCATAAGTATTATGGTGGGTGAACAAATTACTGTCAAGCAATTGATAGAAAAGTGCATAGTTATGAGAATATCTAGGCATGATCATGTATATAGGCATCACGTCCGCGACAAGTAGATCGAAACGATTCTGCATCTACTACTATTACTCCACACATCGACCGCTATCTAGCATGCATCTAGAGTATTAAGTTCATAAGAACAGAGTAACGCATTACGCAAGATGACATGATGTAGAGGGATAAACTTAAGCAATATGATATAAACCCAATCTTTTTATCCTCGATGGCAATAATACAATACGTGCCTTGCTGCCCCTGCTGTCACTGCGAAAGGACACCGCAAGATTGAACCCAAAGCTAAGCACTTCTCCCATTGCAAGAAAGATCAATCTAGTAGGCCAAACCAAACTGATAATTTGAAGAGACTTGCAAAGATATCAAATCATACATAAAAGAATTTAGAGGAGACTCAAAAATTGTTCATAGATAATCTTGATCATAAACCCACAATTCATCGGATCTCGACAAACACACCGCAAAAAGAATTACATCGAATAGATCTCCAAGAAGATCGAGGAGAACTTTGTATTGAGATCCAAAGAGAGAGAAGAAGCCATCTAGCTAATAACTATGGACCCGAAGGTATGTGGTAAACTACTCACACTTCATCGGAGAGGCTATGGTGTTGATGTAGAAGCCCTCCATGATCGATTCCCCCTCCGACGGAGCGCCGGAAAAGGCCCCAAGATGGGATCTCACGGGTACAGAAGGTTGCGGCGGTGGAAATAGGGTTTCGTGGTGCTCCTGGATGTTTTCAGGGTATATGAGTATATATAGGCAAAAGAAGTCGGTCAGGGGAGCCACAAGGGGCCCACGAGGGTGGGGGCGTGCCTACCTCCCCCCCCCCCCCGGGCGCGCCCTCCTGCCTCGTGGCCTCCTTGTTTCTTTCTTGACGTCCACTCCAAGTCTCCTGGATTGCGTTTGTTCTAAAAATAACTCTCCCGAAGGTTTCATTCCGTTTGGACTCCGTTTGATATTCCTTTTCTGCGAAAGACTGAAATAGGCAAAAAAACAATAATTTGGACTAGGCCTCCGGTTAATAGGTTAGTCCCAAAAATAATATAAAAGTGTATAGTAAAGCCCATTAAACATCCAAAACAGATAATATAATAGCATGGAACAATCAAAATTATAGATACGTTGGAGACGTATCACCTAGCGGTGCATCAAGGACATAATTCTTCTGTGCAGCAATGAGGATAATTCTCAGATCACTGACCCAGTCCGCATCACTGCTACTATAATCTTTCAAATTAGTTTTCTCTAGGAACATATCAAAAACAAAGGGGAGCTACAACGCGAGCTATTGATTTACAACATAATTTGCAAATACTATCAGGACTAAGTTCATGATAAATTAAGTTTAATTAGTCAAATTACTTAAGAACTCTCACTTAAATAGACATCCCTCAAGTCATCTAAGTGATACGTAATCCAAATCAACTAACCCATGTCCGATCATCACGTGAGATGGGGTAGTCATTAATGGTGAACATCTCTATGTTGATCATATGTACTATATGATTCACGTTCGACCTTTCGGTCTCCAGTGTCCAGAGGCCATGTCTGTACATGTTAGGCTCGTCAAGTTTAACCCGAGTATTTCACATGTGCAAAACTGTCTTGCACCCATTGTATGTGAACATAGAGTCTATCACACCCGATCATCACGTGGTGTCTCAACACGATGAACTGTCGCAACGGTGCATACTCAGGGAGAACACCTATACCTTGAAATTTAGTGAAGGGATCATCTTATAATGCTACAGTCGTACTAAGCAAAATAAGATGCATAAAAGATAAACATCACATGCAATCAAAATATGTGACATGATATGGCCATCATCTTTGTGCTTTTGATCTCCATCTCCAAAGCATCGTCATGATCTCCATCGTCGTCACCGGCTCGACACCTTGATCTCCATCATAACGTCGTGGTCGTCTCGCCAACTATTGCTTCTACAAATATTGCTAACTCATAGCGATAAAGTAAAACAATTACATGGCGTATGCATTTCATACAATAAAGAGACAACCATACGGCTCCTGCCGGTCGCCAGATATCTTACAAAACATGATCATCTCATACAATATTGTATATCTCATCATGTCTTGACCATATCACATCACAACATACCCTGCAAAAACAAGTTAGACGTCCTCTACTTTGTTGTTGCAAGTTTTACGTGACTGCTACGGGCTTCTAGCAAGAACCATTCTTACCTACGCATAAAACCACAACGGTGTTTTTTCAAGTTTGATGTTTTAACCTTCTTCAAGGACCGGCCGTAGTCAAATTCGATTCAACTAAAGTAGGAGAAACAGACACCCGCCAGCCAGTGGAACTGGTCTCATGAATGTAGTCATGTAAGGTTGGTCCGGGCCGCTTCATCCAACAATACCGCCGAATCAAAATAAGACATTGGTGGTACGCAGTATGACGATCACCGCCCACAACTCTTTGTGCTCTACTCGTGCATATCATCTACACATAGACCTGGCTCGGATGCCACTGTTGGGGAACGTAGCATGCAATTTGAAAATGTTCCTACGCTCACGCAAGATCTATCTAGGAGATATATAGCACGAGGGGGAGAGTGTGTCTACGTACCCTCATAGACCGTAAGCGGAAGCATTTCACTACGTGGTTGATTTAGTCGAACTTTCTTCATGATCCACCGATCGAGTACCGAACGTACAACACCTCCGAGATCTCCACACGTTCAGCTCGGTGACGTCCCTCGCCTTTTTGATCCAGCAAGTCGTCGAGGTAGTAGATGAGTTGCGTTAGCACGACGGCATGGCGACAGTGACGGTGAAGTGATCCTCGCAGGGCTTCGCCTAAGCACTACAAAAATATGACCGAGGGTGTAAATAGTGGAGGGGGGCGCCGCACACGGCTAACAATTGATCTGGGGTGTGCTAGGCGCCCCCCTCCTCATATATATAGGTGGGAGGGAGAGGGGCTCCTGCCCTGGTTCTCCCTCCTCCCCCTTCCTTGTACAGGCGCCAGGGGAAGGAAGGGGGAGGTGGCGCCCCTCCTTTCCTTTCTCCCTTGAGGAGGGGAAGGAACGAGGGACTTGCCTCCCCCCCCTTCCTTTCCCTAGGGCTGGCCGGCCTGGTGGAGGGGCGCACCAGCCCCTTGTGGGCTGGTCTATCCCTCCCTTGGCCCATTAAGCCCCTATCTTTGCCGAGGTTGCCTGGAACCCCTTCCGGTGACCCTATATGTACCCAGTATCCTCCGGAACACTTCCGGTGTCAGATTACCATCATCTTATATATCAATCTTTACCTCTTGACCATTTAGTGACTCCTCGTCATGTCCGTGATCTCATCCGGGACTCCGAGCAACATGATAACTATATCATGATAAGGCTGGTAACTACAGTATGAGAAGGTTAATGACTATATCATGAGAAGCATGATAACTTTAGCATTGAGCAGTATCACAATTCAACACAGAAATTACTTGTGTATGTTTTAAAAAAAATCCTTGGATGAAAGTTACCATGGTGTTTAAATGTAAAATATCAGATCTGTGATGCGTAAAATTACCATAAATTTACATGAAAGTCGCCGGTGGAGTTATCTTTCAACGGTTTTTTCTTGAAGTCAAAGTTATCATGGTGGTTGAACGTAAGTTATGAGGTCCGTGGTGCATAAATGATCATGCCATTTACACAGACGTTACCGAGACATGTTTCAACAACTTTTTTCCAATGGGTAAAAAGTTATCATTGTGTTGTGTGCGTAAATTACCATATTATTTACGCAGAAGTTATCAAGGTGTGGTGAGAAGTTATTAGTGTGTTTATATGCAAGTTATCAGGCGTGCGGTCCGTAGAATACCATTTTATCTACATATAAGTCACTAGGGTACATTTCAACAACTTTTTGTCTCCTGATAAAAAAGTTACCAATTTGTTTGCATGTACGTTATGAGGTCTACAATGCATAAATTGCAATGATATTAACACAGAAAGTTATCGGGGGATGTTTCAACAACTTTTTTCCTCCTCGGTTGAAAGTTAACGTGGAGTTTGTACGTAATTTATCTTGCCTGTGGTGTAAATTATCATGTTTTTGCACAAAATTTATGAGTTGATATTTCAACAACTTTTCTCGCCCATGGTCAAAATTTGTCAATGTATGTGTATGTAACTTATCAGGTCAGCGGTACGTAAGTTATAATCCTATTTGCACAGAAGTTATCGAGGTATATTTCAACAACTTTTCCCTCTCGGATTTTCAAGTAGTGGTATTTTATTTGAACTTCACATGGATGAGTTAGCTAGTGTGTTAAGCTCTCAACATTGAAGTCTTGAGTTCGATTCCTAACTTTAGCACGATTTTTAGGCTATAAAACTACAACTATGAAAATTGCTAGCGTCAAGGAAAAATCATGGTTAACGCTCACTTGCCCCATGTCTGTCAATGCTGGACTGTAAAATCATGGTTAACGCTCACCTGCCCCATGTCTGCCAATGCTGGACTGCCATGCCATGTGACCCCAGTTTGCCGAGGTAGCTTACACGAGCTCTTGGCAACGGTGTCATAGATCGGGTCTTTTTTACTTTGGCGAGTTTATTTGTTATGAATTTCCGCTAACTGGGAGTCTGTGCTGAGCTTCTCCACTGAGTGTTGTTGAACTCGAAAAACTCAGAAGAATTCGATATCAATTGATTTTCCAGTAGTGGAAAAGTCCAGCAAAGTCTCCTTTGTTGAGTACTGCCGATTTCACCGAGTTTTTTTTTTCTTTTTTCTTTTTTTTTTTTTTGCGAAAGGATTTCACCGAGTTGTTATTGTGCCTTACTACCTCGGTCCGGGTTTATTAGGCCCCTTTGTATTTTGGGTCCAAGTTTGACCATGCATTTAAGTAAAATATATGAATTATATATGCTACCCAAAGTATATTTTTGGTTTTGTATTTGAAAGAGTTTTTCTATGGTATAGTTTCCGTGACATATAATTTATATTTTGTTAATTAAATTTATGATCAAACTTTGACTGAAAATGAAAGGGGGCCTAATAAACCCAGACGGAGGGAGTACCGTTCTTGGGTGTCCTTGGGCAGCCATGACTTGTGATGAACGTTGATATTACTCCCCGGGCAGTTCCCGGGGCATCTCTGATTAATTGCCATATATGGACGGACCACATTTACAACTCGACCGCCGTAGGTGGAGGTGTCAACACCGGCCAGTCGGGTACGTTGGGTAGATTTTGTGGCCGAGGAGGACAACTGTCCCGAGGATTTTGTGGGGTACACTGACGAGGTTACAAATGACACTCACTCCCATCACAAATGGTCCTACGTGCATGCATAAATCTCTGCACACGCACGCCTAACGTTCACCGTCTACTATACAGGAGCTCCAAGAGTATGCGGATCACCGACGGGCATGCGCTGGGGGAGGAGGTGGCCGGCGTGCTGCGGCAGGCGGCGAGCCTGGCGGCGCGGTGGGGGCACGCGCAGGTGACCCCGCTCCACATCGCCCGCTCAATTCTCTCGGCGCCGGCCAGCATCCTCCGCGCCGCCTGCGTCAGGTCCCAGTCCCACCCTATGCAGCACAACGCGCTCGACCTCTGCCTAAACCTCGCGCTCGGCAGCCTCGCCGTGACCACCGCGGTCCACAACAGTGTCGACCCGGCGCCGTCGAACGCGTGCGTGGCCGCGCTGAAGCGGGCGCAGGCGCACCAGCCCAGGGGCAGGAGCGCGGCCAAGGTCGAGCTCAAGAAGCTCGTCGTTTCCATCCTCGACGACCCGAGCGTCGACCGCGTCATGCGCGCGGCCGGCTTCTCCAGCTCCCAGGTCAGGGCCAGCGTCGAGAGCGCTGTCACTTCGTCCAAGAGATCAAGATCAAGTAGGGCAGGTTGCGACGTCCCCGCGACTTGTCCAACTCCGGTTCCGGACATGATTAGGGCTGGACAACCATCTCTCCAGACCGTCCGAGACAGAAGGTAGTTTGCTTGTTTCACAGAATGGCCAGTGTTTATCTGCATGACCTCTTCTTTTTGTTGGATGAGTTTCCTCTCTGCGTACAGTACCTACCTACTCCAGATAGCTACAGCATGCCAGGGCTATAACAGATGCATATATGTAGATAAACTATAGTTCATCAAAAGGCTAGTAGTGCGGCTAACCCAAATTTTATGATGTCACTTAACATCGCAAACAATGAGTAGCATACTGATGGTGCCGGCTGGTGACGCCAAATGTTTTTTTAGCTACTTAGTGACGCTTGACCAAAAGGTATGAAAAGATTGCTTTTTCTTAAATTATAAAAATAAAAATAAGCATACATTCAGATATTGCATATACATGCAAACATACGTACGTACGTACATACATACATACATGTGGGCTTCACCCCTGCCTTCGACGCATGCATCGTTGCATGGAAAGTAGCTAAGTAGTACTACAGTTTCTCTAGTTCAAAAGGAGCTAAGTAGTGGACGCGGTTTTTCACGTTCGCGTTCCGTATGCAGCGCGAATCCGAACCGGTCATCATGCATGATGCCCAATCAGTTAGGCCCACCGTTGTGTCGGCCATGCATCAGCTACAGGCTAGTAGATTCGTTTCTCTAGCTAGATTCTTTGCATGCTCTGCACACTTTTTCCTCATACGCTCCTGTTTAGTGGCAGGCCAGCCTCATAATTATATGAGGCATGGATAATTAACGTCGCTAGTTACTTTTTTGTGGGATAACGTCGCTACTTACTGTGGGATTATTACATGTTAACCCACAGCTTCACTAAAAAATCACGGGCATGGAATTTTTATGAAGGCTTTGTTGGACTTTATGAAGGACGTGCCTGAACTTTGCCATGAAAATCAAAAGGACCTTTGAAAAAACCAACAAAAATGAAAAGTTCTTTGAGTTTTGGCAACGAAGTTCCAAAAATATGGTTAGAAAGTACTCTACCTGTTTTTCAAAAATTGCGAGCTATGCCAGGGTTTTCCAAAAGTTCTTCCATTTTTCATGGCAAAATCCAGATACCAGTTTAACAAAGTTTGGTTCTATTTAAAACTATTTAAAGAACATTCTTTGAGAACAATTTAAATAACAGGATATTTTAATTTTGTGATGTTTAAATTACTTCCAACAATATAGGCTAGAGAGATAATCACAGAAATTAATTCTACAGTCGGAGGGGTAAAGCTAATCTAGCGACAGCGCCACCTACTACTCGATAAGACTAGCCTGGGTCGGGGCCCTTCTCAGCTTTCTTACACGCATCATGGGTAGATTTGAGCGGTGGAGATACGCGCTGTGAATGAAACGTGAATGTAAATGCCTTTTCCCCTAAGTAGTATTATGCTTTCTCTAGTCAGGAAGGCTGAGCTGAAACAGGCAAGCCATAAAGCCACTTAGGCATTTGACATCAGCTCGTGCGTACTCAAGTCGGTTTGTAGGTGCTATATAAGGGCACAACTCCTCCCGTTGTAAATTACTCCATCCAGTGCAAAGCAGTGAACCAGTACTACACCACTCAAGTGTGTCCGTGAGCTAGCTTTAGTACAAGGCAGAAGTACTAGTGCAGTTTAGCTACTAGTTGGAACATACCAGTGACACTCCAATTCATCTATGTGCTGCATGTATTGTAGCTTGCGCTAGCTGCAGTCTAGATCGTCATTCCTCTACTTTGTCAGATCCTTAATAGCTTACTAGTCGGTAGTTTGGGCTAACAATTGACATCAGAGCCTCATTCCAGTGGCCATGTCAAGATGCTGCACCTCCGGTGGTTCCAAGATGCTGCCAGAGCAGCAGCTGCGGACAATATATGAGTAATATGTATATGCCAATATATGGTAATGATATTCATCACCTTGGGTTAGAATAAGTTATTTTACACTTGACGTTGAGATATATGATGATGATGATGATATTAGTAGCATTATTTTCACTTTTCGTTTATAAGTATATATCTATATTGTTGAAAAGTTCAATTGCACACACTTTGTATAAAATCAGTGATATACCTAGCCGTAAGCAATTAGGAGGGACTGGGTCATTAGGATTAACATCTTTAGACCCAAAAAAGTAGTATTATTTCTTACTGATTTTCTTGAGGCTGAATTGGGCTAGAACATGGACTTGAGGCCTCCTAAAGCACCTCTTATGAAATAATGCATATATGAACTAAGATACTTACTCCATTTTGAAATATAGTGCACATAGTTTGTTTTTCAAACTCAAGCTTTATCAAGTTCAGTTTTATAAGAAACCAATGTCCATGCTCCGCCTCTCCCACGTCACACATTTCTATTCACATGTGTCTGCCTTTTCATCTGCCTTCATTGCATGCCAAGAAAATGAGTAACATGGATGTCAACCATTTCATTTCCATGCAAAGAAAAACTTGCATTCAAAAAGAACCACATCACCTTACTAAAAGCTGATTTTTTTAATATAAAATATTTCGTAGCTTGAACTATTTTTCTGGTTGATAATTGGTTTTTACTATCAACATCATATCAGCTAGGGCTGCAAAACAAGATCAAAGTAACTTGGATATGTTCTTAAAATTCTGTTTACCCTCTTCTGTTACCACAAAATAACACGTGAGTTACCGTCCTATTTAGTCTACCAGATACAATTGCGACTTTTTAAACTACTGAATGTTAACTTACTTTTTAACAAACAAAATTGGACTCTTTTGTTTGGGCATAAAAGTACTCCAATCTCCAGGCTATATGTTACAAGTTATGACGTAGCAGCAACTTCGATACCAGTAAGGTGGCATCATTAGTGGTCCTAACTAGAAGTTATCAGAACATAAGTTATCAGAACATACACATAGAGTCGACACCAAATAAGTATCATTAGGCCCTTCCCAGTGCTTCATGGTGTACAAGTGCTAAGAGTGCCACATAGGCAAAAAAAAGTGATGTGGCAAAACAATTAAAGAGGAGCGAGAGAGTATTATGGTGACCCCTAGAAAGAATGGTGCTAAGCGCGTGGACCTATTTAAAATGACTACCAACCAATGCATGAAGGAGTTTAAACAATTCCATGAGGGAAGCTTAGCTACAAAAGCTAAGGACCCATGCATTGAGGAGACTAGTTGCTAAGATTTTTAATGCACTTAGCACCTCATCTACGCATTAATGCATTGGAAGAGGCCTTATATACGCCATGAAATACAGTATGTTTTTACATGTATTTATTGGTAATTACTGATGATGATTATTTTTCCTCTATGAACCTGCCATGTAAGTAAAGTATATCATTTGGCAACAAAATTGGCCACCAATTTTTCCAGTGTATGTGCATGCTTCACTATGTTGATATTTCCAAGAAATTTGCTTAAAGTAAACATCTAGACATGTACAATAATAATATTCCCGGTGTTTCTATTGCAGTGAGTGCCAAGCTAGCAATGCAAAAACAGGAGCAGGGGGGCAACCGGCCATCTTTGGCGCAACGACGGCGAGCATTCCTCCGTGGCTCCGCCGCTACAAAGATACAACTTGCGTCAGGTCAACATACTGCGGCGCCAGTCTTCAGGCAGACGTACGTATAACATCTTGTACAGTATGTGTCTACTGTATTTCACTCGTGAGGTGGTGAACCCGATTAGTTAATTGCCCGGCCGTGAGTGTCTGACACATGCATGCAGGCTGCTTGCCGCCGGCCGAAGTTCACGGAGCTCACCGCGACAAATCTCAATATCCTCTGCAACGCGCTCGAGCTGCGCGTTCCGCGTCACGGGAACATCATCCCCGGCATATCGTGCACGGTGCTCCGGTGCAGATCCGGCGTGACGAGGACTATTCCTAGCTCGTTGTCCTCGACGAAAGCGACCTGCCTGCTCTTCCTAGGAAGGGACTATGGCGGCAAGGTGGCAGTCGCTCAGGAGCTCGCGAGGCTCGTGTTTGGCTCATACGCCGAGTTCACCGCCGTCCAGCTGCAGGGCAGCTCTAACATCCGCACACACAGCGGCAAGCTCGCCCTCAAGAGGCAGAGATCGCCGAACAATGACGGCGACCTCGGAGCGAGGCTGTTTGAAGCGGTCGCGGAGAACCCTCGCCGCGTTATATTGATGGACGGCGTCGACCGACTGGATCGCGATTCGAAGATGCACATCATGGGGGGAGGAATGGTGAGGGGATGCAACGGTGACGTGGTCAGCCTGGAGGATGCCATCATAGTGCTGAGCGCCTCTGACTCGAGGAGGTACGTGGCTTCACCTTCCTCCCCACGGGTGGAACGGCGGTTTGGTGGACAGAACCGTGAGAAAGGTGATGACGGCACGGAGATGAAGCGTCGTCATGGCTGTGATTTGAATGTTTGTGCAGTGGATGAGGAAGAGGAGGAGGAACATAGTTCGGCTGACGATGAGGGGATCCAGAATGTCGTGGATGGTGTTTTCCTTTTCAATTAGCAGAGATTTTTCTTTTTCATACCATTATAGGTATTTCGAACTGTTAGATTCCGCATTCAGAATTTGCTTTGTGTTTTAATAAAATTATTAAGGAGAACTGTTTTTCGCTCCCCATTTGTATTTCAGAAAACCATTTTATGAGAAGAACTAGAAAGTTTATTTTGGCTGAATGCTGGTTGGAAATAACTTTATACTCCCTCCGTAACTGAATATAAGACAATGTCCTACTGTTAAAAACGTCTTATATTAAGTTACAAAGGTCCTGAGTGTTAGAATATGTTGTATGCAGATAGGAGAGTAGTTTAAATCTTTGTAATCTTATCTCCTCTTATCTCTACTTCTGTTAAACCTCCTGTACCGAACATGATCGATCTCCTTGTTAGAATAAATCCGAGGCATACCGTTGATCATCCGAGGACCAAGCAATCACACAAGGCACGACACCGAGATTTGTTAACGAGGTTCATCGATATGGCTACATCCCCGGGGCATGACTACGGGCGCTCCTCCCCATGACACCGTCACAATACCGCACACCGGCCACCCGGGCGCCGGCACACGCCGCCGACAACTCCAACAAACTCCACCTTGGCGAATATTCTCCACCACCTTGAATTCGTCAATGCATCAAACTTCCATGTACATTGGACTTGAGTTTATCCCATGAGCACCGCTGCTACTCCAAAGACTCCGTATGACTCCACCTGCAACTTGTAGTCCCTTCCTTTCTTGACCACAGTCAACACTTGAGCAAAATTAAGTTCCTTGTTACTCTAGTTTGTGCTCCCAACTTCCAGAGTATCCGTCCAACGCAATCACACATTGATCACTGACCTGTGTGGAAATGAACAACTCACATATTGGGTGTCACACATAAGAGTTACCTGAACTCAACATCACCGCTCCTTTCTTGACCGTCTGTCTGAAACTTGAAAGAATTTCACCATTGCTTGTAGTCGTCCCGAGCCGAATTCGCAGTTGTCTCACCACATGTATGACCACCAGAGCCCTGGCCCGTCTCCATGTCCCGTGCATACTGCACACCCTCGCCGCTATTACCGCGTCGAGCCTCCGCTGTCCCGGTCGAGTCTCAAGGGTCGCGAAACCACACCACTCAACTGAAAGAAATATGCCCTAGAGGCAATAATAAAGTTATTATTTATTTCCTCATATCATGATAAATGTTTATTATTCATGCTAGAATTGTATTAACCGGAAACATGATACATGTGTGAATACATAGACAAACATATAGTCACTAGTAAGCCTCTACTTGACTAGCTCATTAATCAAAGATGGTTATGTTTCCTAACCATAGACATGTGTTGTCATCTGATTAATGGGATCACATCATTTGGGAGAATGATGTGATTGACATGACCCATCCCGTTAGCTTAGCACATGATCGTTTAGTATTCTGCTATTGCTTTCTTCATGACTTATACATGTTCCTGTAACTATGAGAATTATGCAACTCCCGTTTACCGGAGGAACACTTTGGGTACTACCAAACATCACAACGTAACTGGGTGATTATAAAGGAGTACTACAGGTGTCTCCGAAGGTACATGTTGAGTTGGCGTATTTCGAGATTAGGTTTTGTCACTCTGATTGTCGGAGAGGTATCTCTGGGCCCTCTCGGTAATACTCATCACTGAAGCCTTGCAAGCATTATAACTAATGAGTTAGTTATGAGATGACATATTACAGAGCGAGTAAAGAGACTTGCGATAGCGAGATTGAACTAGGTATTGGATACCGACGATCGAATCTCGGGCAAGTAACATACCGATGACAAAGGGAACAACGTATGTTGTTATGCGGTTTGACCGATAGAGATCTTCGTAGAATATGTAGGAACCAATATGGGGATCCAGGTCCCGCTATTGGTTATTGACCGAGAATGGTTCTAGGTCATGTCTACATAGTTCTCGAACCCGTAGGGTCCGCACGCTTAACGTTTCGATGACAGTTTTATTATGAGTTTATAAGTTTTGATGTACCGAAGTTTGTTCGGAGTCCCGGATGTGATCACGGACATGAAGAGGAGTCTCGGAATGGTCGGGACATAAAGATTGATATATTGGAAGCCTATGTTTGGACATCGGAAAGGTTCCGGGTGAAATCGGCATTTTACCGGAGTAGCGGGAGGTTACCGAAACCCCCCGGGGGGTTAATGGGCCTACATGGGCCAAGAGGGAGAAGAGGAAGGAGCCAGGAGGGGGCCGCGCGCCCCTCCCCCTCCTAGTCCGAATAGGACAAGCGAAGGGGGCGGCGCCCCCCCTTTCCTTCCCCTCTTCCTCCTCTTTCCCCTTTCTCTCCTACTCCTACATGGAAAAGGGGAGTCCTACTCCCGGTGGGAGTAGGACTCCCCCCTGCGCGCCCCTAGGCGGGCGGCCTCCTCCCCTTGGCTCCTTTATATACAGGCGGGGCACCCACGAACACACAAGTTGATCTACGGATCGTTCCTTAGCCGTGTGCGGTGCCCCTTCCACCATATTCCACCTCGGTCATATCGTCGCGGAGCTTAAGGCGAAGCCTGCGCCGATAGAACATCATCATCGTCACCACGCCGTTGTCTTGTGGAACTCATCTCCGGAGCCTTTGCTAGATCGGAGGGCGGAGATCGTCATCGAGCTGAGCGTGTGCTGAACTCGGAGGCTCCATACGTTCGGTGCTTGGATCGGTCGGATCGTGAAGGCGTCGACTACATCAACAGCGTTGTGCTAACGCCCGCTTACGGTCTACAAGGGTACGTGGACGAACACTCTCCCCACTCGTTGCTATATCATCACCATGATCTTGCGTGTGCGTAGGAAAATTTTTGAAATTACTACGTTCCCCAACAGTGGCATCCGAGCCTAGGTTTTATGCGTTGATGTTATATGCACGAGTAGAACACAAGTGAGTTGTGGGCGATACAAGTCATACTGCTTACCTGCATGTCATACTTTGGTTATGCGGTATTTTGAGATGAAGCGGCCCGGACCGACATTACGCGTACGCTTACGCGAGACTGGTTTCACCGTTACGAGCACTCATGCTTAAAGGTGACTGGCGGGTGTTTGTCTCTCTCATTTTAGCTGAATCGAGTGTGGCTACGCCCGGTCCTTGCGAAGGTTAAAACAGCACCAACTTGATGAACTATCGTTGTGGTTTTTGATGCGTAGGTAAGAACGGTTCTTGCTAAGCCCGTAGCAGCCACGTAAAATTTGCAACAACAAAGTAGAGGACGTCTAACTTGTTTTTGCAGGGCATGTTGTGATGTGATATGGTCAAGACGTGATGCTATATTTTATTGTATGAGATGATCATTGTCGGTGTCAAAACCGGCGGATCTCGGGTAGGGGGTCCCGAACTGTGCGTCTAGGCGGATGGTAACAGGAGACGAGGGACACAATGTTTTTACCCAGGTTCAGGCCCTCTCGATGGAGGTAATACCCTACATCCTGCTTGATTAATATTGATGATATGGGTAGTACAAGAGTAGATCTACCACGAGATCAAGGAGGCTAAACCCTAGAAGCTAGCCTATGGTATGATTGTTGAGATGTAATGTTGTGTCCTACGGACTAAAGCCCTCCGGTTTATATAGATACCGGAGAGGCTAGGGTTACACAGAGTCGGTTACAATGGTAGGAGATCTACATATCCGTATCGCCAAGCTTGCCTTCCACGCCAAGGAAAGTACCTTCCGGACACGAGCGAGTCTTCAATCTTCTATCTCGTGATGCGAGAGTCGGCGGATATTGATAGTCCGGCTGTCCGGACACCCCTAGTCCAGACTCCTCGGTAGCCCCGAACCAGTCTTCAATGACGATAAGTCCGGCGTGCATAATGTTCGGCATTGCAAGGCGGGTTCCTCCCTTGAATAATCCGGAGAAGATAATGAACACCAGGATAGTGTTCGACTCTGCAAAATAAATTCCACATTCCAACGTAGAGAGAATAAAACATATACACTTAGTTCAATCTGCTGACGTATTACGCAGCGTGATATCACACCGCAGCCAAGCCCTCGTTTTTATTATTCCGCCTCAGCACGTTTAGCGAAGCGGTTTCCTTGGCACGTCCTGTCGAAGCAGAGATTGTGTTCCCTTTTATCCGGGATCCTCATCAATACATGCGTGGGTAACCCAACCGTTCCGTCGCGCGCCTCCTCTATCGAAGGGAATCTCAAGCAGTCACGGAGGCGGCCCTTGGTATTATTTCCCTTTATAAGAGGACCGGGCCCGTCCTTGTCTTTCAACCCTGATCGAATCTTTCCTCTGCTCCCGGTTCCAACACCAAGAGCTTCAGACTCGGCGCCGGATCCACAACAATGTCGGCTCCGACCTCCGGGGCGGTGGATGCCCTCCTCCCTCACGGAGGAGGACATATTGAAGTTGCGTGAGGCCAAGCACAGCCCTCGAGGTTTCAGACAGGTTGCTCTGCCTCGGCAGGCCGTGCCAGCCCCCGAGCCCGCGAATCGTCGTTTCACATCTCACCTCCGTCGGGATTAGGTTTCCCAACGGATCCTTTTGTGAGGGGGCTCCTGTTCTACTACGGGCTGGACTTCCACGACTTGGCTCCGGAGTCCATCCTCCATATCTCCGCATTCATTATCGTCTGCGAAGCCTTCATCCGCGTCATCCCCACTTCGCCTGTGGCTGAAAACATTCAAGGTGGAGCGAAGATGATCGGGGCGTCAAGCGGAGTGTGGCGGGCGACCATAAGCAAGAAGGTCGATGCCCGTGGCTCAAGGTTCCTTCAAGAGGAACAGGATTGTGGCAGCAGAGTGGTTCTACATCACCGCTCCAAGGGGCAAGCGAAGCCGCCGCCCTCCTTCCGCTCGGGACCTCCACGGCAAGCGATGTCGTGGGTCGACCAAGGGCTCAAGCTGGGGCCGTCGAGGATGTGCCCGCACTGCAGGGGCAATTCGAGACCTCCAAACAAGGGAGATCGGCCTGGTCAAGGTGATGCAAGTCATGCTAGTCGAGGCACCTCCTACCTGCAAGCGTCGTCCTCTCCGTCTATGGGAGTTCAATCCGGAGGGACCTCGTATTCTCCAGCATTTTATGGGCGCGACACCCGTGGAGATGTACAAGATGTTCTTGGACCGCAGTACCGTGTGTCAGATTCGCCGAGGACGCAGGCTTAAGCCGCGATCGCCGGATACTCGAGTAAGTAGCTCGAGCTCGGACGTTCTATCAGTATGCCTTTCAAAAGATCATCTCGACCCTTTTTATTCTCTACAGGAATGGGTGGCGCGATCAAGGCTGATAAGGTGTCCGACCCCCTCCCGAGACCGTGACTGGAGCCCGTGCTGGTCGAATGTTGGAGGTTGCGCCCACGTAGAAGGGGCGAAGGGGAGATAAAGGAGCTAATACGCCGTCCAAAGGGGTGAAGAGAAGGGAACCAAGGATTCCTCCTTGAGAGGAGAAGAGGACCGCCTCTGAAGATCCGGAGGTCAGAGCCCCTAAGCGTGGGAAGAAATCCCCACCGTGGGGTCCGGCGTCCGGAGAGAATCCGGACGCTCAATCATCACCCAAGGACCAGCCCTCCAACGAGCCGTGAGTATGAAAGAGGGAGTTTAATAAGGAAGTACCTTCGTTTATGTACAGAGGTAAGCGAAATATTTATATCGCAGATTCGGATCTGCAGCCATCTCGGATGAGTTCATCCTCGGGGATCTTCTTCGGAGATGATGGAGAGCGTCGCCTCATGCCACGCCGCCGGATGAGGCGGCGAGCCGAAGTGTCATCACGGCGGGCGTCCCGAGTTCGGAGGGCCAAAGAGTTCAGCACCCACGAGTCGGCGGGAGGCGAAGAGTTTGCTTGAGAGGCGTCCATTTGAAGATCACCGCGTTAATGGGTGCGGTGGTTGGAAGGATTTCGTCCGCTGAAAGCGGATTATGCAATGCCGCCTCGAGCTTGTTGGCGGGATTTGAGGTATCTTGAAAATGATGCACCTTTGTCTTTTAACAGTTACGCATATAAAAATCGCTCTGTATAGATAGTAGCCCCGAGACTCGGTAGGTTGTCGAAGGCGACAGCGCGTCGAGGATCGAAAATCAAAACATCTCGGTAACGAATACCGCCATTTCGATGCAGGTGGCGAGATAGTCCGGGGCCAGCCGGATGATCGGTTGTTTAATCGAGTCGACATTTGGACATGGCGATCTTGACATCGCACTTGTCAATCAGCGACTTGACGAGTCGCAAGGTAAATAAATTCCCATAACCGGTTTATTGAGTGGGTTAAAGCCCTCCTCGATAAGTTATATGATGTTTATCTGAGACGGGCGGCTGCTGTGGAGACCTTGGGCGAGCTTGCACAAGCTAAGGAGCAAGCCGAAGGAGTGATGCGGCTGCCGCGAGGGCGGTCGAGGAGTTGAAGGCCGAAAAGGCTGCGCACTGCCTAAGCAGGGCGGAGGTGGCTGAATTGGCCAAGAATTTGAAGGATGCTACCGACCGTAGAGAGGCTCTTGAAAAGAAGCGCCTATTGGAGCGGGAAGACCTGAAGAAGGCCACCGCCGAAGCCAAGGATGCCCGTTACGCAATGCGGCTATGAAGGAGGAGCTGCGCTAAGCCGAGAAATCACGGTGGCAAGCCGTTTCTTATCGTCGCCGGTTTATGGATGCCAAGTATGCTAAATTTGGCGGTGGAGTTCGGAGGATCCTTACATGGACTTGGCTGCGAGTGCGGCCGACGCCGTTAAGCACTTCGGCGCCGGGGATCACGAGGTGGAAGAGTTATATTGGACTCAATTCCACAGTCCGGATCGCCCTCTTCATTGTCGGACAGGTTGGCGAATGGGCGAACTGAATAGACTGTCCGGGCTGGCTATGGTCGACATCGTGGCCCATGTGTGGCGAGAGAGGTCCAAGGCGACGAGCTATTTGACCCTCTCGCAGCAGTTCCTTGGGGCTGTGCCGCATATCAAGGAGATGAAGCGGTCGGCCTGCATCGGTAGCGGATGGCTCGCCCGTGTAAAGCGCGATGTCCGGAGATGGATGCCACCGCTGTTGCTGCCCAAGGTTCGGATGGGAGGCGGCTTCTGCGGCGTTATTTCGGGAAGTTATGCTTGGCGCTTCGTATAATAGAGTCGGAGTGCTCGAAGAATGTAACGTTCAATTGAGCGCATTAACTTGTGTATAAACGATTATAGTATGAATGCTTTTTATACTTGTGCTTCCAAGTAGTAAAACTTCTCCTGTGCGGCCGTTTGCGTATACTTGTGTATAACCTGAAAGATGCGATCTTGACTTCAGCCCCTTGCACAAGGTGCTGGGGTGTTCGCAAAATAAGCTTTTTCACATAATCCGACGTCTCGGTCTGTTATAAGGAGGTGGTAGCGTAGCTAACGAGGCAATCCGGACTATAGTGCTTTATTTCTTTCACTTAGCCAATGGAGCTCGAGGGTGGGGCTACCATATAGCCCCTAATGACACCGCACATCTCCGGATTCGAGTGCGTATGTGCTGACCGAAGCGGCCCTTCGTCAAAGTGAAATTCTAAACATTCGGTAGTCGATCAAGTGGTGACCGGACTCTCGCTATATCATGACGATCGGTTTGGCTTTCTCTCTTGAGGTGCTTTCCCCCGAACCGGGGCACAATCGCGATAGTTCTCCCGGTGCGCGTTAGCGGGTGATCTGAGCGTAAGGCAGCAAAACACAGAGCCGAGCAAACCCAACATTTGACCAAAGACATGATTCGGAGCTGATGCATATAATGCCCAACTTGAGACGTCGAACAGTCCCGAAGGTGTTCGGACTTTATGATAACGGGCAGAATTATGCCCTAGACCCCTTGTGTCCAGGTACGGGCATTGTCTTCCGACGCGGCCAATGCCAAAGCGTCAGGCTCCACTTTGGCTATAGGAGGAAGCCAAGGGAGATTAACAACAAGAGACAGTAATAAAAAGGTCTATGTAGGGTCTTAATCTGAAAAGAATCCTTGCGACGGGTCCCTCTGCGTCTGCGCTGTGTCTCCGTTCGCCGTTATCACGGGCCGGATGCGCACGTTTGTTCATCTGTAGAAAAGAGGAACATTTTAGTTTTAGAAACAGTTAGATGCGAAAATAATGCAAAAGAATAAATGCAAATAATTAAAGCTAGGTTTATATGAAACCGCGGTTAGTTGTCTTGCGCAGCCCTTATGAAAGGGTATGCGGCTAGGGAGCCCTAGGCTGCTGAGTACGGATTCGTCTATCCGAGTCCGGGGTCTTTAAGTGACCCTTACCTGAAATGGTGCCATGTGGACCGGGCATCTTAAGTGTAAGAGGCGCGTGTCGGTATGGCGTTGAAGCGGACAAAAGCCTTCGTCCCAATAGTGCTTGATATTCACTTTTAAATGGGGCGATATGGAAAATTAACTTTTAGCGTCGAGAATTGTTCGGCAATCGAACACGACTTCTAATAATATCGAGCACTGTGCATTTGGCGTAAGGGCCTGTGAAACTCCTTTGAAGGAAGTGCGGCTGTGTCGAATTTTGGTAGGGTCTATCCCCATCCGACGGATTGTGTTTGAATATAGCAGGTTTAAGTCACTGCTTCCGTCCATTAGGACGTTTGTGAATTGTAGTCCGTCTATTATCGGATTCAATATCAGGGGAGTCCGTCCCCATGTTGAACACTACGGAGTAGTCGGATGGTCGAAAGTGATTGGTTTTGATATCCAATCTCTACGATTCTGCTGAGTTGGACCGCGAGGCTCTTTTTAGAAAGTGTCGCGCTGTTTTTCCGTGTCCTCACATAAAGTGAGTTTACTGCTTTGACCCCTTGTGGGAAAGTCTTTTGTTTTCCGGTGTCCTGCTGGCGGGGTTTATCTTCTTCTCTTGACGTGTCGAGCCCCTTGCGTTCGGCGTTTAGTCGGCCGGACTGTTTGAAAACCCAACAATCCCTGTGGGTGTGATTTGCGAGCCTTTAGGGTACTTGTGGATTTGACATATCCGACCCGAATTTTGTGTAGGTTAGACGGTTCGTCATTTGTCGTCCTTGAGGGGTTGAGCTTTATTATTGGCCGTGAGCTTTTAAATCCGGCGTTGACTGCTGTGCTCTTTGGGCTTTTTCTTTATTCGGCGCTGTTCTTTCCTCGCCGTGATTTTCCATTCCATCTCTTATCTCGGATGTACTTGGGTGTTGGTGCTGCTTCTTGCTAGCCAGCTGTCCTCTCTCGCATAAGCGGGTCATGAGGCTTGTTAATGCGGTCATTGTCCTCGGTTTCTCTTGACCGAGGTGTCTGGCGAGCCATTCGTCTCGGATATTGTGCTTGAAAGCTGCTACGGCTTGGCGTCCGGACAATCGACTATTTGGTTCTTTTGGTAAGGAACCTGTTCGAAATTTCATGGCTGACTCTCCGGGCTGTTGAGTTATGTGACTTAGGTCATCTGCATCCGGAGGCGGACATAAGTCCCTTGAAAATTTGCTCTGAACGCTTCCTCGAGCTCTTCCCAACTTCCAACAAGTGTTTTTCGGGAGGCTTTTGAGCCAATGACGGGCTGGCCCTTTGAGCTTGAGGGTAGATATTTTATGGCGTGGAGATCATCTCCTCGGCCATATGTATATGCAGATATATAGTCTTCTATCCAGACTCGAGTCTGTTGTTCCATCATAGGCTTCTATGTTTATGGGTTTAAACCCTGCTGGGAATTCATGATCCAGCACCTCGTCTGTGAAGCATAGTGGGTGTCTGGGCCCTGCACTTATGTATGCCGCTATCGTCCGACACTTGATGTGTTCCTTTGCTTATTGGGGCTTTCCTTTTGGGTCCGTAGATGGACTGGCTGGGCCATTTGACGGTGGGGGCTTTATGGCCTCTTCGTCAATTCAGGAGCAGCTTGCGCTTGGTAGCTCTTGATTGGTGGCTGTTGCCGTGTTTGTCTGCGGTTTTGAGTACTTTGCTCCACCTTATTCGAGCGCGTCTTCCGCTGCATTGAGCTTCCGTTTTTCCTTCTTGAGCTTCTTCTGTAGCGATGAGCCTGCGCTTGCAAAGCTCTTGTTCGACGGGCTCCTCGAGTTAAATCGTCATTGGGGCTTGTTTCGTCTTGGAGGGAGGTACATAGTTGTGATCCTCAACCTTTTCTTCTGCCGCCCTTTCGTGAGGGCTTGCTTCTACATCCTCCTTCGCTGAGTCTTCTTTGGAGGGATCGTCTTCGCACTCTCCGAGTGTTATTTTCTCCGTGCGGACTCTCCATTCTTGTTGTGGCGGGATTTAGGCGGCGCCCGACGCCCGGCGTTGAGGCTGCTTCTTCAAAGAATCTTCCTCCGCTGCTTTTTCGCCATCCCTTCTTTTGGGGTATCCACCATGTAAGCGTCATATGACGAGGTGGCCTTCCGCGTGCCCGTGGTGGGCGCTGGTCTGATCATCTCCGGCATCATCGTCCATAGCGTCGATGTCGCCGAGTCGTAGTCTAGCATGTCGGTTAGATCCTCGGCGGTGGCTACAAAGTGGGAGGTGGGTGGGCTCTGAATTTCTTCATCGTCCGTAATCCAACCGTCCTGGCCATAATCCGGCCAGGATTCTCCTGATAGCGACAGATGCTTCAGGGAATTCAAGATATCGCCAAAAAGCGAGTCTTTGAAAAGATGTCCATGGCGGTGAATTCCATAACCGGCGCCCAATCCGGTTTAACTGGCAGGGGCGCGGGAGGCTCGGAGTCCGGCGAGGAGTCCGGCGCCTCGGGATCACGAGTTTCACAAGGGACAAGATCGGTATTCGGCTCCATCGCCGTAGATGTTGAAGCCCCCGGGGCGGCGTCTATCCACCGGCCCTCGTCATGGGCAATCGGCTCCGGGCAAGTAGCCGGGGCGGATTCGAGTGCGGCCACCAAAGCACTGTCCGTGGCGAGCAGATCATGCCCGTCGTCATGCGTGGTCGGCGGCGCTTGGCTGTGGCTCGAGTCCGTCAAAGATCAAGTCTCCGCGGTCATCGGCCGTGAAGTTTAGGTTTCCGAATCTAACCTGACGGCCAGGGGCGTAGCTTTCAATCTGCTCCAGATGGCCAAGGGAATTGGCCCGCAGTGCAAAGCCGCCGAATATGAAGATCAGTCCGGGGAGAAATGTCTCACCCTGGACAGCGTTGATGGTTGAAGATGCCATCGAGCCTATCGGTGACGACACAGAGGAACTCTCAATGAAAGCACCAATGACGGTGTCAAAACCGGCGGATCTCGGGTAGGGGGTCCCGAACTGTGCGTCTAGGCGGATGGTAACAGGAGACGAGGGACACAATGTTTTTACCCAGGTTCAGGCCCTCTCGATGGAGGTAATACCCTACGCCCTGCTTGATTAATATTGATGATATGGGTAGTACAAGAGTAGATCTACCACGAGATCAAGGAGGCTAAACCCTAGAAGCTAGCCTATGGTATGATTGTTGAGATGTAATGTTGTGTCCTACGGACTAAAGCCCTCCGGTTTATAGAGACACCGGAGAGGCTAGGGTTACACAGAGTCGGTTACAATGGTAGGAGATCTACATATCCGTATCGCCAAGCTTGCCTTCCACGCCAAGGAAAGTACCTTCCGGACACGAGCCGGAGTCTTCAATCTTCTATCTTCGTAGTCTGGGAGTCCGGCGGATATTGATAGTCCGGCTGTCCGGACACCCCCTAGTCCAGGACTCCCTCAATCATGTTTTGTAACCGAAGTTATCGGCAACTGGCAGGAGTCGTATGGTTGTCGCTTTATTGTATGAAATGCAAATGCCCTGTAATTGCTTTACTTTATCACTAAGCGGTAGTGATAGTCGTAGAAGCAATAGATGGCGTAACGATAATGATGCTACGATGGAGATAAAGGTGTCGCGCCGGTGACGATGGTGATCATGACGGTGCTTCGAAGATGGAGATCACAGGCACAAGATGATGATGGCCATATCATATCACTTATATTGATTGCATGTGATGTTTATCCTTTATGCATCTTATCTTGCTTTGATTGACGGTAGCATTTTAAGATGATCTCTCACTAAATTATCAAGAAGTGTTCTCCCTGAGTATGCACCGTTCGAAACTTCTTCGTCTTTGAGACACAACGTGATGATCGGGTGTGATAGGCTCTACATTCAAATACAGCGGGTGCAAAACAGTTGCACCGCGGAATACTCAGTTATACTTGACGAGCCTAGCATATACAGATATGGCCTCGGAACACGGAGACCGAAGCGTCGGCGTGAATCATATAGTAGATATGATCAACATAGCGATGTTCACCATTGAAACTACTCCATCTCACGTGATGATCGGACATGGTTTGGTTGATTTGGATCACGTGATCACTTAGATGACTAGAGAGATACATCTGCCTAAGTGGGAGTTCTTAAGTAATATGATTAATTGAAATTAAATTTATCATGAACTTAGTACTGATAGTATCTTGCTTGTCTATGTTTGTTTGTAGATAGATGGCTCGTCTTTGTTGTTCCGTTGAATTTTAATGCGTTCCTTGAGAAAGCAAAGTTGAAAGATGATGGTAGCAATTACACGAACTGGGTCCGTAACTCGAGGATTATCCTCATTGCTGCATAGAAAAATTACATCTGGAAGCACCGCTAGGTGCCAGCGTCTTCTTGATGCAACCGATGGCGTTAAGAACGTCTGGCGCGAGCAAAGCTGATGACTACTCTATAGTTCAGTGTGCCATGCTTTACGGCTTAGAACCGGGCCTTCAACGGCGTTTTGAGCGTCATGGAGCATATGAGATGTTCCAGAGTTGAAGTTAATATTTCAAGCAAATGCCCGGATTGAGAGATATGAAGTCTCCAATAAGTTCTATAGCTGCAAGATGGAGGAGAATAGTTCTGTCAGTGAACACATACTCAAAATGTCTGGGTATAATAATCACTTGATTCAACTAGGAGTTAATATTCCTGATGACACTAGTAGAAAACCACCCATTAGTCCCGGTTCGTAAGGGCCTTTAGTCCTGGTTCGGGAACCGTGACTAACGGGTCGTTACTAATACCTCAACCCATTAGTCCCGGTTCAAACACGAACCAGGACCAATGTGCCTCCACGTGGGCCTGTGCGCCGAGCCGGTCGAGGGGCCTTTGGTCCCGGTTGGTGGCTCAAGCTGGGACCAAAAGGCATCCCGTGTCGCATTCCGATGGCTGGGGTTTTTTTTTTTTTTTGAAAGGAGGGGGTTGGGGTTTTGGGGGTTAATTTAGGTGTTTCAGTATATTGTGTTAGCTAGCTAATTAATAGAGAGAAGTGTCCTCTCTTATGTCCGTGCTTGGTCGGCCTTCGTAGTATATATACATAAGTGATCGAGAGAACCATTGATCTGAAGTTCGTCATGCATACCGAGAGAAGTGATCGATCGACCTCTCCTTCTCCGAGAGATTGGTCGAACAACAAGTTTCTTGGCTACATACATGTACAATCTATATAAGATCTCTTAATTACAAACCACTAGCATTTGAATTGAAGTTCCACATGGTTTTCTCCGGCTTTCTTGATAACGTCTTCAAGAAAGAATCCGCCAATTCCTCTTGAATTGCTTTCATGCGATCTGGCGATAGGAGTTCATCCGCATCCGCCACGTCTAATTAATTTGAAGAAGGGGTTAATTAATACATATATATGAATGAAACTCAACAGAAATGATCGTGTAATAAAATGAAATTGTGAATATTGCTTACGCACTTCATATTGTCTTCTAGAGTAGCCCCGCTTGTTTTTCAAAGTCGCGTTGTGGATGAACTCGCACACGTAGTATCCACAGAAATCATTCCCTTCCTCCTGCCACAAGCACTTTACGAGAAATAGAGGTCAATCAAACTGATAATGAAGCATTATATAAATGGCATTGATGAAAGTATAGCTATAGAATCAACGGGAGATGCGCACAACTAGCTAGCCAATAGTACTTACTTTCGGGTATGTATATCGCAGCTCCTTCGGCAGTCCCGGAGCTTGTGCGGTGAACTATTTCCAAACCCTGCAAGACAAAGAAAATAATTATTATTACTTGAGATATCAGGAAATGAACAAAAAGTTGCCGATATGGTGCGATAATGATCGATTGAACTTACTTGCTGAGCATTTCAGTCATGTCCGCATAGGTTTGGGATCTTTCCGTCTCGAGTCTAAGGCGGTTACTAGTCCATGCTCAAGCTTAATCTCGAGAAGAATATAGTGGTACCTGCACGCATGCATAACTCATCAATTACATTAACCTCGCTCGAGTAATAAGGAAAACCGAATATGCACACGACAGTAACACTCACGGGCCGTTGTAAGGAAATAGTATGGTATCTTTGTTTTGATTTTTGATCAATGATTGTAGCAAGTTGTCCTCGGCCTCTTCGACGCGCTTTTTAACCAGAAATACATCTATGATATTTGTGTTAATGAACCCAATATCATAGATTTCATTTTTTTTGCACTCGACGATCTTCAATCTGCATAATATATTGAGGACAATTAATTATAAATACATGCAATGAAAGAGCCGAGCTATATTGTCAGGACCCCGACTCAATGCCACATCGATCTAGCATGTAACACCTCATATCACTTTGCGGCCTCACGCACGGTATCCCCACGGTGTCGCCTTACCTTTGCGGGACCGTTTAGCCTTTTGGCACGTATATGATAGTGTCGCTAGCATCCATATGATAAGGAGCCGGGCTGACATGGCTAGTCGTAAACCCAAAGTGGCACAAACTTACGAGGACAGGCATCCATGACCCGGCATCGAGCGTGTCGGTCATCGGCGAGTGAATCCAGGCTGTAGCTTTGGGCTATGAGACTCGGTGAACCGGGCTGTAGCGGCTAACAGGACTCCGGTATTCATCGTGACATTTCCCGAAGAACGGAACCACGAACGAAGAAGGACACATGCCGGCCAGCCTAAGTGATCCGGAGCAGTAGCAAGCTACCATGGCTCAGTGGAAGCACTAGGAGACATTTCCCGGTAAGAAAGGCTACTAAGAATAAACAACTAGATAGTCAGATCCCACACATAGCAATACACATTACACGTACGCATAACATGCAAGTATGTGCTGTACAACATGGCATCACAGCATAACTCAACAACTCACATAGATAAAGACTCAGAAGAGCCATCATAACATATATTGCAAACAGGGGTCACAGGACCCATCATACAGAGCATACAAGCAACAAGCGGAAGCATTACATATGCAGGTAGAGACATCTACAAATGAAAAAGGTGAAGAGCGACTATCTACAACATCCGATCAAGATCGTAGCTGAGGTACAAGCTACTTGTCAAGTCCACGAGAACACTAGTAAGACCGAAGTCTCCGCTGCAAAAACATAAATAAAGCAACATGAGTACAAAGGTACTCAGCAAGACTTACATCGATCCTATCATACATGCATTTGTATCAAGAGGGTAATGTGGGGTTTAGTTGCGACAAGCCAGCTTTGACAACTGTGGCTATCCTGTTCTCGACTACGAGAACTTCTTTGAGGTGATATAGGCGTGCACGAGTCCACTAATCACCACACAATACACTACTATGGACTCATCCCCGTCTCCCAACGAGAAGGCCATCCATAGCACTCACACTTGTCTTGAGTATTTTATAGTATCCACTTCAAGTTATCTATGTAGCATGTAAGCATCCAAGAAGTCCATATCCGCGGACCCGGCTATTCGAATAGATCATGTTAACCCTGCAGGGGTGTACTTCTTCACACATGCTCTCGCCACTTACCACCATGTACCGTCGTGTATCTCGGCAACCTTCAAGCGAAGCTTTGGCGAGGGAGTCGGCCACGACGACTAACCACACAAGACTCTAGCCAGGTTTATCGCCTATTCGGGTTCCATCCGCAAGGAGATCCGGCGGGGTGTCGCTCACGGCCCCAAGCGATGTGAACAGGGTTCCCAAGCCCACCTCGCCGGATGGATCTCACGCTTGGTACACCGTGCCACTTGTGCCTAGTCTGTCCCAAGCCCACGGCGGGTGCCACTTGGTAGACTACTAACACTACCTACAAACACGAAACTAGTTGCTACTCTTGGGCAGAGATCAAGTTGGTTAATAAGTCGAGAGGGCGAGTTACGGAACCCAATGTGTGGTAGTATCGAGTCATTGGACAACATACATAGAACTCGATGCTTAGGGACGGTTCGGTGAGACAACCCACCATGTACTCCTACATGGCCTCTCACCGCTACCTTTACCAAATCGTGTTCACACACTTAACTCTCGGCACCAGAACAACTCATAACACTCCAATTCATTCCCAATGAATCAGACCTGACACAACTCTAAGCAATAGCAGGCATAGCATGGTAGGAACATAACATGGCTCAATCAACTCCTACACATGCTAGTGGGTTTCAACTATTCTTGTGGCAATGGCAGGTCATGCAGAGGAATGGGTTCAACTACCGCACACAAAGTAGCAGATGAATCGTTGTTGTCCTAATGCAATAACTGAGAGCAGGAGCGAGAGAGTAGGATTTTATCGGAATGAACAAGGGGCGTTTGCTTGCTTGGTATATCAACAAGGAAGGCACTGCTTCACTGACAGGTACTCTGGAACGGACTCCGGAGCAGGACCTATCGAGAAGGAACAGTGTCGGCAATCAATACACAAACATATGCAACAATATGATGCATGAACATGGCATGAAGATGTGATGTTGTTTGAGCTAATGCAACTAGTAATCATTTGGTTTCAAGTCCATTTGAACCAAAAGCTCAAATGCAACTCTAAATTAAGTCTCTTAATATGCCATAATGTGTTTTCTCATATTCAGCATGTATAAGATGGTTTGTCATGCATGAAACTAGTACAGATGGAAAGGTTGCATTTTTCTGATAATTTTTCATATATAAATTATTTCAATCTGAGCTACGGTTGAATTGATATGAATTTTTGAAGTTTTGAACATTTTCTGGAATTTCCTGTTTTAAAATAATTCCAGAAAATAAATAATTGCGTCAGCATGACGTCAGCGTGACGTCAGCAAGTCAACGTGGCTGACCAGGTCAAACCTGACGACCGAGTCGCACATGTCATTGGCTTACTGTTAACTGGGAGTTAATCCCGTGTTGACTGAGATTTGACCCGCTGCGGGGCCCGCGTGTCAGTCGCAGTGAGGTGGCTAATTAAGGGGGGGTTAGTCCTAATGACGCGCCACGTCGGTCCGCCGGAGCTTTGGCCGGCGGCGACCAACAACGCGGCGGCGGCTCACCGGACTTGCGCTACGAGCGGCGGCTGGTCGCGCGGAGACCATCTGCGAGAGTTTGTGCTGCTCGCGCATCCAATGGGACACGCGGAGACCGTGGGGGTGCCGGCTTCGCGGAGCGGAGCCGGGCGGCGGCGGAGTACGGGCTTCGGCGGGAGGCGGGCTGTGGGGCACAGGAAGGCCACCGAGGGCTCTGCGGCACCCTCGTGGCACCGGAGGCGCTATGGGGTGCTCGGTTTGGGCGAGGCGGGCGAGGCAGCAGCGGCCACATGGGGCGGCGAGGCGCCACGGCCATGGCGAGAACGATGCTACTGGCGCGCAAGAGACTAAGCGGAGGGAAGCGGTGGCGGAGCTCACCGCGGAGTTCTTGAGTAGGCGGTGGGCTCGAGGAGGCGCCAAGACGGCGTGTCGGGTCGGGCGGCGGCGGCGTCGAGGAGGAAGACGATGGCGACGGCGGCTCCACAGGCGCTCCGGCTTGCGTGGCTCGGTGGAAGCTTGAGCGAGAGCGGTGCTCTGCGCGTGTCGGAGAGGCGAAGGGGAGGCGGTGGCTACGGCAGCGGCGGCGGCGGCGCGGCAACGGCGTTCGGTGAGTGGGAAAAAGCGAGGAGAGAGCAGGGGGAGAGTGGGAGCGGTCGGGGCGGCGCGTGGCGTCGCGCGAAACATCCAGGCGGCGAGGAGGAGGCAGGCAGGCGAGCTGGTGGTGTGGCGCCCATGCGCGCAGGCGACGAGCACGTGCCTCTCGTCCTCCTGGCGCCAAGAGGACGACGACTGGCGTCGGCAGGAGGTGGGCTGGGCCAGAACAAAAATGGGCCGGCCAGAGCCAGGCCGCACAGTGCTAGGCCAGCACAGGAACAAGCTGCACAGTGAGGTAAGCGCGGGTAAGTTCTCCCTTCTTTTTCTATTTTTTTGTTTTCTGTAATTTGTTTTGATTTAGTTTTAAACACTAAATCATTTTATTTACTTATGCCAATTTTTGCAGGAGCTAGTTATATTATTCCAGAGCTCCTTAATAAATGACATAATTTTTGGACATATATTATATATATAACATTTATATATCCAAGGCAAAATAATTACTGGATTAATCCAAATGCCCAAAATAAATACTTATGAGCTCCTAAAAATATTGGTTTGATTTTTATCTCTGTCCAATATTTTTAGAGGGCAACATGAGCATTTTCTTGGACCTTTTTGGAGCAATTTTTATTTGGGTCATTTCTAAAAATGATTCTGAGGGTTTCACAAATCCTCATTTCAAATTTAAATGAAATTTAAACATGATGCACACATGACTAGCTAGCCTTAAGCATACCAGAACTAGGGACGTGACAACTCGCCCCCACTTGAAAGAATCTCGTCCCGAGATTCAGGGGTCGACGGAAAGAAAGTGGGGTACTCCAGTCGAAGACGATCTTCTCGCTCCCAAGTAGCTTCTCTCTCGGAATGATGAGACCACTGAACCTTGAGAAACTTGATGTTATGGGGTCGAGTGACACGCTCTGCTTGATCAAGAATGCGAACTGGATACTCTCGATATGTGAGGTTATCTTGGAGATCAAGCGTTTCGTGGTCCACTCCGCGGATAGGATCCGAGAAGCAACGCCTGAGTTGAGAGACGTGGAAGACATCATGGACTCGAGAAAGATGTGGGGGTAGTTCCAACTGGTAGGCAACCTCTCCTCGTTTAGGGAGAATGCGAAAAGGACCAATGTAACGAGGAGCCAACTTGCCCTTGATACCGAAACGATGGGTACCCTTCAAAGGAGTAACCCGAAGGTAAGCTTTGTCGCCAACTTCATAAGTCATATCCTTATGATGGCGATCATCTTGGCTCTTTTGACGAGGCGGGCTGTTTTAAATTCTCATGAATGATGCGAACTTGCTCTTACGCCTCTGGATCATGTCCGGTCCAAAGAATTGTCTTTCACCGGTTTCTGACCAGTTCAAAGGTGTTCGACATCTTCGTCCATAGAGTATCTCAAAAGGAGCTTTCTTGAGACTGGATTGATAGCTATTGTTATAAGCAAACTCGGCAAAAGGAAGGCACTTCTCCCAATCCATACCGAATGAGATAACGCAAGCTCTGAGCATGTCTTCGAGAATTTGATTGACCCGTTCCACCTGACCACTTGACTGAGGGTGGAAAGCGGTACTGAAGGAAAGATGGGTTCCCATGGCAGTTTGGAAACTCTCCCAGAAATGAGAAGTGAAGAGACTACCACGGTCTGAATTGATCTCTAGTGGAACACCATGAAGTGATACTATTCGAGAAATATATAAGTCAGCGAGCTGACTAGCAGTGATACTCTCTCGAACAGGAAGGAAGTGCGCCACTTTGGATAGACGATCAACGACTACGAAGATAGCATTATTCCCTTTCTTGGTCCTGGGAAAGCCGGTGATGAAGTCCATACCAACTTTATCCCATTTCCATTCAGGAATAGCTAAAGGCTGAAGGGTGCCAGCAGGTCTCTGATGCTCTGCCTTAACGCGACGACAAACGTCACAATTAGCAACGAAGTCGGTGATTTCTCTCTTCATCCTAGTCCACCAGAACCTCTGGCGTAGGTCCTGATACATCTTAGTACTACCGGGATGAATCGTGAGAGGAGATTCATGCGCCTCCTTAAGAATCAATTTTTGCATCTGCTGACTCTTGGGAACCACCAAGCGGTTTCCAAAGTAAACAACACCTCGTTCATCCATAGAGAAACAACCAGCTACTCCTTTGGAGATATTTTTCTTGATTAGGAGATTCCGTATCATGCTTACAGACTTCTATGATCGATCCACAATAGTAGGCTTCGTCACCAAGGTAGAAAGGAATCCGTGAGGAGCAATGTGAAGGTTAAGCTTACAGAATTCCTCATGGAGAAGTGGTTGGCCCTGCTGCAACATAAGATTGTTGCAATAGGATTTACGACTTAGCGCATCAGCCATGACATTTGCTTTGCCTGGGGTGTAGGTAATCCCTAGATCATAATCTGAGATCAACTCCAACCAACGTCTTTGCCTAAGGTTCAGATCTGGTTGTGTGAAGATATACTTGAGACTCTGGTGATCGGTGTAGATCTCGCAACGTTTACCAAGAAGGTAATGTCGCCAGGTCTTGAGTGCATAGACTACGGCTGCAAGCTCCAGATCATGTGTAGGATAATTCTCCTCATGTGGATGCAACTGTCGAGATGCATAGGCAATCACATGACGATCCTGCATAAGAATGCACCCTAGTCCCTGTCGTGAGGCGTCGCAATAGATAACAAAGTCTTTAGTGAAATCCGGTGGCACAAGTATGGGAGCAGAAGTCAGGCGTCTTTTCAGTTCCTGAAAACTGTACTCACACTGTGGGGACCACTCAAACTTTTTATCTTTCTTGAGAAGTTCCGTGAGGGGTTTGGCTACTTTGGAGAAGTTTTCAACAAAGCGGCGACAATAGCTGGCTAGACCAAGGAAACTCCTAACTTGTTTAACGGTTTCAGGTGGAGTCCAATCAAGAACGGCCTTAACTCTCTCGGGATTGACAGCAATGCCCTTACCAGAGATTACGTGGCCTAGATAGGTCACTTCTGACAACCAAAATTCACACTTGGAGAACTTGGCGTAAAGGCGGTGCTCTCTGAGTTTTTCTAGCACAAGTCTAAGATGTTCGGCATGCTCTTCCTCGTTCTTCGAGTAAATAAGAATATCATCGAGATAAACCACGACGAACTTATCTAGGTACTCCATGAAGATCGAGTTCATCAGGCGGGAGAATGTGGCTGGGGCGTTGGTTAGACCGAAGGACATAATGGTGTACTCGTACTGGCCATAACGAGTGACAAAAGCCGTTTTGGGAATGTCCCCATTTCTGATTTTGATTTGGTGGTAGCCTAACCTCAAATCCATCTTGAGAAAGGCGAGGATCCAGCGAGCTGATCATACGGATCGTTGATCTGGGAGCGGATATTTGTTCTTTATCGTGACCAAATTAACGGACGATAATCTACAACCATCCGGTCCGTACCATCCTTCTTCTTGACGAAGAGGACGGGCAAGCCCAAGGAGAAGAACTAGGACGGATGAAACCCTTTTGCAAGGACTCATCAAGTTGTTTCTTAAGCTCGGCTAGTTCTAAGGGTGCCATCTTGTAAGGTCTCCTAGAGATTGGAGCGGTTCTGGGATAAGGTCTATGAGCGAACTCTACATCTCTGTCGGTGGAACACCGGCAGTTCCTCTAGAAAGACATCCGGAAAGTCACGGACTACGGGATATCTTCAAGGTGCGGAAGAGGGCTGGCATTAAGAGAATAGAGTTGGCGCTTTGCAACTCGTGGAGAGCAGTGACTATCTTGCGGATGGGTGTGTAAGCTGAGCAGACTGGTGAAACAATCAATCTTGGCATGATGAGCTGTCATCGGTCCATACCCAAGATGATGTTAATATCCGAAGACTTGAGGGCTATAAGTGATGCAAGGAATACAAGTCTGTCAACAAGGATTTCGTTACCATGGCTTACACTAGAAGTTTGCCATTTGGATCCGGGGGTTTGAATAAGTAGTGGGGAGGGCATATCACAAAATGACATGTCGTGCAAGCGGGCATAGCTTTCAGAAATGAAGGAATGAGACGCTCCAGTATCGAATAGAACCGATGCTGGGTGACAGTTGACAAGGAGTGTACCAAGAACAACATCTGGATCATCATGAGCATCTTTAGCTGAGACGTGATGCACAAGTCCAAGTTCAGGGTGAGCTGACCTGGCACTAATCATCTTGCGTGATGGCTTACCATGGCCAGCAGACTTCTCGGGCTGGGGTGGAGCAACTCGTGCGAGTGCAAATCACGGGCAATGTGGCTGGCTCTCCGCACTTGTAACAAATCTTGGAGGTAGAAGCGTGGACCCGCATTGGCAGGCGGTCCACCAATAGGCCTGGGTGGAGCATACTGCTGAACTAGATGGGGTGCCACATAAGATGGCCTCGGTGTATATCCGGGTGGAAGAGCGGAGTTTGGAACCCAAATCCGGCGCTTCTGAGAACTAGAACCGGAGGAAGATCCCAAATCACGGGTGTGCTTACGAGACTCTTCGTAAGTGAGCTGAGCTGTCTCTGCATTGATGGCTTTGTTCACAAGAGCTTGGAATGTATCACAATGATGCAGGTGGAGATCACGACGCAACTTGGGGATGAGACCCTTCCGAAACCTAGCCTGCTTCTTGGCGTCCGTGGACACCTCTTCTGTGGCATAACGAGCAAGGTTCTCAAACTCTCTACTATAAGCATCAACAGCCATCTTACCCTGGGTGAAACTACAGAACTCTTCTCTCTTGCGATCAAGGAGGGCCTCGGGAATGTGATGCTCGCGAAAAGCCTCAATGAAATCCCTCCAAGTAGGAATCTGACCAGCTGGAAGCATAGCCTCATAGTTCTGCCACCAAAGACTAGCAGGACCTTCCAGATGGTATGTGGCATAGGTGACCTTGTCATCTTCAGCTACGTTCGTAGAACGGAGCTTGTGTGTGATACTACGGAGCCAGTCATCTGCATCGAGTGGCTTGATGGAATGATGGAAGGTAGGTGGGTGCAAGCGAATGAAGTCATGAATGGTTGCAGACCCTTTGAACCGATGTGCGGTGTTCTCCTCGATACGTGCCAACAAGCGATTAGACTCACACTTGTTTCTCTCCATCTCTAACATGAACTCTATCAACGAAGGCTGGTCGGGAGGATCCTCATCCCTACCATCTCCGTGGTTCTGGCTACGAGCAACAGAACTTCGCTTAACTGATGACATCCTGAGAAACGAACCCAAGGACAGATCAGCATCTACTATAGACTGTAGAATGTAGGACAAGGAAATTAGTAACTCTCGAACTCCTAGGGCAATTCCGGCAGCATAACGGCAGTAAAATGCTCAGAATGAGACATCCTGCTAAAATGGGGTAGTAACATACTCAACATCATCACTCTAGGTTCTGAGATCATACTAAACAGGCTACACCGGAAGTACTCGAAACTGGGGTATGACTCTGATCAACCAATCCTATGGGACTACGGAGTAGTAACACGTGATCCTGATAGACGGAAGAGAAAGCCTAGTTCCTTAACCCCGCAGGAAAGATATGATGACTCAGATCAGAAGGCCATGAGGTATAAGGAGTAAAAGGAGCCTTACGTTCCTTCCCACAATCAATTCCCTTACATAACTAAAGAATTTCTAGACTCAACTTCGACCAGTTTGGCTTGCTAATCCTCTGCAGTGAAAGCTCGATACCAAAGCTGTCAGGACCCCGACTCAATGCCACATCGATCTAGCATGTAACACCTCATATCACTTTGCGGCCTCACGCACGGTATCCCCACGGGTGTCGCCTTACCTTTGCCCGGGACCGTTTGCGCCTTTTGGCACACGTATATGATAGTGTCGCTAGCATCCATATGATAAGGAGCCCGGGCTGACATGGCTAGTCGTAAACCCAAAGTGGCACAAACTTACAGGGACAGGCATCCATGACCCAGCATCGAACGTGTCGGTCATCAGCGAGTGAATCCAGGCTGTAGCACTGGGCTAACAGGACTCCGGTGAACCGGGCTGTAGCGGGCTAACAGGACTCCGGTATTCATCACGTGACATTTCCCCAAAGGGACAGACACAGGAACGAAGAAGGACACATGCCGGCCAGCCTAAGTGATCCGGAGCAGTAGCAAGCTACCATGGCTCAGTGGAAGCACTAGGAGACATTTCCCGGTAAGAAAGGCTACTAAGAATAAACAACTAGATAGTCAGATCCCACACATAGCAATACACATTACACGTACGCATAACATGCAAGTATGTGTTGTACAACATGGCATCACAGCATAACTCAACAACTCACATAGATAAACACTCAGAAGAGCCATCATAACATATATTGCAAACAGGGGTCACAGGACCCATCATACAGAGCATACAAGCAACAAGCGGAAGCATTACATGTCTGGGTACAGACATCTACAAATGAAAAATGCTGAAGAGCCTGACTATCTACAACATCCGATCAAGATCGTAGCTGAGGTACAAGCTACTTGTCGAAGTCCACGAGAACACTAGTAAGACCGAAGTCTCCGCTGCAAAAACATAAATAAAGCAACATGAGTACAAAGGTACTCAGCAAGACTTACATCAGATCCTATCATACATGCATTTGTATCAAGAGGGTAATGTGGGGTTTAGTTGCAGCAAGCCAGCTTTGACACTGTGGCTATCCTGTTCTACGACTACCAGAACTTCTTTGAGGTGATATGGCGTACACGAGTCCACTAATCACCACACAATACACTACTATGGATTCATCCCCGTCTCCCAACGAGAAGGCCATCCATAGCACTCACACTTGTCTTGAGCATTTTATAGTATCCACTTCAAGTTATCTATGTACCATGTAAGCATCCAAGAAGTCCATATCCGCGGACCCGGCTATTCGAATAGATCATGTTAACCCTGCAGGGGTGTACTTCTTCACACACGCTCTCGCCACTTACCACCATGTACACGTCGTGTATCTCGGCAACCTTCAAGCGGAAGCCTGGCGAGGGAGTCGGCCACGACCTGACTAACCACACAAGACTCTAGCCCAGGTTTATCGCCTATTCGGGTTCCATCCGCAAGGAGATCCGGCCGGGGTGTCGCTCACGGACCCAAACGATGTGAACAGGGTTCCCAAGCCCACCTCGCCGGATGGATCTACGCTTGGTACACCGTGCCACTTGTGCCTAGTCTGTCCCAAGCCCACTGGCGGGTGCCACTTGGTAGACTACTAACACTACCTACAAACACCGTAAACTAGTTGCGACTCTCGGACAGAGATCAAGTTGGTTAATAAGTCGAGAGGGCGAGTTACGGAACCCAATGTGTGGTAGTATCGAGTCATTGGACAACATACATAGAACTCGGTGCTTAAGGACGGTTCGGTGAGACAACCCACCATGTACTCCTACATGGCCTCTCACCGCTACCTTTACCAAATCGTGTTCACACACTTAACTCTCAAAGCACGTAACAACTCATAACACTCCAATTCATTCCCAATGAATCAGACCTGACACAACTCTAAGCAATAGCAGGTATAGCATGGTAGGAACACAACATGGCTCAATCAACTCCTACACATGCTAGTGGGTTTCAACTATTTACTGTGGCAATGACAGGTCATGCAGAGGAATGGGTTCAACTACCGCAGCACAAAGTAGCAGATGAATCGTTGTTGTCCTAATGCAATAACTGAGAGCAGGAGCGAGAGAGTAGGATTTTATCGGAATGAACAAGGGGGTTTGCTTGCCTGGTATATCAACAAGGAAGGCACTGCTTCACTGACAGGTACTCTGGAACGGACTCCGGAGCAGGACCTATCGAGAAGGAACAGTGTCGGCAATCAATACACAAACATATCCAACAATATGATGCATGAACATGGCATGAAGATGTGATGTTGTTTGAGCTAATGCAACTAGTAATCAT
The DNA here is from genome assembly GCA_021437245.1 of Aegilops speltoides. Classification (NCBI taxonomy): domain Eukaryota; kingdom Viridiplantae; phylum Streptophyta; class Magnoliopsida; order Poales; family Poaceae; genus Aegilops; species Aegilops speltoides. The sequence continues at coordinate 486,021,919 of CM038144.1, forward strand.
TTGGTTTGAAGTCCATTTGAACCAAAAGCTCAAATGCAACTCTCAATTAAGTCTCTTAATATGCCATAATGTGTTTTCTCATATTCAGCATGTATAAGATGGTTTGTCATGCATGAAACTAGTACAGATGGAAAGGTTGCATTTTTCTGATAATTTTTCATATATAAATTATTTCAATCTGAGCTACGGTTGAATTGATATGAATTTTTGAAGTTTTGAACATTTTCTGGAATTTCCTGTTTTAAAATAATTCCAGAAAATAAATAATTGTGTCAGCATGACGTCAGCGTGACGTCAGCAAGTCAACGTGGCTGACCAGGTCAAACCTGACGACCGGGTCCCACATGTCATTGGCTTACTGTTAACTGGGAGTTAATCCCGTGTTGACTGAGATTTGACCCGGTGCGGGGCCCGCGTGTCAGTCGCAGTGAGGTGGCTAATTAAGGGGGGTTAGTCCTAATGACGCGCCACGTCGGTCCGCCGGAGCTTTGGCCGGCGGCGACCAACAACGCGGCGGCGACTCGCCGGACTTGCGCTACGAGCGGCGGCTGGTCGCGCGGAGACCATCTGCGAGGAGCCCAGGCTCGCGCGCATCCAATGGGACACGCGGGAGACCGTGGGGGTGCCGGAGCTCGCCTAGAGCGGAGCTCGGGGCAGCGGCCGGAGTACGGGCTTCGAGCGGGAGCGGGCTGTGGGGCACGGGAAGGCCACCCGAGGGGCTCTGCGGCACCCTCGTGGCACCAGGAGCGCTATGGGGTGCTCGGTTTGGGCGGAGGCGGGCCGAGACGACGACGGCGACATGGACGGCGGCGAGGCGCTACGGCCATGGCGGGGAACGATGCTACGGCGCGCAAGAGACTAAGCGGAGAGGGGGAAACGGTGGCGGAGCTCACCGCGGAGTTGCTGAGTAGGCCAGTGGGCTCGAGGAGGCGCTGAAGACGGCGAATCGGAGTCGGCGGTCGGCGGCGTCCGAGGAGGAAGACGATGGCGACGGCGGCTCCACAGGGCGCTCCGGCTTGCGTGGCTCGGTGGAGAGCTTCAGAGCGAGGAGACGGTGCTCCTGCGCGTGTCGGAGAGGCGAAGGGGAGGCGGTGGCTACGGCAACGGCGTGCGGCGGCGACGGCAGCGTTCGGTGAGGTGGGGAAAAGGCGAGGGAGAGAGCAGGGGGAGAGTGGGAGCGGTCGGGGCGGCGCGTGGCGTCGCGCGAAACATCCAGGCGGCGAGGAGGAGGCAGGCAGGCGAGCTGGTGGCGTGGCGCCCATGCGCGCGGGCGACGAGCGCGTGCCTCTCGTCCTCCTGGCGCCAGGAGGACGACGACTGGCGTCGGCAGGAGGTGGGCTGGGCCAGAACAAAAATGGGCCGGCCAGAGCCAGGCCGCACAGTGCTAGGCCAGCACAGGAACAAGCCGCACAGTGAGGTAAGCGCGGGTAAGTTCTCCCTTCTTTTTCTATTTTTTGTTTTCTGTAATTTGTTTTGATTTAGTTTTAAACACTAAATCATTTTATTTACTTATGCCAATTTTTGCAGGAGCTAGTTATATTATTCCAGAGCTCCTTAATAAATGACATAATTTTTGGACATATATTATATATATAACATTTATATATCCAAGGCAAAATAATTACTGGATTAATCCAAATGCCCAAAATAAATACTTATGAGCTCCTAAAAATATTGGTTTGATTTTTATCTCTGTCCAATATTTTTAGAGGGCAACATGAGCATTTTCTTGGACCTTTTTGGAGCAATTTTTATTTGGGTCATTTCTAAAAATGATTCTGAGGGTTTCACAAATCCTCATTTCAAATTTAAATGAAATTTAAACATGATGCACACATGACTAGCTAGCCTTAAGCATACCAGAACTAGGGACGTGACATATATATACAGACTAATGACAGAAATAGTACTTACAGGCAGTAGCAAAAGACCATTAATTTATCGAGGGCCTATTGATTGAAGAACTCAAAGAACTCCTCAAATGGAATAGACAACACATCATTTGAAACGAGGTCGTGCTCCTCTTTAATTTTCAGATACAAAGTGTTCGTCCCCTCAGACTCTCTGCAGGTTTTCATGTACCGACTATGAAATCTTCGCATCATTGTTGTTAGAGACTTTTCATCTTTGACGAGAGGCTTCCCGTACTCGTATCTGAATAAGTCCACCTCCATGAAATTCGGAAGTACATCATCAGGCAGGTAATCTTCAAGATTGCCATAACCGGCCACCGTCCCCGGAGGATTAGACACATTGAGCGGGGGGCACGATTGCTGTGCTTGTTCGCCGAGCTGGGCAATTTTTTTCCCCTTTGCTCGTTGTTCTTTTGACCTTTATCACCGATAGTAGTTCCCACCGCTTGGCTTGGAGATATGTCTGCTCAAGAATGCGCTCATAGTTGGTTCTCGGCGGAGACTTTGGTGGTTTACTCGGGGCATCGAGTGCGCTTTGCTTTCACGGATCTACCTTCTCCTCCGGAGGTGGATGTATCTTTGCTTTCACCCCTTCAAAGAACTCCTTCACTTGGGCCTGCACGATCGATCGTTTTCCTCCTTGGTCCTCTTGTACGGTAACTTCTCTACAGGCTTTAGAGGTGGACCGATCTGTATTGCCTCTCTCTTCTTGTCTGCTAGGCGCCGGAGCAGCAAGCGGCTGCGGCGTTTGTCTTCTTTCGTGCTTGCTTACGAGGCGGAGGAGAAGGACTACGACGCGTTGGAGCAGCCGGGGCGGCGGCGGGCCGCCCTTGCTGGTGAGGCGGAGAAGGAGGAGGCGGAGTGCCGCCACGCGCCGGAGAAGGAGGCGGAGTGCCGCCACGCGTACCCTGTTCGTCACTCGCCGGAGGAGGAGGCGGTGGAGGAGGCGGTGTGCCGCCACGCGTGTTCTCGATCGTCACTCGGGAGGAGGAGGCGGTGGAGGAGGCGGAGTGCCCCGACTCACCGGAGGAGGAGGAGGAGGCGAGGCGCCCAGTTCGAGAAGGTCGATGAGCTCCTTCCGCCATAGGCATGGAGTCTTGAGCAGTAACCCAGCCTAGTCTCCCTTCACCGGTAGGGTGATCAAGCCGAGGTCCTCAAATCCTCCGTTATTTCATCCACCATCACCTTAGCAAATCCTTCCGAATCGGTGGCGGTGATAAGTTGTGCCGGGTCCACTAGGATAAACTTGGCCAACAGCCGCCTTGACCTTCAAATTCATGCATCGCGCCATAATGTGGCAATTTTGAGATTCCGTGATACCATCCACGGGATAGATGGCAAGAGCCGTCAAGACATGCTCCGGCTGAAGCAGCTCGGTGGAAGCAACGCTGCTTCTCCGCCGAGATGGCGGGTAGCCGGGGAAGCTTCGGCATGTCGTTTGTTGCGATCTGCTGCTTCTCGTTCCTCTTCTCGATCCTCTAGCCCCATTACCCTTCCAAGCAGCGCCTGCATTTGGTCGTGCTCCAGTTTCTTCCTCCTCTCGTGGGTTTTGTAACCCCCTGCATCCGGAAAACCAACCTTCCACGGAAGGGAGCCTGGCGTGCCTCGTGTCCGTCCAGGGTGCTCGGGATTCCCAAGGGCCATTGTGAGCTTGTCCTTCTCCCTGTTTGGAAGGAACGTCCCTCGCTGCGCTGCATCGATATAGTGTCGAAGGTTCTTGACTGGTGTTTGCAGTTGCTCGTCCGCCCATCGACATCGCCTCACATAGGTCCAAGGTTCCGCCAGCCCGAAGAACCAAGTCCGCAACGGTGCGCCAGCGCATTGTCTCTCGGTTCGATCCCTTTTCAAGCAGATCATGCTCAGCCTTTGACCACTTAGGCGGGCTTTGAGGTAGCCACCGACCCGTGCGATGGTGAAGCTTCTTCTTTGCAGCATTTTTCTTGTTTGTCTCCGACATCTTCTTACTCTTTTCCGATGTCTTGTGGGCCACAAATGCGGGCGGTGATCTTTGATCTTCTCATATTTGTCGATGAATTCTGGTGTCTCTTTTTCTTGACAAACTGGTTCAGCTCTTTCCTCCACCTCCTCATTAGGCCTGCCATCTTTTAAGAGCACAAGACTTGATTAATAGCTCTTTAACGGCTTCTCCGGATCCTCCTCTGGCGGTAGGGTGAAATTTGCCTTCAGCTCATTCCAAAGATCTTCTTTCGCATATCATTGACATAAGACACCTCGGCGTCTTCATCCTTAGCAGGCTTATACCATTCTTGGATCTTGATCGATCCTGTCCCTAACAAGAACCCCTTGACCGAGCGAAAATGCCTTCTTTGTCCGGATGGGTTCAATCGGTTCGCCGTCGGGCGCGATTTCTATGATCTCAAACTTTTCATCCGAGCTCAACTTTTTCTTCGGGCCTCGTCTCCTTACCGAAGTTGTGCTCGATCCGGAGGGCTAGAAATTATAAGGAAGAAAGACGACAGTAACTAATATGTGTACATATACCAAAACAATGGATGCATCAATTAACTTGTCAGCACGGGCTTAACTAATATATATATACCTGGCCGGACTCGGTTCGGTGACCGGAGCATTCAGCACGGTCTCCTTCGTCTTGTACCTCCATTGTGTCATCGGAGCCATCATGAACATAGTCCTCCTCTTGTACCGGCATTAATGGGTCGAAGCCATCATAATCATAGCCCTCTTCTTCATCCAGCTGACCAACGGTGTCGATGAGAAATGACGCAACATCATCACTTCCATTTGCGATTATTTCCAACATCGCTTCGCTTTCTTCATCTCGGGAGTGCTCCATAGTTTCTGCAAATATTGACAACATGTCAATTATTATTCAAATATGGTACATAGTGGCAAACGTAGAACTAGCTAGCTAATCACAATAAGGAATAATGTTAGTGGCCTCGACGCTGCTTCTCTAGGGTTTGGGGTCGCCCGCACAAAGCTTCAAGGGTTTGGGGTGGCCTCGACGATAACGCTTTTTAACTTGATAAATTTGGGTGGCCTCGAGAGAGTATAATTTGTCGGGTAGGGGCGGCAAGGGAGGGGGGTGCGTGAGGAGACCTGCAACATCGTTTTTCTCTAGGGTTTGGGTGTCCTCGAGAGTTTTGGTCGAGCGAGAGGGCCGAGGGGGTGCTGCAGTTGTATCTAGAGGGGTTATATCGACAATGACGCGACATACATATACATGGGAAAATAATGTTATCGGGAGGGGTATCGGTACCACCCCTCGTGTTGAAGTTTCTTCTTTCTCCTTTCCTTTCTTTCTTCTTCTCCTATTCTTTTCTTCTTCTCCTCGAGAAAGGAAAATAATTAAGGAAAAGGAAGAAAAGAGGAAGAAGGAAGAAGGAAGAAGAAGAAGAAGAAAAGAAAAAAAAAGAGGAGAAGAAGAAAGGATTAGAGGAGAAGAAGAAAAATAGAATTTCTTCTTTCTCCTCTATTCCTTTCTTCTTCTCCTTCTTTTTCTTCTTTTTCCTCTTCTTATTTATTTCTCCTCTTCTTCCTCTCCTCTTTTCTCCTTTCTTCCTCTTCTTATTTTCCTTTTCCTCTCATTCTTTTAGTATTGCTTGTTTTAAAAAAATGTTCAAATAGAAAATTTGAAAAAAAACAAAGGTTTTGCCTAATGCATTGTTCATATGAATATACAAACATTTGCATATTCTACAATAATTAATATCAACAAAAAATCTATGAACAGAAAAAAACCTAACTTTTCTAAAATCTATCTTTTGCATATATGAAAACATTAATACACATATGAACAATAAATACATATATCAGCAAAAACATAATCTGAACAATTTTAAACATTACATACACATAGCCACATACATACACATATACATTATATATATATATATATATATATATATATATATGAACAAAAAACTAAACTAATAAAATGAAAAAAAACAGAGCCATATATATATATATATAGCCACATACATACACATATATATATACATTGAACAAAAAATTAAACTAATAAAAATGAAAAAAAATAGAGCCGGTGCAGTGGGCGGCTCACAATGGTGGCGGCGCTGGGCGGGCGACGGCGACGGGCAGGGGCTCGAGGCGCGGGCGGGGCGTGGCTGGCGACGGCGGAACTGGCGGCGACGACGGCGGAGCTGGCGGCGGCGACGACGGCGGGCGCGGGCTCGGGAGGACGGCGCGGGCTCGGGAGGACGGCGACGACGACGGGCGCGGCGACGGCGACGGCGATGGCGGGCGGCGGGCGGCGTCGATGTGTTCGGCATCGTCGGGGGCAACTGGTGGCGATGAACTCGCAAAACTGCGGAAGTGCTACTTATATACAAGGAGCATTGGTCGGTTGGTGGCACCAACGGGACTAATCCTTTTTAGTCCCGGTTGGTGCCACCAACCGACCAAAGGCCTTTTTTCGGCAGCCCAAAGGCGGAAGCTGCGACCTTTGGTCGGTTGCAGGCACCAACCGACTAAAGTTACCTTTAGTCGGTTGGTGCCACCAACGGGACCAAAGGCCTCTGTCGCCTGCCGCGCCGGGGCCAAAGTTTAGTCCCACCTCGCTAGTTGAGAGGGAGCACAGTGGTTTATAAGCCCCACCGCCTCCCTCTTGAACTCCTCTCTCTGCAGCTTATGGGCCTACTTGCTCTTGCTTTGCCCGATGGGCCTCCTGGGCCTTCAAGGGCCTGAATCTGGCCCAAATTAGGATTCAAGTCGATTCAGCCGTGGGGGCCTAGTAGGTGGCACTTTTTTGTTTTTTGTTTTCTTTACTTATTGTTGCTATTTTTTCCATTTTTTGTTTTGTTTTCTGCATTATTTATTTTCTTTTGTTTTTGCTTTATTTTTAATTCTTTTTGCTTTTAGTTTTAGGAAAATTATAAACTTTCTGTTAGTGCCATTACTTTTCAAATTTGAAAACACTTTTTTGTTTTCTTTCTTGCTTTATTTATTTTATTTTGTTTCTACTTACAACAACATACTTATTGTTGTTGTTTTGTTTTGTTTTCTGCATTATTTATTTTCTTTTGTTTTTTGCTTTATTTTTAATTCTTTTTGCTTCTAGTTTTAGGAAAATTATAAACTTTCTGTTAGTGCCATTACTTTTCAAATTTGAAAACACTTTTTTTTATTTTCTTTCTTGCTTTATTTATTTTATTTTGTTTCTACTTACAACAAAATACTTATTGTTGTTTTTTTGTTTTGTTTTCTGCATTATTTATTTTCTTTTGTTTTTTGCTTTATTTTTAATTCTTTTTGCTTTTAGTTTTAGGAAAATTATAAACTTTCTGTTAGTGCCATTACTTTTCAAATTTGAAAACACTTTTTTTTGTTTTCTTTCTTGCTTTATTTATTTTATTTTGTTTCTACTTACAACAAAATACTTATTGTTGCTATTTTTAATTATTACGAGGGCGAACCATAAGACATTAAAGCATTTCAATGAACTCTGAAAAAGTTGAAAGTTGGCATGGTATCATAAATTGACCCACACATAGCATGTGCATGTACAAAACGAACAATGGTATCATACTAAATCGGTTACAAAGTTGGCATGGTATCATCATAATAGTTGCGGAGAAAGTCTTCACTTTTTCTTCGCTTGTGTCATTTGCTTATTGCGCCGTAACGATGGATAATCTTCATCGCTTATCGGGATGCTCGGGTCAGCCTTGACTTTAAAGGAGGAATTTCATGAAACTTTTCATAATCTTGAGACATGTCATCTTGTCCTCCACTCCCACGATGTCCCTTTTTCCTGAAAGAACTATGTGGCGCTTTGGCTCATCGTATGATGTATTTGCTTCCTTATCTTTTCTCTTTCTCGGTCTACTGGACATGTCCTTCACATAGATAACCTGTGCCACATCATTGGCTAGGACGAACGGTTTGTCAGTGTACCCAAGATTTTTCAGATCCACTGTTGTCATTCCGTACTGTGGGTCTACCTGTACCCCGCCTCCTGACAGATCGACCCATTTGCACTTAAACAAAGGGACCTTAAAATCATGTCCGTAGTCAAGTACCCATATGTCCACTATGTAACCATAATATGTGTCCTTTCCCCTCTCGGTTGTTGCATTAAAGCGGACACCGCTGTTTTGGTTGGTGCTCTTTTGATCTTGGTCAATCGTGTAAAATGTATTCCCATTTATCTCGTATCCTTTCCAAATCAATACAGTCAAAGATGGTCCCCTGGATAACAAGTACAACTCATCACAAACAGTGTTGTCACCTCGACACGTGCTTCCAACCAACTGCTGAAAGTCCCGATGTGTTCACATGTAATCCGATCGTCGACCGCTCGGTGTTTGAAGCGCAGATCGTTCTTGTGTTCATCGACATACGGGTCACCAAGATAGAGTTCTATAGAACTGTGTAGTGGGCTTGAGACCAAGAATATCCATCCCTACATATTATTGAGTCCTTTCCAAGCGTGTTTTTCGGTCAGTCTCCCCTCATACCGCGATTTAGGGAGACCTATCTTCTTAAGGCCAGAATAAAGTCAACACAAAACCCGATGACATCCTCTCGCTTGATGGCCCATGGAGATGCTTCCTTCGCCTAGCGATTACGGACATATTTCTTTAGGACTCCCATGAACCTCTCAAAGGGTACATATTGTGTAGAAATACGGGCCCGTAATGACAATCTCGTCAACTAGATGAACTAGAACGTGCGTCATGATATTGAAGAAGGATGGTGGGAACACCAGCTCAAACCGACAAGACATTGCACCACATCACTCCTTAGCCTTGGTATGATTTCGGATCGATCACCTTCGAGATATTGCATTGAGGAATGCACATAGCTTCACAATGGCTAATCGGACGTTTTCGGTAGAAGCCCCTCAATGCAACCGGAAGCGATTGCGTCATAATCACGTGGCGATCATGAGACTTTAGGTTTCGAACTTTTCTCGCCATATTTATTATTCCTTTTATATTCGACGAGAAGCCGGTCCAGACCTTCATACTAAGCAGGCATTCAAAGAAGATTTCCTTCTCTTCTTTGGTAAGAGCATAGCTGGCGGGACCTTCATACCGCTTTGGAGGCATGCCGTCTTTTTGTGCAAACGTTGCAGGTCCTCCGTGCCTCACCGTATCTTTTGTCTTCCCATACACGCCCAAGAAGCCTAGCAGGTTCACGCAAAGGTTCTTCGTCACGTGCATCACGTCGATCAAGAGCGGACCTCTAGGTCTTTCCAAGAGGGTAGGTCCCAAAATATAGATTTCTTCTTCCACATGGGTGCGTGTCCTCGGCGTCACTCGGAACAGCTAGTCCGCGGGACCCTTTCCAAAGATTACGTGTAAATCATTGACCATAGCAAGTACGTGATCACCTCTACGCATGGCGGGCTTCTTCCGTGATCTGCCTCGCCTTTGAAATGCTTGCCTTTCTTTTGACATTGATGGTTGGTCGGAAGAAATCGACGATGGCTGTGTACACATTCTTCCCGCAGCTTGCGGTATATACTATCGGTGTCAAGTAAGCAAAGTGCATGCATGCGTGTTATCCCTTGTTTGTCCGTCCCGAAGGTTACCGAGAGTGGGCCAATCGTTGATGGTCACGAACAGCAACGCCTTTAGGTTAAATTCCTCCTGTTTGTGCTCATCCCACGACGCACACCGTTTCCATTCCACAGCTGTAAAAGTTCTTCAACTAATGGCCTTAAGTACACATCAATGTCATTGCTCGGTTGCTTAGGGCCTTGGATGAGAACTGCATCATAATGAACTTCCGCTTCATGCACATCCAAGGAGGAAGGTTATACATACATAGAGTCACGGGCCGGTCTTTGTGATTGCTGCTCTGCTCCCGAAAGGATTAATGCCATCCGCGCTTAAAGAAAACCATACGCCTTGGCTCACTTGCAAACTCATACCAGTATTTCTCTCGATTTTTCTCCATCTGCGACCCGTCCGGGTGCTCTCAACTTCCGTCTTTCTTACGGTCCTCACTGTGCCATCGCATCAACTTGGCATGCTCTCCGTTTCAACAGACGTTTCAACCGTGGTATTATAGGAGCATACCACATCACCTTCGCAGAACCCTCTTCCGGGGCTCGCCGTCAACATCACCGAGGTCATCTCGTCTCGATCTTATACCGTAATGCACCGTGATACCGGGCATGCGTTCAGATCCTTGTACGCATCGCGTAGAGGATGCAGATCATTAGGGCATGCATGTATCTTCTCGCACCTCCAATCCTAGAGGGCATACGACCTTCTTTGATGCGTATGTCTTGTCGGGCACTCGTTATCCTTTGGAAGCTTCTTCTTCAATATTTTAAGTAGCTTCTCAAATCCTTTGTCGAGCACAAGATTCCCCGCCTTCCACCGCAGCAATTCCAAGACGGTACCGAGCTTTGTGTTGCCATCTTCGCAATTGGGGTACAACCCTTTTTGTGGTCCTCTAGCATGCGATCGAACTTCAGCTTCTCCTTTTGACTTTCGATTGCGCCCTTGCATCGACAATGACCCGCAGAGATCATCATCATCGGGCACATCGTCGGTTCCTCTTGATCTTCAGCAGCTTCACCGTTAAAGATCATCGTGCACATCGTCCGTTCCTCTTGATCTTACGAGCATCACCGTATTCAGGGGCACATAGTTCTCATCGTACTCTTCTTCTTCGCCGTCTTCCATCATAACCCCTATTTCTCCGTGCCTCGTCCAAACATTATAGTGTGGCATGAAACCCTTGTAAAGCGGTGGGTGTGGAGGATTTTCCGCCGAGTAAGACTTCAGACTCCACATATAGGGCATGGACAACACATAAAACCATTCTGCTTGTTTGCCTCAGCCACTTCGAGAAAATTATGCACGCCCTTAATGTACTCGGAGGTGTGTCTTGAACCGTACATCCATTGCCGGTTCATCTATGTGCATTATATATAATTAAGTGTGTCAAAAATCATTACAAAACATCATGAATTAGATATTTAAGTGACCAAATTAATAGAAGTTCATCATCACATTAAAACCAAAGTACATACATAGTTCTCATCTAACAACATAAAGCTCTACAGAGCATCTAAATTAATTAAACCATACACTGAAACTATGTAAAACATTTCAATGCGAAAACAAATGCGATCATAATCGCAACCAATGTAACAACTGATCCAACGGCATAATGATACCAAGCCTCGGTATGCATGGCATATTTTCTAATCTTTCTAATCTTCAAGTGCATTGCATCCATCTTGATCTTGTGATCATCAACGACATCCGCAACATGCAACTCCAATATCATCTTCTCCTCCTCAATTTTTCTAATTTTTTCCTTTAACAAATTGTTTTATTCTTCAACTAAATTTAACCTCTCGACAATAGGGTCGGTTGGAATTTCCGGTTCAACAACCTCCTAGATGAATAAAATCTATGTCACGTTGGTCGGCATAATTGTCATAAACAATAAATGAACCAATAGTTATGAAAAGATAATATATACCACATCCGAATCATAGAGCGGGACGAGGGCCGACGGGGCGGATACCAAAACCATCGCACTATATAAGATGCAATAATAAAAGTAAGAAAATTATACAAGTATATATCTATCTAAACATACAAATAAGAATATTTTTCCTTTCGTAAAGAAGATAAGAAAAGAGGCTCACCACGGTGGTGCCGGCGATGAGATCGGTGCGGGTGATCGACGACGTTGAAGACGGGGACGGGGCGTGACGGACCGCTAAACCTAGACAAATATGGAGGAAAATGGAGCTTGGCAGTCGAGCTTGGAGAGGAGAAACCCTAAGTAGTGTGGCTCGGGCATTCCATCGAACACCTTGTGTGCATAGGAGGTGAGCTAGAGCACCACCAAGCCCTCTCCCCCTCGGCCAGAAAAAACAGAGCAGTGTGCTCTGCTCTTGCGCGAGGTGGGTATATATAGGCACCACCATTGGTCCCGGTTGGTGGCTCCAACCGGGACTAAAGGTTTGCCTTCGGTCCCGGTTCAAGCCACCAACCAGGACCAATTGTTGTGGGCCAGGAGTGCGGCCCATTTGTCCCGGTTCGTCCCACCAAACGGGACCAATAGGTAAGAGGCTCACCCGCACGAAAAACAGAGCAGTGAGAGTGCTCTGCTCGCGGGGTATATATAGGCAACTAATTGGTCCCGGTTCGTGGCTTGAACCGGGACTAAAAGCGATCTTTGGTCCCGGTTCAGCGACCAACGGGACCAATGGTGGTGGGCCAGAGCAAGGCACATTGGTCCCGGTTCGTCCCACCAACCGGGACCAAAAGGTCGAACGAACCGGGACCAATGGCCCACGTGGCCCGGCCGCCCGGGGCTCACGAACGGGTCCAATGCCCCCATTGGTCCCGGTTCGATTGAACAAGGACTAATGGGCTGACCCGGCCCGACCATTGCCCCTTTTCTACTAGTGTGATAGTGTCATTGATGAATTCTCCAATCATCGCCACCAAGCTACCGAGCTTCGTGATGAACTATAATATGCAAGGGATGAACAAGACTATTCTCGAGCTCTTCGCGATCTTTGAAAGCATGGAGGTAGAAATCAAGAAGGAGCATCAAGTGTTGATGGTCAACAAGACCACAAGTTTCAAGAAGAAGGGCAAAGGGAAGAAGAAGGGTAACTTCAAAAAGAACGGCAAGCAAGTTGCTGCTCAAGAGAAGAAACCCAAGTCAGGACCTAAGCCTAAAACTGAGTGCTTCTACTGCAAGTAGACTGGACACTGGATGCGGAACTGCCCCAAGTATTTGGCGGATAAGAAGGATGGCAAAGTGAACAAAGGTATATGTGATATACATGTTATTGATGTGTACCTTACTAATGCTCGCAGATAGCACTGGTATTTGATCTCGGTTCATTGCTAATATTTGCAACTCAAGCAGGGACTACGGATTGCGAAGATTAGCTAAGGACGAGGTGACGATGCGCGTGGAAAATGGTTCCAAAGTCGATGTGATCGCGGTCGGCACGCTACCTCTACATCTACCATCGGGATTAGTATTAGACCTAAATAATTGTTATTTGGTGCCAGCGTTGAGCATGAACATTATATCTGGATCTTGTTTGATGCGAGACGGTTATTCATTTAAATCAGAGAATAATGGTTGTTCTATTTATATGAGTAATATCTTTTATGGTCATGCACCCTTGAAGAGTGGTCTATTTTTATTGAATCTCGATAGTAGTGATACACATATTCACAGTGTTGAAACCAAAAGATGTAGAGTTGATAATGATAGTGCAACTTATTTGTGGCACTGCCGTTTAGGTCATATCGGTGTAAAGCGCATGAAGAAACTCCATATTGATGGGCTTTTGGAATCACTTGATTATGAATCACTTGGTACTTGCGAACCGTGCCTCATGGGCAAGATGACTAAAACACCGTTCTCCGGTACTATGGAGAGAGCAACAGATTTGTTGGAAATCATACATACAGATGTATGCGGTCCAATGAATGTTGAGGCTCGTGGCGGATATCGTTATTTTCTCACCTTCACAAATGATCTAAGCAGATATGGGTATATCTACTTAATGAAACGCAAGTCTGAAACATTTGAAAAGTTCAAAGAATTTCAGAGTGAAGTGGAAAATCATCATAACAAGAAAATAAAGTTTCTACGATCTGATCGTGGAGGAGAATATTTGAGTTACGAGTTTGGTCTACACTTGAAACAATGCGGGATAGTCTCGCAACTCACGCCACCTGGAACACCACAACGAAATGGTGTGTCCGAACGTCGTAATCGTACTTTACTTGATATGGTGCGATCTATGATGTCTCTTACTGATCTACCGCTATCGTTTTGGGGTTATGCTTTAGAGACGGACGCATTCACGTTAAATAGGGCACCATCAAAATCAGTTGAGACGACGCCTTATGAACTATGGTTTGGCAAGAAACCAAAGTTATCGTTTCTTAAAGTTTGGGGTTGCGATGCTTATGTGAAGAAACTTCAACCAGATAAGCTCGAACCCAAATCGGAGAAATGTGTGTTCATAGGATACCCAAAGGAGACTATTGGGTACACCTTCTATCACAGATCTGAGGGCAAGATTTTCGCTGCTAAATTCGGATCCTTTCTAGAGAAGGAGTTTCTCTCAAAGAAGTGAGTGGGAGGAAAGTAGAACTTGATGAGATAACTGTATCTACTCCCTTATTGGAAAGTAGTTCATCACAAGAACCGGTTCCTGTGACAACTACACCAATTAGTGAGGAAGCTAATGATGTTGATCATGAAACTTTAGATCAAGTTTCTACAGAACCTCGTAGGTCTACCAGAGTAAGATCTGCACCAGAGTGGTACAGTAATCCTATTCTGGAAGTCATGTTACTTGACCATGATGAACCTATGAACTATGAGGAAGCGATGATGAGCCCAGATTCCGCAAAATGGCTTGAGGCCATGAAATCTGAGATGGGATCCATGTATGAAAACAAAGTATGGACTTTGGTTAACTTGCCCGATGATTGGCAAGCCATTGAGAATAAATGGATTTTTAAGAAGAAGACCGACGCTGATGGTAATGTAATCGTTTATAAAGCTCGACTTGTTGCAAAAGGTTTTGACAAGTTCAAGGGGTTGACTACGATGAGACTTTCTCACCGAAGCGATGCTTAAGTCATCCGAATCATGTTAGCTATTGCTGCATTTCATGATTATGAAATCTGGCAAATGGATGTCAAGACTGCATTCTTGAATGGATTTCTAGAAGAAGAGTTGTATATGATGCAGCCGGAAGGTTTTGTTGATCCAAAAGGTGCTAACAAAGTGTGAAAGCTCCAGCGTTCCATTTATGGACTGGTGCAAGCATCTCGGAGTTGGAATAAACGCTTTGATAGTGTGATCAAAGCATATGGTTTTATACAGACTTTTGGAGAAGCCTGTATTTACAAGAAAGTGAGTGGGAGCTCTGTAGCATTTCTAGTATTATATGTAGATGACATATTGTTAATTGGAAATGATATAGAATTTTTGGATAGCATAAAGGGATACCTGAAGTTTTTCAATGAAAGACCTTGGTGAAGCTGCTTATATATTGGGCATCAAGATCTATAGAGATAGATCAAGACGCTTAATAGGACTTTCACAAAGCACATACCTTGACAAAATTTTGAAAAAGTTCAAAATGGATCAGGCAAAGAAAGGGTTCTTGCCTGTGCTACAAGGTGTGAAGTTGAGTCAAACTCAATGCCCGACCACAACAGAAGATAGAGAGAAAATGAAAGATGTTCCCTATGCTTCAGCCATAGGCTCTATCATGTATGCAATGATGTGTACCAGACCTGACGTATGCTTAGCAATAAGCTTAGAAGGAAGGTACCAAAGTAATCCGTGTGGATCATCGACAGCGGTCAAGAACATCCTGAAATACCGAAAAGGACTAAGGATATGTTTTCAGATATGGAGGTGACAAAGAGCTAGTCGTAAGAGGTTACGCCGATGCAAGCTTTGACACTGATCCGGACGAATCTAAATCGCAAACCGGATACGTGTTTATATTAAACGGTGGAGCTATAAGTTGGTGCAGTTCTAAACAAAGCGTTGTGGCGGGATCTACATGTGAAGCGGAGTACATAGCGCTTCAAGCAAAGCAAATGAAGGAGTCGGATGAAGGAGTTCATTTCGATCTAGGTGTCATACCTAGTGCATCGGGACCAATGAAGATCTTCGTGACAATCTTTGGTGCAATTGCCTTGGCAAAGGAATCCAGATTTCACAAGAGGACCAAGCACATCAAGAGACGCTTCAATTCCATTCGGGACCAAGTCCAAGTGGGAGACATAGAAATTTGCAAGATACATACGGATCTGAATGTTGCAGACCCGTTGACTAAGCCTCTCTCACGAGCAAAACTCCATGGGTGTTAGAATCATTACTATGTAATCTAGATTATTGACTCTAGTGCAAGTGGGAGACTGAAGGAAATATGCCCTGGAGGCAATAATAAAGTTATTATTTATTTCCTCATATCATGATAAATGTTTATTATTCATGCTAGAATTGTATTAACCGGAAACATGATACATGTGTGAATACATAGACAAACATATAGTCACTAGTAAGCCTCTACTTGACTAGCTCATTAATCAAAGATGGTTATGTTTCCTAACCATAGACATGTGTTGTCATCGATTAATGGGATCACATCATTAGGAGAATGATGTGATTGACATGACCCATCCGTTAGCTTAGCACATGATCGCTTAGTATTCTCGCTATTGCTTTCTTCATGACTTATACATGTTCCTGTAACTATGAGAATTATGCAACTCCGTTTACGGAGGAACACTTTGGTACTACCAAACGCCACAACGAATCGGATGATTATAAAGGAGTACTACAGGTGTCTCCGAAGGTACATGTTGAGTTGGCGATTTCGAGATTAGGTTTTGTCACTCGATTGTCGGAGAGGTATCTCTGGGCCCTCTCGGTAATACTCATCACTTAAGCCTTGCAAGCATTATAACTAATGAGTTAGTTATGAGATGACGACATGAGCGAGTAAAGAGACTTGCTGGTAACGAGATTGAACTAGGTATTGATACCGATGATCGAATCTCGGGCAAGTAACATACCGATGACAAAGGGAACAACGATGTTGTTATGCGGTTTGACCGATAAAGATCTTCATAGAATATGTAGGAACCAATATGGGCATCCAGGTCCCGCTATTGGTTATTGACCGAGAATGGTTCTAGGTCATGTCTACATAGTTCTCGAACCCGTAGGGTCCGCACGCTTAACGCTTCGATGATGTTTTATTATGAGTTTATAAGTTTTGATGTACCGAAGTTTGTTCGAGCCCCGGATGTGATCACAGACATGACGAGGAGTCTCGTAATGGTCGAGACATAAAGATTGATATATTGGAAGCCTATGTTTGGACATCGAAGGTTCCGGTGAAATCGGCATTTTACCGAGTACCGGAGGTTACGGAACCCCGGGGTTAATGGGCCTACATGGGCCAAGAGGGAGAAGAGGAAGGAGCAGGAGGGGCGCGCGCCCCCCTCCTAGTCCGAATAGGACAAGGGAAGAAGGCGGCGCCCCTTTTCCTTCCCTCTTCCTCCTCTTCCCCTTCTCTCCTACTCCTACATGGAAAAGGGGAGTCCTACTCCCGTGGGAGTAGGACTCCCCCTGGCGCGCCCCTAGGCGGCGGCCTCCCCTTGGCTCCTTTATATACGGGCGGGGGCACCCCACGAACACACAAGTTGATCTACGGATCGTTCCTTAGCCGTGTGCGGTGCCCCTTCCACCATATTCCACCTCGGTCATATCGTCATGAGCTTAGGCGAAGCCCCGCGCCGTAGAACATCATCATCGTCACCACGCCGTCGTGCTGACGGAACTCATCTCCGGAGCCTTTGCTGGATCAGAGGGCCGGAGATCGTCATCGAGCTGAACGTGTGCTGAACTCGGAGGCTCCGTACATTCGGTGCTTGGATCGGTCGGATCGTGAAGACGTACGACTACATCAACCGCGTTGTGCTAACGCTTCCGCTTACGATCTACGAGGGTATGTGGACGAACACTCTCCCCTCTCGTTGCTATATCATCACCATGATCTTGCGTGTGCGTAGGAAAATTTTTGAAATTACTACGTTCCCCAACATCAACCCCCACTGCAGAGTACCACCGATCATCACCGACCGATGACGAGTTTCACGCTTCCATCAGACCACTGGACTCCAGTCCGAATTGCATGTCACTCGCTTTTTTCCCGCCACCGAATAGGCTTCGACTCTCTGTGCACTTACGCCGTAGCCCCTCAATCCAGCTCCACCTTCAAGATGACTCCATGGTAGATGAGCAGTCCACCCTCACGCCCCGTCGACTTCAAGCTCTCGTGTGCACCGTCTTGAATCAACCCCGCGCCATAGCCCTGTCGAAGCCGCACAAGCCCTCTAGACCTGCGCCACGTGTTTCCACGCCCAGAAGTCGGTCACCATCAGCATCACGCTCCTACGTTGTCTTCGCCGATCCCACCACCGTCTTCTGTATCAACCGACTCACGTCGATCCGTTAGACTATTCAGTCCAACCCAGCCGAACTTGTCCGACTGTATGACACGCTCAAGGCTCCCAAAGCGTCTTCCGAGAATTTCCATCCATCACATGATAATTCCATCACAGCTGACATGTCTTCCCGCAATTCCTTCAAGCATCCATGTTGTGCCAACAAATCTTTCATCCTTGTCTGCCATAACCAAAGGTTTTCAGTTTCATGAACTTCTCCACCTCAAACCTGGTACCTGTTGGCCCCATGGTCTTTTCTACGGCTGACCCTGCAAAAAATCATCCGAGCTTTCCACGTGATGCCCCAAGCACACGAACAGCCTTCACGTACTAATAGCAATTCCAGCCAAAAAATCTTTGATCTTCACGTGGTGTGCCTCCCGTGGCTCAACTCAATGCTAGCTTTGCCTTTGCCTTGCCGATGCCTACACAAGTAGTGCTCCTGATAGATACATATCGCTTGATGGATGTTTCCCTTACGCTAGACTGATTTGCCTGCCTGTCCGTGTCAGTACTATGGAGACTCGGTCTCCCCTTTTCTTTTTTTTGTCTTCAAACAAATCTTCGGAAGGAGTAGTAGCTCTCTCCAGCAGTCATAGCCCTTTGGCCCGCCACACTTCCGCGTCTGGCTCAGTTGAGCCTCACCCGACCTAGGTTTCCAGCGCCTTGTGCCTCAGGATTCAGATCGATTCCGGCCGCACGCATGATACGCATCACCGCCGCTCAATCGAATCGAGACAATCTGATTCGTCCACCGCCTACACACGGCGCCTTGCCCAAATCATGGAAGTGTCCTGCAGTCCACACGTTTCTGACCGATGTACGCTTGCCTGATCGATCCTTCCGATCCATCACCATACGTCAAGCTTGCTACACGCACACGTGCCTTCCACTGATATGATTTTCCCGATCTTGCTAAGAACCACGCCAGCAGCCGGCTGCATCTCAGACTTGATCCGTCCTCTCTAAATCAACAACTTGTAGCCTCGGAACAACCTAGCTCTGATACCACTTGTTAGAATAAATCCGAGGCATACCGTTGATCATCCGAGGACCAAGCAATCACACAAGGCACGACAGCGAGATTTGTTAACGAGGTTCACCGATATGGCTACATCCCCGGGGCATGACTACGGGCGCTCCTCCCCGTGACACCGTCACAATACCGCACACCGGCCACCCGGGCGCCGGCACACGCCGCCGGCTCCCCCTTCCGCGCCTGTGCTATTATGTTGGCATAGGTTACATCATGTGTCTACCCCTGGTATATAAGAGAGGCCTAGGATACTAGTGTCCTACTAGGACACGACTCCGCATCCTATATAAACACAATATAGCTACAAGTCCAACTGTAACCTACCTCGTACACTATATTCGACACAACTCCAACACTCCTTCTCTCGTGATCGATCTCTCCCTTGTAAGCCACGGCATGATCTCTATATAATACAATGCGGCCCAGACGAAGGGTTCTACGCTTCCCAATTCTTCTCACATGGTAACATAGCCTCTTCCTCTATAGATCAGGAATAGATCGCATCTAGCTACCCCATCGACCGAGCAGCATGTCCACCACCACCGCCGCCATGACGGCCAGCACCATGGGCACGCTCACCACATCATCATCATCCGCTTTTGCCTCCTCCTCCTCCACCTCCACCAACACCTCCCTGCTCGGATCGCCACCTCAAGAGAAGCTCACGAGGGGAAATTTCCTTCTCTGGAAAGCCATTGTGCTGCGCCAGATCAAGGGGGCCCAGATGGAACACCACCTCAACCCGGAGAGCCCGCCATCGCCGGCCACGCTCACCATCACCAAGGACGGGACGGACCCACAGGTAGTCAACTTCACTCGATCCCTCTGGTATGCACAGCAGCAGCAGCTCCAAGGGTTCTTGATGGGATCCCAATCCCGCGAGATCCTTGCTCAGGTTGCCACGCTCTCCACGCCGGCCGAAGTGTGGACTGCGATCCATGCGATGTTCGCTGCCCAAAGCCAAGCTCAAGCAATCAACACGTGCATTGAGCTCACAAATCTTCAAAAAGGTAACATGTCTATGGCAGAATACCTTGGCAAAATTAAAAGTCTTACCGATGAAGTCGCCTGCACTGCCGCCGCGCTCTCCGATCCGGAGATCGTGTCCAAGATCCTCGCCGGCCTCGACATGGACTACAATCCTGTGGTCTCCGCCCTCGCCGCTCGGGTGGAGCCGATCACCGTACAGGAGCTGTACAGTCAGCTCCTCAGCTTCGACGCCTGCCTCAGCCTCCTTCACAGCGCCAACATCCGGCAGTCGTCTGCCAACTCCGTCTCTCGTGGCTGCGGCCGTGGGCGCGGTCACCAGGGGCAATGCAGCGGCGGTCGCGGGCGCAGCACCGCCGACTACTCCAACAATGGCAGTGCTGGCTACACCAACACCGGCGGCAGCGGCTGCAACAACTACAACAACAGGGCCAGGGGTGGTGGCTTCCACAACAACAACAGCCGCCGCCCTCCTCCTTCTTCCCGAGCACGTCCTCGCTGCCAACTCTGCAAGAAGCCGGGCCATGAGGTGATGGACTGCTGGCATCGCTATGACGAGAACTTCGTCCCTGATGCCAAGCATGTTGCTGCGGCAATGCGTGAACAAGGAGGAGAAGGGGTGTGGTACGTTGATTCTGGTGCCACGGATCACGTCACAAGCGAGCTAGAACAACTTGCTCTTCGTGAACAGTACCACGGCGGCGATCAAATTCACACCGCAAGCGGTGGAGGTATGGAAATTCAACACATTGGTCAAGCCCTATTAATAATTCCCCTACAGTTAAACGTGATCTCGTTCTCAAAGATGTCCTTCATGTACCTCAAGCTGATAAAAATCTTGCATCCATGTCTCGTCTAGCTCATGACAATAATGTCTTCTTTGAAACTCACCCTCGTTACTTTTTATCAAGGATCGGGCAACGAGGGAACTCCTTCATCACGGTAGATGCATTGGAGGTCTCTACCCCATCACATCCGGAGCATTCAGTCGCAAGCATCGTCAAGTTTTCTCCGTCATCAAGCCCTCTTTGGCAAGGTGGCATCAAAGATTAGGACATCCATCTTTGGTCATTGTTAAACAAGTAGTCAATAAAGGCAATCTCTTGTTGTCACATAGTTCAAATAGTGAGTCTGTTTGTGAAGCTTGTCAATATGCCAAGAGTCACCAACTACCTTATCCCAAGTCGAATAATGTATCTCATGCTCCTTTAGAACTTATTTTCAGTGATGTGTGGGGACATGCAAGAGACTCCTTTGGTAGAAAGAAATACTATGTCAGTTTCATTGATGATTATAGCAAATTTACATGGATTTATTTGCTTAAGCACAAATCTGAGGTTTTATCTGTATTTCAAGAGTTTCAAAAACTTGTTGAACGACACTTTGATCGAAAAAATTTGACAGTCCAAAGTGACTGGGGAGGGGAGTATGAAAAACTCAACTCTTTCTTCCGTAGCATAGGCATTGAACATCATGTTTTTTGTCCTCATGCTCACTGTGAACGGCTCACTGAGCGGAAACACCGTCACATTGTTGAAGTTGGTTTATCTCTTCTTGCCCATGCATCTATGCCTCTCAAATATTGGGATGAAGCTTTTATCACTGCCACCTATCTTATAAATCGTCTCCCTAGCAAAGTTATTGGCAATATCACTCCATTAGAGCGTCTCTATCATCAAACACCCGACTAAAATTTTCTTAAAATATTTGGGTGTGCTTGCTATCCCAACCTACGTCCATACAATCGTCATAAACTTGAGTTTCGTTCTACTCAATGCGTCTTTATTGGCTATAGTAATCTTCACAAAGGTTATAAGTGCCTAGAAGTTTCAACTGGACGAATCTATATTTCTCGGGATGTTGTGTTTGTTGAAACTCTCTTTCCTTTTGCCAAACTTCGCCAAACGCCGGAGTCCTACTTCGTGCTGAGATAGAACTTCTTTCTGATCACGGGGGTGAATTACATAAGGCTGATCATGTGCAAAATTCCACTCAAAACAGTGCTACTAATGATATTTGTGCAAAAACAGGCTGTGATTTTATGTGTCCAGAACAGGACGGACTTGGCGCAGAGCACGAGGCTGATTTCCCTGGCAGCAGCGATAGCAGCGGCGCGTGATCCCACTCTGATCCGCGTGTCAGGACTGCGCCTGGTCCTCGCCCCGAGCCGGATCTTCATGCAGCCAATCAGGAGGCCTCCAACTCTCCCGCAGCGGATGTGGCCGACAGGCTGCGCCTGGTGGACCCCGCCAGCCCACGCGCCTGCCCCCGCGCGAGGGAAACCGCGTCTCCACGTGGCGCACTGGACGACGGGAGTCCGCGCCTCGATCCAGCCGACGCACGCGACGCGCCGATGCAGTCTAGATCCTCCTTGGATCGCGCACTGCTGGATGCGACAGGGTCTACGCGGATATCTTCCTCGGATCCGAAGCCGGGATCTTCTGCGCCATCTTCTGCGTCTCCGTCCGCCACAGGATCTCCTACGCCAATTTCCAAATCTTTATTTTCTTCGCCTGTGCCAGCGTCACCAACACTTCTGCGCAGGCACACCAGATCCCAGTCAGGTATTGTCAAGAAAAAGGAATACACTAATGGTACGGTCAGGTATGACAAAGTTAAGCGTGCGTTTCTCAGTCATATTGGAGAGCCAACCTATTTGCATGATGCTATTACACATAAAGATTGGAAAGACGCTATGGATCATGAATATGATGCACTCATGAAAAATAAAACATGGCATTTAGTACCACCAAGGCAGGGTCATAATGTCATAGATTGTAAGTGGGTATACAAGATAAAGAGAAAATCTGATGGAAGCATAGACACATACAAAGCTAGATTAGTTGCCAAAGGTTTCAAACAGAGATTTGGTATTGATTATGAAGATACCTTTATCCCTGTTATTAAGTCAGCTACCATTCTACTTGTACTGTCTATTGCTGTTTCCAGAGGTTGGAGCTTACGTCAGCTAGATGTTCAGAACGCATTTCTTCATGGTGTTCTTAAGGAAGAAGTGTTCATGCGGCAACCACTAGGATATGAGGATCAAATTGCACCACACCATGTCTATAAGTTGGACAAGGCTATATATGGTTTAAAACAGGCCCCAAGAGCTTGGTATTCCAGGTTAAATATGCAATTACAACAACTTGGATTTACACCATCTAAAGCAGATACTTCATTGTTCTTTTATCATAAAGACAAGGTCACTATTTTTGTGCTAGTTTATGTTGATGATATAATTGTTGCCAGTTCATGTGCACATGCTACAACCTGTTTACTTAAGGATTTGAAGTTCGATTTTGCTCTCAAGGACTTAGGTGATCTTCATTATTTTCTTGTTATAGAAGTTAAACAGATAAAGGATGGGGTACTTCTTACACAAGAGAAATACACCACTGATATACTCAAGAGAGTAGGATTGGAACATTGCAAACCTGTGAGTACACCAATTTCAACTTCAGAAAAACTTACAGTTAATAGTGGAGAAGCACTTGGATCAGATGATGCAACAAAATACAGAAGTGTTGTTGGTGCTTTACAGTATTTGACACTCGCACGTCCTGATATATCTTATTCTATTAATAAAGTGTGTCAATATTTGCATGCACCTAGAACAACACACTGGACTGCAGTCAAAAGGATTTTAAGGTATCTCAAATACTCAACAGGTCTTGGACTTCAGATTGTCAAGTCCATGTCTTTGCTTGTTACCGCCTATTCGATGCAGATCAAGGCAGGGTGTCTTGATGATGAAGGTCCACAGGTGGTTTTGCTGTGTTTCTGGGAACAAATCTTATATCGTGGAGTGCACGAACAGGCCACTGTTTCTAGATCCAATACAGAAGCTGAGTACAAAGCTTTGGCTAATGCTACAGCTGAGGTGATGTGGATACAGACTCTGTTATATGAGCTTGGGATCAAGGCTGCACAAGCTGCGAGGTTATGGTGTGATAATATTGGTGCAACCTTTCTCTCAGCTAATCTTGTTTTCCATGCACGAACTAAACATATTGAAGTTGATTTTCACTTTGTCAGAGAAAGAGTAGCTCGCAAGCTACTAGATATTCGATTTATACCAACTGGTGGTCAACTTGCTGATGGCTTCTCAAAACCTCTTACTACAGGAAGATTGAATGACTTCAAGAACAATCTTAACCTTGGTAAAGTTCACTCGGTTCAGATTTAGGGGGAATGTTAGAATATGTTGTATAAAGATTTTTTTTAGAGATAGGAGAGTAGTTTAAATCTTTGTAATCTTATCTTCTCTTATCTCTACTTCTGTTAAACCTCCTGTACCGATCTCTCCCTTGTAAGCCACGGCGTGATCTCTATATAATACAATGCGGCCCAGACGAAGGGTTCTACGCTTCCCAATTCTTCTCACACTGAGAGAGAGGGAGAGGGATAGATAGAGGGGGGATTGCCTCTTCCGAATCTCGCTTAACTGAATCTCCTGCTCCAAGTAATAATTTCCCGGCGATAAGACGCAGTAGAACTGTGCACAAGATTCGTTTTGGGATAGAGAGCAGCTATCCGCGGGCACGCACATGTACGAACATGCAGACTCACCTGGCCATGTACGAACATCAGTGCATAGAACATTGAATGGTGTGCTCCAACTGTTTCGTGCATGCAACCTCTATTTGTTTGGCTGCACATGTGCACCCGCCATTTATTTAGTACTACGCTCTCCGTAATATAAGAGCATTTTTGAAGTATCAAAAATGTTAATGTAGTGCTAAAAACATTTTTTTAGGTTTTTAAAACTGCTTTTATATTATAGGACGGAGGGAGTACATTTTTCGTCTTTTTTTCTTGTTCTTCTTCTTCATTGGCTGCAATATATTTTGGAAATTAGCAAAACTTAGAATTTGTAACCGTGCATGTTTAAAGCTACGTACAACCAACATCTGCAAGTGTCGCATGCATGCACCATAGCAGGCAACCATTAATCCACCACAAAGACTCTAAGCATTGTTGCATGCATGCATACAGCTTAAAGTAGGCACCACCAAGAGTTGAAGAGCTTCTGGCGGTCTCAGAATTTAGCAGACAAAAGTATCAAGATAATGACGCTTTACTTGCTGCCGTTGCATGCCCGATCAGAGATGAATAGTGGATCCTGGTGTAGTGCCTCGCAAGGTCGAAAATTCATCTCATGCCTCGCACTTTATTTACTCCCTGTTACAGCTTACACAACATGGTACGAGATTGCAGCCCAATACTGATCTATGATTTCAAAACAAATAACGGATTGTGTTGCCTATATCTATATGGCCATCAGTTGCATGTGCACATGCGCGACGAAAATCTTAATTGTCTCTTAATTAGTTATTCAAAAATTATAATACACTCTGCTTGTGGTTCGGGCCGTTTGCTTTATATATAAAGCGGAGCGAAAGCCTTGTTCGGTAATACGCTCTAATCTGAAATAAAAAATTTCTTACCCTTTAGGCCCTAAATGTAATTATTTTTAAACACCACACTTTAGCTCATTATGTTTTTATCTAGCCTCAGATTATCCCCCAAAATTTGAACCAATATGTCTAGCATTTATTATATTTTAGATTAAAATGGTAAATTTATAGAAATGGATGAAAAAACCGGAATATTCATTTCTGAGCCCGGGCGCATCTGCTCCCGAGGAACGAACAATAAAATAAAATAAAGTAGATAAATTCATAAAAAATCTGAATCAAAAAATTGCATGGAAAAGTTCGAGTGCGTGATATCCGTACCAAATTCCATCATGTTTCCACAACTGAGCAGCTCTCAGCAAAAACGAGAAACTAAGTCCAAACAGTGCGTGAAGAGTAAACTTTCTCACATCCCCCAAATTTGTCTTTTACCGAGAGTTGCTCTGATGTCCAACCAGATGAAATTTGGCAAGGACATCACACACTCAAACATCTTCGATGCAAAAAAAGTAATCATTTTTTTCTAGTATTTGTTTTATTTTACTGTTCACCACCATAAGCAGATGCACCTGAGAGACGAAACACCTTGTCCATGAAAAAATTATGAATTTCCTTAGATCCTTTAATCCTTTGCAATGAAAAATTCTAAATACATATTAAGTCTAACCTGTTAGACTTGCATTTAGGGAAAATAGTATTAAACACCTCAAAGCTTACGCTAATGGCAAATCAAACTATTCAATTAGACTTAGCTCTAACGCAAATAATTGTGTGACTATAATTGGAACAAATCACACAATCATGCGAGAATGCGAAGGAAAACATGTAAATAATTCTAAATTACTATTGCACTAAAAATAAGAATAAACTGAGAAACAGAAATAAGAGTTAAAGAATGATAAATGCAAGAATAACCGAACCATTGCACATTAAAACAACGAGCAGAAAAGAAGCACAAAAATACACTTGATGTAGAATTGGATTACAAATATTGCGAATAAAAATGGATTCAATTGGCAAGTAAAAGGATCTGTGCAACAAATAAAAGACAATCAAATAGTCAAAAAAAATGCGGTCCTGTAGTCATTCCTGCACTAATGTAACAATGAAGCAGGAAAAAATGGCTACGGGAAGGGTTTGCGTCTATAAGTCCAATGTAGTGAGCGAGAAGTTCGTCTCGCCACAGGGAGATGAGTTGGATCCGGCCCATGAGAGAAAAATCATACTATCAAATTTGCTCCCAGCACACACCCCTTGAGGTGTTTGAGATACGGACTAGGTACTATTTTAATCCTTTTTTACCTTCATTTTCTGTTTGAACCTTTTAATTAATTTTTTGAATTTTTCTAAAAATATTTTTTTAATTAATATTTTTTATTTACTGTTTTATGAAAATATCTGGGTGTCAAAATGTTCATTGGGTATTTGAAAAATGGTCATCGTGCATTAGAAAACTGTCAACATGTATTTCATAGAACTTTCATGCTGTAATTAAAAATGTTCATCATTTATTAAGTAATATTCGTCATGTATTACAGAAAATATTTTCCACTTGTTTATAAATGTTCATCATGTATTAAGAAGATGTTATTTGTGTTTCAGAAAATGTTCATCATTTATTCTTTAAAATATTCATTGTGTGTTAAAAGATGTTTAACATCTTAAAATATGTCCATTGTGGATTAGAAATGTATATTAGTATTAGTATATCATAAAATCCACATTGTGTGTTAAAACTGTTCATCGTGTATTTTAAAAATATTCATCTTTTATCAAAAACAATTAAGCATGTATTAAAAAATCATGGTATGTGCATTTAATATTTTCCTAATAAAGAAAAAGAAAAATAAATTAGAACAAGAAAAACTAAGAAATAAAAAGAAACAGTGAAAACATAAAAAGAATAGAAGGAAAAAAATGCTCAGCGTGTACTACAGATTGTTCATCTTGCATTACTAAAAGAGAAAGGTTCATTTTTCGTCCCTCAATTCTCCGGTCTGACCACTTTTGCTCCCTCAACTCTAAAACCGGACAGATTGCACCATGTACTCTCGAAACTGGTCGTTTTCCGTCTCTTTGGAGTCAACCCGGTTTTGACCACAGCATGAACAGTGCCCCGATTAACAGTAAATTCGAAAAAAATAGCAAAAAAATGTGAAATTTTATGACATTGAAGATACTCAAGTGCGCAAGGTGCGTGCCAATTTT
Source organism: Aegilops speltoides (assembly GCA_021437245.1). Lineage (NCBI taxonomy): Eukaryota > Viridiplantae > Streptophyta > Magnoliopsida > Poales > Poaceae > Aegilops > Aegilops speltoides. Next base: position 486,049,481 of record CM038144.1, read on the forward strand.
TGTCATGTTTGGACATTCAAGGAGCTCGCAGCAAAAAAAAAGTAAATCAGTGCTCCGATGAACAGTAAATTCAAAAATAGTAAAAAAAATCTAAAAAAAATTTGGCATCGAAGATGCTCAGGTACGCAAGGTGCATGCAAATTTTTGTGCTAAAGTGACATCCGAGGAGCTCGTGGCAAAAAAAAAATAGCGTACATGTGCATGCCGCTTCAGGTGGTTTCCAAACCCTCGGATGGCATTTGACCATGAAAATTTGGACAGACCTTGCACACCCGAGCATCTTCGATGCCAAAAAATTTCAGATTGCTGCTGCTGCTGCTGCACTCCAGTATGTAGTGCAATGTAACCCCACCCAGTTGATATCCAACCCACGCCCGACTGCCTACCCACATACATATGAAATAATCTGAATTTCCTCATCATCAATCGCTTCAGGTACGACCACAACGGCGGCAGAGGACAATGTTCAGCACTACACCACATGCGAGTGGATATGCAGGCTGTCCAACAACTCGACCATCGGCTGCGTGCAGGTGCGGCTCGGCGGCGATTACGACTGCTGCTGCTGCTCTGTGGCCGATCACGCTATGCAGCCTCCTTGTGCTGGTGGTGATGCTGGTCTAGCTCAGAGTTACCCCCCACCCCCTAGGTAGCCGTGCACTGTGCGTGAGGTTCAGAGTTTCTTCAGGATGCATGTAGTGTTGGTCAGAGTTGGAGCTGGGCACTAGCCAATTAGCCATAATAAAAGTTGATAGTCAATGAATGTGGACTTGTGGAATAGTAGCAGCAGTTAAATGAGTTTGGATTAATTTCCTATGTTAACTAGCCATCTGTCGGCAGGGCTGGGGTGGCAACGGCGTCGAGCCGACTGTACAGACCTTGCCGGGGGGCTTCAGTACCAGGGAAACAGAACTGGCTTCTTCCTGAAAAGAGATATCATTCTGGATTAGTTTTCTTCGGAACAGATTAAACCATTTCTGTTCTACCCGTTGTCCGTTGATAAGATTTCAGTTGTTCTATCTCTTGATAAAATTTCAGTTGTTTTACCTCTTCTCATGCAGAGCAGGGAATGTAAGTGGATGGTATTGTTAATCCCAAGCCAAGCAGTATTAGGCAAACACATTCTCCCGTTTTCTGAACTGCAATGCTTGCACACTACTTGGTTTTTGGTTTTGCCTCATCTTCCACACCGTGATGCCTGCAATGTGGCCTGGTTTGCGAGTGCTGAAATTCCAATGAAATTCCTTTCTCTCATCAACTCTTTGTCGAAGATAGCATCGGACAGCACCACCCCAGATGCCCCTGCCTCCATGTACGACTTGATCGAACCTACGACAGTGAATAAGTCACTTAATTACTCTGTATCTTTGAAAGAGTCTCGGTGTTATGAAACATGCACTTGGAGGTTGCTACTTAGACACCAACAGAAGATAGGGACGATATTCGCAAAAGAGGAAAATGAAACAGAGACGATGGGTGCTAGATAAGGCGACTTACCTATGGTAATTCCTTGCGAAGCAACCATTGGTACAAGAGGAAATGGTTTCTTTAGAGCAGACATGTACATCTCTCCACCCATCACCGAAGCTGGGTACACCTAATTAAAGTAGACCACACAAACAACCTAGTGTCATATGCCTATAAGCAGAACGGAAAACTAACACATTTATTCATCACAAAATAAAGTGATACATTTTGCTAGTTAGTATGCAACCAAAATTGACGTAAAAAAGTACATTATTTTACAATGTCTGACAAAAGTTATCATCTAATATATTGTTAATGCTCTGATATGTCTCTACTATAACTAAAAGAGGAGAGGTATAAGTCATGAAACCTTAACGACTTTAGCACCAGCATCGCAAGCAGATATAACCTGCAAAACCAAATATAACAAACATGTGAGAGTAAATATTAGGCCGCACTACTCTAAATTGCACCAATAAACTTCATGCAAGTTTATATGTGGTATGTGGTACATACCTCAGTTGGTGTCAGCACTCCTGGAATATACAGAACTTCACTTCCATCAAGATCATGAAGTATTTCCTTAAACAATAAGATTGAAAGAATCGATTAACATTTATATACTGTATAGGATGCAAACAGTACAATCACCAAATAGCAGATGACAGATTTCTATTAGATATGCCGAAGTAATTGCAAGCCAAGGGATAGAATGTCCAACATTGAATTATTGGCACCCTAAAGTCTAAACGACAAGCCTATAAGGATCTCTAATATCAAATATGTTACATTGCCAAACTGTACATGGAATGTCCCTAGTGACGTGTATAACCAGTAATCACAGACTATGGGAAACATGTGCATTTCTAGCAAAATAAACATTATTACAAATGCAATAGTACTAACTCCTACCATGACTGTGCCAGGGCTCATGAGAAACTGTGCACCAGCTATAATGGCTTTCCTTGCATCATCAGCATTGAGGACCGTACCAACCTAATACAGAGTGCAGAAAGATCAGAATGCATCATGAGCAACCTAACATTGTTGCTTATAGTTAGCATACAGGGGTTGTGCGGGACAGCTTTGGTGGAGTAGTAAATTGTGAGTATTACTTTCCACAAAACACAGTGGGGCATTGTGACACTCACATGGCAAGTTTAAAAGTTCAGGTGTAAAGATTGTAAAAGCCATGTACATGGTACTTTGTAATAAGAGTATTACGTTTTTAAGATTATATAAAAAAGACCAGGCTCTCACCCCAGATATATAGTGGTGCTAAAAAGCAGGTAGCTGACAAACCATATGTTCAGGGAATGATGCAAAAACCTACGAAGTAATGCCAGAAACTCACCCCAAATGTCAAGGAAGGGTAACTCCTACGAAGATCCTCAACAACCTGTTAGAAGACTTGTCGATCAATGAAAAGCTAGCAAGCAGCAGGTAAAGAAAAAGTTGCAGAGGAATTGTGAGAAAGGCCCACCTCTAGCACTCCAGGAGTGGACATCACGATTTCTAGCTGAAAAACATTGCATATGTTTGTTAGCACCAGGACAAGAAAACAAAACACCAAATTACCAAAACAATGCTAGAAGGTAAAGAAAAAGTCTAGCATGGATGGTTCCTCCTTTGCAAGCAACAGGCAAGGAGATACAAGCTCAGTATGCCAGAATACTCCTTTACAAACAAACGATATATTCAGAACAGAGAGCACCCTACCACCCCACGCGCCCAGCAAAAGCAAAGAATTCACCGGAGCAACTGACTCACCACGGAGACGCCGCCGCGAACGGCCGCGTGGGCCGCCTGCATCGCCGTCTCGCCACTGCAAGGGAGCCACACCAACAGAGGAAAGAACAGAAGGGTCAGCTAGCTCCAGTGAGGCCAAGCGCCGAACAGGTGGCGGGCAGCGTGGACTGGGCGAAATCAGCCTGCTGCTTACTCTTGCGCGCGAAGGCAGGCGATGACGCGCGAGCGCAGTATGGCGGCGAGCGCTTTCGGTGGCCGCGGCGGGTCTCGCCGGCGAGACTGGGAGCCGGGAAGAGGCAGCTGCGCGGCGGCGACAACGAGCATCCTGGTTCCCGGAGCGAGTGACAGCCGCCAACTGCTGAGTGCTGACCGGTGTAGCTGTGGGAAAGCGTATCCTACTCCTTCTTAGCCGTTGGATGTGAAAGAAGGAGCAGGATACCGGCAGGATGTGGGCCGATGGAATATTTGCAGAACAAACCTCATAGCGTAAACGATTGGGCGAATCATCCTTCCAGACCAAACCGAAAACATTCAAAGAAAATCACGTTTGAAAATTTTAAAAAAATCTTAAAAATACGAGATGTTAAAAGGGAAATATTATATTGCTGTGCGGAATTTCAAGTTACACATTACGGGATGGGAGCTATGAAAAAATAGACTCAACAATGAATAGTGTCACTATTGTTCGGCACAATTTAGCGTTGATTTTGGTTTTTCCATAGCTTGCATCCCCTAATATTTTTGAACTTCGCATTATCCTTTAACCGTCCCCCATTTTCTTTAAGATTTTTACGGAACTTCAAAAAACCGTTTTTCGAATGGTTTTCATATGATATTCTCCCTTCTAAGAGCGTCTACAACTGCCCCCCATATCTGCCCCAAATGGCCAAGCGGGTTGCCCGGACGCAAAATTGTCACCCAACCACGCCTCCCAAATCCGTCCCAAACACCCGGACCGACCAACACTCCCCATATCCATCTCATATCCGGGGCGGATATGAGGATGCTTGGACGCGCCCGCCACGTCGGATCCGACCCACTGTGGGCCACCCGACCCCACATAAATTGGACCCTGTACGCACTCAACACTAAGCCTAGCCGCATTCCACTCCACTCCACTCCCCTCCATTCTACTCCTCTCCGGCCACAAGCTCCCGTCCAGCGATTTCTGACCTTCTCGGGAGCGGATCGAAGTCCTACATCTACCAATCCGTTGACCTGGAGCTCGTCTCACGTGGCCCCGAGGAGGAGATGGTCGCGCCTTGCGCTCTGCCGCTCCCGGGAGGAGTTCGGCCGACGGCAGCGCATGAATCCATCCAACGGGAATCCATTGTGTCCGTCCAAATGGCGCATGGATCCGGTCCCAGGGTAGGTTTCACTGCCTCGTCAAAGGCGGTGTTGTCCGTCTGGAGTCCAAACGTCGTTGCAGATGCATAGCCCCTCCGTTGGCGCGCGAAATCAAAGGTGCATGCACAACCACTTCACGTCCGACGCAAATATGGAGCGGCATGCCCACCGTGCGAGGCAGCAGGCGGGGGAGGCCGCGACAGACGTCGGTGAGGCGGAGTCGCACTCTTCGGTGACGCGTATGGTGCCCGACAACGCCTGTCACCGCAACCGCATCAAGGTGGACGTTGCCGGCTCCGACCTTGACAAATCCATCTCGAAATCACATCCACCAGCGAAATGCAGGACACAGACTCCGACGTGGAAGAGTATGGCATGGAAGATGGCGGCACCTCGAGTCCCATGAGACAGTACGTGTCCCATGTCCACTCTACCTCGCCGGCAACCGCACAAACACTCTGAGGGGTGCAGCCGCCCGCCAGACATGGACATAGCCGGAACAACACGGATGGTCGCCGGTGAAAATTTAGAGTTGTTTTATGTTGCATGTAATCGTACGGATTTGATGATTTGCAACTGGAGTATCCGGTTGTGGAAATATTTTGTGTGTGTTGACTGGTCACTATTCGCGGACGCGTCCGAGCTTGTGCGCAGGCATTTGGTGGACGAATTTTACGAGTTGTGGTTGTAGATGCTCTAACCCCGGTCAGAGTCACTCGTGATCTCCGACTAGCTTGTGGCCCCTTGGAGGGCGTTAGGTTGCATCACCGGCCCAGATCTAGCCTCGTCTTGACCATTGCCACCACAAGTGTTTTTCCTTCAACAAGATGAAAGAACAATGACATTTTTCGAACTACCATACAAAATTGTCGCCTTGCTCGGAGAAATAAAATCCAATCTACACTCTCAACATGATATAGTTTCATCAATACAATAGTTACAAACTCTAGCATCTATGGTTACAATTAATAGAATATATAAAATGACAACACTGCAGACACATGTTCACAAGGTAACATGCTTACTAACACAACACAGGATTCATCATGTGGTGTTGCAGTGCCGATCTTGCCTATCTTCGGCGTGCTAGTCCTGCGGACCGAAGGTGGAGACTTCCCGTCAATCAGCAGTCCGGCTGCTCATCCAAGGATCTCGCCGGCTCAGGAGGGAGCGGCGGCTCGCCCTCACCTCGCGCTCAGGATTGTGTTGGTTCACTTCCCCCCAGGACTTTGGTGTAATTTCCTTTCTTTGTGGGGTGTGGTGTACCACTTCTTGTGTTTAATATAGTCCGGCGTCCTTTTCGAAAAAAAAACACCACACAGGATCCATGCGCAAGCATACCGACGAACGTGTTGGGGTTTAGGGATACGTGTTCAACATATTGTGTCCATTAGTATAAGGTCTAGTTCACCATGCAAAGCTTTCATGGGTAGATCCCGGCCCCAACACCGGCATGATCTTGTAGTCGTCACTGAATCCAGCATCAGAAAGATCCTCTTCCACTCACGCTCGTCCCGTTCCGCCCTGTTGATGCACATTGAGAACATGTTATGTAAGGCCTCCATCTCGCTGATCTTCCTATCGCCATCTGCAGACCCCCTTACCATATCTATGATTATCACCTTCCCTCCGGCGTTCTTGACGGGGATGGCCTCCTTGCAACGTTGAAGTATTTTGATGCAATCCTCATGACCCCACTCATGCATGATGTTCTAGAACAAATATAAAGAAACATTTTAAAAGAAAAGAAGAAGACAACTAGCAGTTTAGCGAAAGAGGAAAACAGAAACATTGATTGCACTATAAGAACCAACAGAGAAAAAATTAACGAAAAAGAGGGACGGTTCAGCGAATGAATGAAATGAGATAAAGGAAACAATAAGAAAGAAAAAAGAAGGTCTTAGACTACTCCATCTGTTCCATAACGTAGTGTGTATAGATTTTTTTTTTCAAAAGTCAAACGTTACAAACTTTGACCATATTTATAGACAAAAATATGTACATTTGAAATACCAAATGCATATCATCGGATACATCATCACTTATATTTTTATATGTTTGAATTGTATATATAAATAGTTTCCTATGTAAACTCGGTCAAAATTTGCTTACTTTTACTTTTCAGAAAATCAGTATGCACTCTATTACTCCATTCCAAAATAGATGACTCAACTTTGTACTAACTTTAAAACAAAGGGAGTATTTGGGACCAGCTAATTAATGGTACGACAGGATGAAGCCACATAGCAATACTAGGTGGTGTCTATGGGGTACATAGAGACATACCTTGAGCGAGACAACTTCCGCGGGTGGAACGGATTCAAAGATGTCACCCCTGCGACGAAATGCAGGTTGCCATGGTCACCGGCGGCCTGGCCGACAACGTGAGGGAGGTTCAGCACGGTGCACTTGATGCGCGGGAACGCCTTGGCGATCACCCGCGTGCCCGCGCCGTTGCCGCGGCCGACATCCACGAGCGAGCTCAGGCCGCGGAAGATGCTGGCCCTTGTCCAGAAGGATGACCTCAAGGAAGAGCTCGCTGTCCGCGGTCATGGCGTCGTTCAGGACGTGGTTGAACCCGGAGTCCTTGCTCGCCATCTCCGGCTGGGAGCAGCCGTGCGCCAGCTCGAAGAGAGACCCGGCCGCCCCCGGCGACGGCTCGCTGCTGAGCCAGTCGGGCATGCCGAAGGAGGAGGAGACGACCAAAGGGTTCAGGCAGAAGGGCACCACGGAGGACAGGTTGCGCCAGCCGACGAGGAAGCGGCATGCCGTGGTCAGCCCGTAGTGCACTTCGGCGGCCGTGCCATCGGTAGCACAGGCGGTGGCGCTGAAGATACCCGAGGCGCTCAGCAGCTCCATGACGCGCCGGAGGTCGGCAAGCCTGGCCGGGTGCACCTTGGTGTCGGCCGCGATGTCGGCCAGGGTGGCGGTGCCGCCGCGGCGGTGGATGGCGCCCGGGATGCCGAGATCCACGGCGCACTTGAGCGACATGGACTTGACGTCGCCGAGGACGTGGCTCTGGAGCTCGTCAAGGGCTACGAGCAACTCCTGTGGGCTCACTTCCGCCAAGAGCTTAAGCGCTATCTTGCCTAGCTTGCTAGAGCATATGCTACCAGACTTCACTGCAAATGAGATGAAAACTTCTCTTGGACAGATGTAGATGTATGTGATCCCTAGCTCTTCCTACCGGCGGCTTTTATACACAAACAACCGTGTCTTCTCTCCCTAACAGCATATTTTGATTATCCAATACAGATAATAACAGATATAATCAAAAGCTCGAGCTGTACTGCATCATTTAATCAGGTCAAACAAATTGATGAACTGAGTCGCATGAGTAAGGTGGGCACAATAATTATCGTCTTGCTGATACGCATGACTAACTAGAGCTAGAGCGATCACCAGTTGTTCATGTGTGACTCACCCTTTGATGAGGATAGGGAGCGAGTCTTATGATCATTTGTTGGTCCATTTATAGATTTATACTTCAACAGCAGATGGTCATGTTTGGGAATATACGAGCTGCGACGCACGCATATTGTCACGACATTTTGGGAGCATCATTGATCCATTTCTTCCTTGATCTGACCATTACCTCCCACCTGTCTACTAAAAAAGACGACCAAGCCATCAATCCATCTAAATACTAATGCTCCCATGTACTCCGCTGGTTTATTCAAAGAAGTGAGATACCATGATCTTCGACTGAAAGTGTGTGACCTATCGCCAATTCACAATGATGCGGTGAGGAGACAATATTGATTGCTGGGCAAGAAGAGGAACTTGCACACGTAAATACACAAGGAGCAACTTGTACTAGCAGTGGTTGAGTGCTATGCATCGACACATTTAGGGCCTCTGATTCGTAGGATTATCAAAACGCGAGAACAGGAAACACGCAGCAATAGAGTGGCATGTCATCTTGTATCGTATATGTGGGTGGAAGAGTGTTTTATAGCACAGGAAAACAAAGGAGTTCTACCAAAAGGTTTGAGTGGATGGAAAATTTCCTCCAAAATGAAGCACAAATGAATCCTATGAAAAAAATACCTAAGGATTCCAATCATGCGAATCAAACGGCCACCATAGAAAAAAAAAAGGATTCGAATCCTCCAAAAATCAGTAGAGCCCTAAGTGTGTGTTTGGATCTTGCGCTAGAACGATACTAGCCACATTAGACAAAGCATGATGTTTGGTACCTCATGAAAATCTGGCTTTGCTAGGAAATATAGTCAATACCCGACTCTAGAACCTTGCCGAAGGAGAAGAATCGGATGGGTCACCAGCATGGAAAAGAGAATGTAAGCATCCTCCAACTGCCTACACATCGCGTGCTCATGGCTAGTACTAGCCGAGCAACATGTCTTGCTTTTATAGGCAATGCACAAACGAGCAAGATAAGCTATACATCCAAACGCAGCCTAATTAATTAATCACCGAGAGAGATCAACCCGCCCCAACAAAACCAAGCCGTCAAGGCAATGGCAATCCTTAATTTGGTTGTTTATTGCTAAGGACAAATCGATACAAGTACTAATTAAAGTGGCAATCGACACTAAGAAGAACTATATAAGACATAAACTTCATGACGAGTCAGAAAAACTTGTCTCGGGCAAGTCAACCACAAACCATTTTTAAATTGGAAAATAAAATGTGTAAACGTCCGTGCAAGGGGGATAGAGCAGGACGGTTCCAGACTGTCAATGTGTACAAGTTTGCACTATAGCAATCCAATCAATTTATGTGCAAAAAAATAAATGACCACATATATGGTAAGGTGAAACTGGAAGGCCATGCAGATGAAACTGATGTCATCAACTTATTAAAACTTGATTTAGAAAGTGAAAAAAAGTTTTATAGTTCAACCTTATGCTCAATTGATAATCAATTTTAACTGTTGTCTTCATGAAACGACGGCTTCGATAGTGAGTATGGATTTTCGGGAAGAAAATACACTAAACTTTTCACCCTGTGTTTTATCAAGTTACCACCGTATTGATATCAAAAGGTGATAACTTTTGTACCAATACAATGTCAACTTCATAATAACGGTGTGGCAACTTTCGTAGTCCCGACAGTTCAAGGGCGATAAGTTACCATTGTGTCAATGACGGGTCCTCCGCCGTCTACAACTCCGATGGATGGGCTCCATGGCCCTCCTTCTGCCTTTTGTACATGATATGTGTCATGTTCAAATGATGCTATGTTATACTCTATGCATAGCTATACTTTGTGATAGTGGTGGCCATATGGATTTGTGGTAGTATTTGTGCTAGATATTTCTAGTAGCAATTAAATCTACTTATGGTGGTCCTATGAACAAGCGGTTGGTAGTGTGGTGATCATATGAATGCACTTGCATATTGATGCCGTTATATTTGGTTGTGAGTGTTGCTTACCAATGTGTCCTGACTTGGTTGTAAGTGTAGATTCATCATGCATTATGTAGTATATAAGGATCATTATGAATCTGAGGTGCCTCGCTTATAATTCTCCTATCTCTTCTTCCTCGGAAAGACCTTCAATGCTATGCTTTTGTGCTAATTGGAAGTAAATAAAAAATATATTTTATTGTATGCAAACCTGGATATATTTCGCCTCATCGCAGTGTACTACACAAAACATTTCTTTTGAAAGAGACTTATGTGTGGTGCAACTAAACTGCCGTGCCGGTGATGCTCTTAGACTTTATTGGCACTTCACAAATAGATCGGATACCGCACCTCCATTTTGTACTAGATCTATGCTCATGCCTTTTGGACCATGGTTTGGGGGAATTAGGATAGTTATATCTGTCTATCCACCCTCCAGATACAATCTTTTGAATTACCCGCATTTTGTAAATATGTATGTCATATTGACTGTCTTAATCAATGTGTTTCACGAGGGTTTACATTTTAGTATCATTGCACAAAATAGAAGTAAGTGGCATTTTAATTGCCCGGTTGCAGTAAGGACCAATGACGTTCATCACTGCTAGTTGCCTTGGCGATTAGCATGGAAAGTTGAACATACATCATGGAGGTTGTGACATCAGACTTGAATGGTTTATTCCCACCCTGCCTATCTATGGTATAATCTTTTCAACATGAATACATTTGAGGTAGTCTGGCTAGCTAGCATGAGATTGGCTTCTTGTGGCACTGTCGTGTCCAGTCCCACATGAAGAGGCGAGATCGATACATCGAATCTACTATACACAAGAGCATTGATGTAACCAATAAATAAATGTTTCTTATTTGAACTCATAGATGTTGGTTATGATCTTATCATGAACTTATAGATGTTTCTTATTTTTCCTTAGGATTTCTTTCTACTACTTCCTATAGGCTTTTAGCATCCACTAAAACCTCTTTCAAAGAATCCTTTGATTTTCCTATGATGCAATCAAACAACCCAAAATCATGTATGGTTGAGATGAGCATGACATTCCAATCCTACGTATTTTCTATTCCTGTGTTTTTAGAATCATGTGAATCAAATTGCCCCTTAGCTTGTTTATTGCACTAATAGTAGCTTCTTTGGTTTTTGGAAAGTCTTATATTTCAAGTAAAAAGTTATTGTATTTACTACTCTCTATGTTCCAAAATATTTGAAGTTTTAGGTTTGTCTTAAAGTTTGACCAAGTATATAGAGAAATATGTTACTATCTAGAGTATCAAATATATGTAGAATGCCCGCTCAAAAAAATATGTGTAGAATCTGAATATAATTTGTGATGAAACCAATTTGATTTTGTAGATGGTAATATAATTTTCTCTAAACTTGGTCAAACTTAAGCAAGTTTAACTTATAGGACAAACCTAGAACTTCAAATATTTTGAAACAGATGGAGTACTTCGTATATTGTTCCATTGTAGTTGTAAATATACACGACCTTTTCGCAGATAAATTATAATATTGAAATTCTGTAAAATGGAGACAACAACTTTAGTTGCCATCTCTATATCTGGTTTACTTGTAAGTTTGTTTCTTATCTTACATGTTGTCTTTTGTCCATATCTTTAGACATTGGATTTTGTACTTACGTTGTTCACTTGTGGCCAGTGTCTGGCGAATTATCAGTTATCTTATCTCATGTTTATGTGCATGTATGATCTATGCTACGGAACTATACAAGGTTTCTTGATTTGAGTATTAGCACTTATATTAGAGAAGCAATTTTGTACTTCATTATATGGTGAATCCCTAAATACTCAACACTCAAAACAAAAATATTGTGGCTCTTGATAAACCACATTTATAGATATATACTTAAGTATGTGGTGTCCCCAAGCTTTCACAAAGTCCTAGCTCCGCTGCTTGTCCCCATGTCCTCAACTCAACTGTTTCAAATCCCCATGTCTACAACAGAACTTTAAAGGAATTCCCACCTACTCACTTCCAATTCCATGGAATTGGTGATAACCAAATGGAGCTGAGCTTTGTCCATTTTCTGGCCGAAACATTCCCTCCCAACCGTTTGGATGCTGCGCCGGAAGCTGCACCTTAGGTGGAGATTAATGAATGCCATGCAGACCAGGTGGTTGCTAGTGCAGGCAGCCACTACTATAAAAGCCCGAGCCTGGCGGATCACTTCGACACACACATCTGAAGATTCACAAGCAAATATAAGTTGACACACGTACGTAAGTATAGCAAAAGATCGGCCATGGCCATGGGAAGCAGCGATGGTGCGGCGGCGCGGCGGCACGCGGCCATGCTCGGCATCGGCACCGCAAACCCGACCGGCATCCTGGTGCCCCAGGACGTCTTCGCCGACAACCTCTTCCGTGTCACCAACAGCGACCACCTGCCTGAGCTCAAGGAGAAGCTCAAGAGAATCTGTACTGCTACTGCTACTATGTTTCTTTTTGGACGTCAACGACTATAATGATAATCTGCATGCATGCATTTTCAACCAACAATTTAATTTTTCTTGTTGCACGAAGGCGAAAAATCGGGCATCGAGAAGCGGCACTTCCACCTGACGGAGGAGACGCTGGCGGCGCACCCGGAGCTGTTGGACAGGGAGCTGCCGTCGCTGGACACCCGCGTGGACATGACCGCGGATGCCGTACCGAAGCTGGCGCAGTGCGCCGCGGCCAAGGCCATCGCCGAGTGGGGCCGCCCAGCCGGCGACATCACCCACCTCGTCTTCAGCACCTACTCCGCCTGCCAGGCCCCCACCGCCGACCTCCGGCTGGCCACGCTGCTGGGCCTCCGCCCCACGGTGAGCCGCACCATGCTCAGCCTCCACGGCTGCTACGGCGGCGGCAGGGCGCTGAGCCTCGCCAAGGAGCTGGCCGAGAACAACCGCGGCGCGCGCGTCCTCGTCGCCTGCTCCGAGATGACGCTCGTCTGCTTCGGAGCGCCCGACGGCGGCAACATCGTCGGCCACACGCTGTTCGGGGACGGCGCCGGCGCCGTCGTCGTCGGGGCCGGCCCCTTCCTAGACGGCGAGCGGCGCCCGATCTTCGAGATGGTCTCCGCCACGCAGACCACGATTCCCAGGACCGAGCACGCGCTGGGCATGCGGGTCTCCGGGGGCGGCATCGACTTCCACCTGGCCATCCAGGTGCCCACGCTCGTCGGGCAGAACGTGGAGCAGTGCCTCCTCGACGCGTTCCGTGGCGTCATTGTCGACGACGACGATGCTCCACCTCCATGCTCTGGCAATGGGAATGGGAATGGGAACGGGAGGTGGAACGAGCTGTTCTGGGCGGTGCACCCAGGAGGGCGTCCGATCCTGGACAAGATAGACAAGGTGCTGATGCTGGAGGCGGAGAAGCTGGCGGCCAGCCGGCATGTGCTCCGCGAGTACGGCAACATGAGCGGCGCCACGATCGTGTTCGTGCTTGACGAGCTGCGCCGGGGCCGGAGCCCGCTGCCGGAGTGGGGTGCGCTGCTGGCCTTCGGACCGGGAATCACGATCGAGGCCATGGTGCTCCGCTGCCCACGCTAGCCAGATGATCCATCCATGCACGGCCGGTGCCCATTCATCCCGGGGCTACTTACATACGTATACGTATTTGTGTGTACGCCTATGCCATACAAAGTGCACAAGTCATCAGCCTACTAGCAATCAAAGAAGGCAGACGGCCACGTCACGTATATACCTCTGTCAGCCATGCACCTAAGCTTTCAGTCCATCCATGTACCTGGGTGTAATATGATTCCAAAAAAATGAGTAAATGGGTGAAATAAAATGCAGACCTATATAAAGGCACTCCAGATATTTTCTAGCAGTCCACGTGTTTTCTAGCTATATGCACCTCTGTATGTTATCAAGGTACGTAAAAGATGCAAACTGAGACTAGCTCAGATGATTAGGTTATTTGTGATGGAACCAGCCCATCAGGATTGTCCTAGTTTTAGGTGCCCATCAGGATTGTCTTAGTCTTTCCGGCGATGTTCGTTCAGTGGGAGGAGACGTTTCTGTCGACTACGGAGACGTCTGTGATGACTTCGTTAATCTCAAGATGAGTGTCAGTTCAGCCTCTCGGAGGGCTTACTGCAACTCACAGCTAATAATATCTACATATTTAGGTTTTTGAATATCAAGCAAGTAGCAAGAGAATCGGAAATCCGTTCGTCCTCCCGGAAGCATGCACTCCTGCCCGCGAAAATATTTTTTTAAATGCCAAAAAGGTTCCAACAAAAATTATATGTGTTCTTTGTCACATACAAATTTGTAGGCAAAAAGATGAAATATTTTGGCCTGTGCAAAAAAAACACCAAATGTTACCTCAAAATGTCACTCTAAATTTGTTTTTTTCATCGGCAAAACACCACTGCTCCGTTTCGCATGAAAATTTTTAAGGATGTTTGCGACACTAACATGAACATCTACAAAAAAAATCAGGATTTTCTGAAAATATTTACTATTTTTTTGTTTACTATTCACGCGGGACTGCGCGCTTCCGGGAGCCAAAAAGTCATTATCTATATATATACGATCACCAGAATTTTTGTTGTGAATCAGACCAGAAGTGCAATTATCCCTGCTCTTGGATGTGACTGAGTTTCGTCTATACATAAGATCAAAATTTCATGACAAGTGGGACTACTTTGTAGAACTCAATGTCCCAAGAACTAGTAACCAGTGAAAATCCTTTCTTGCATGGGCTTAATACAAAAAAAAAATTATGTTTGATTTTGTATGTTGCACTTGCACTGGGTCTCAAGTAAACAAAAATATATTCATAATTACTGGAACTCAACAACAGTTCATCCAAAAGAATCACTAGGAATATATCATACTACTTGCCATGCTTAATCATCGAGAATAACAAGTATATCCAAATCATTCAATATGTTTACTAGCACGCGCTAGCACAATGAAAAATACCAAGAGCGGATGGGATGTATAATAGTGCAAACATGTACGACTCAATAAGTTCCAGAACACCATCGTTAATGTTCATGAAACAAATACCCTTGGTATGGTTGTAAAAACCATATGCATGCAAATAGCATGATCATAATTTACAGCATCGGTAAAGTAGGTTTTTCTCTTGAACATGTTACACACGACTCTGTATATAATGCGATTTTTTGTACTAGCCGGTCTGAAATTAATGTAATGCTTCTCCAATAAAAAATTGATAAGAAGCTTTCATCTCGATCAAAATAATGACAATAACAGAAATTTAGCGATTTCAAAGTGATAAAAAACCAAACTTCAATGGTGAATCAAACATGCAAATAACCATGTTTGTGTAGCAATTGTAAGAAAAATTGTGACGCCAAAACTTTTATCCAGAATTTTATGCACTAATTTAATTTGAATTTGTTTGATCTCTTCTATTTACATACCTTTACATCTTTGTGATACATGTGAAACCACCAGATTCTTCGACATAGAGCATTCGTAATAAATGGGGTTTTCTCTTCTCTCTTCCTTCTTCTCTTAGTGCTCCCTCAATAATTAGAGAATGATATTGTAAGAAGGGGCTTATAGTCCTTTCATGTGTCATTTTTGTCTATGTGAAGAAAAAAATATATATGGACAAATAAGAGGAGTGGGACTCATGCAAGAGCCCATCTCTACAAGTGTTCCAAAGCAAACGTAGTAAATATGTGTCTACAAGTGGGACTCATTACTGTCCCTCATGAAAAAGGTGGGGTTTTTTTTTGCGAGGAATCCTCTTACCAACGGAGATCTTATGAGTTTCACCTCTAGCCTATCCCAACTTGTTTGGGACTAAAGGCTTTGTTGTTGTTGTTGTTGTAATCCTCTTACCAACGGAACCTTTTTAGTTTTTGCATGGAGGGTGGACGGACACCAGCCGCAAGGGTTCAGGAAAGGGAATAGTTAAGACATGTGAGAGTTTATTGAGAGATTAACCTTGGGCAGCTGATAATCAGTTTCAAACCCGTGTTTGGTGTGTGTGGTGAGAATTAAGAGAAAATTATATCTCATGTGAATTTTTTTGTATCTCATGTGAATTAATAGGAGTGAAACTCCCATTCCCCTTAACTCCTCTGAATCAAACACGTTGTGAGGCTGAGTGCGGTAATACTGCGTAGCCCCCTCTTTTTAGACTGGGATGGAGTAATATTTCAGATCACGCCTGTGATCTGGTACTAGACGTATATCAGCACGAGCTAGAGAAGCATCTGGCGAGTCTCATGTCCGGTGGGAAGAACTATACAGATTTTTGCTTCTTTCTCAGGGATTTTCTGTTGTTGTTCGTCCCTCCCAACTTTGGCTCATTTCATTGAACATGTTCATATCGATCTTTGTGATCAAATTAGAAAGCAGCCTATTAAAGCACAAGTCACATCATCGTCTATGTGAGGGTATACAAGTAGAAAGTACGCAGTGATTTAAGTCTCTTTCAGAATAACAGGGTATTACTTCATCACTTTATCATCCAACAATGTAACAGGAATCGACGGTCCCGCCATATGTTTTCAACAGCCGCGTTTTATCTTGATCGCAAACTAAAAGCTAATACTATTACATCGTTCGATTCTCAAACGTCAAGCAAGTGATACAAGAATGATAAGTACCCTCTGGTTTCTGCTCGACCAGCATCACTGCGGTTAATCCAACAAACACTGGCGATTTTATCTGCCAGGATCCCTCCGGTTTATTCGCTCAAAACAACAGTTGCCACGCACACACATGCTCACAAAATTGGATAGTCCAAGTCAAATCTTGGTGCTATATTGGTAAGTCGGTGCCAGATATCCCTTCGCCACCAGACACAGGTTACAAACAGTGCTTTTTTAGGATAGGATTCACGTGCTCGATCAAAACTTACCTGTTAGTTTATTACTCTTGAGATTCGCCTCTAGCTTTAGCCCGCTTCTCGAGTTCCGCAATCTTCTTCTCAAGAAACACAACCCGATCGCTTAGCTCAGCATTAGACTGCTCTGACCCGTTGGCTGCGGTGGGTGAATCACCGTTGTCTCCAGTGGGTGAATCACCGTTGTTTCCAGTGGGTGTATCAACTGCTGACACTGGCTTTGGTGCCTCGAAAAGGTTGAAGGTCGACACTTCGGGCTGTGGTACAACCTCTGGAAGATTCAAGAAATACCTTACGGCTGTCTTCCGGAGAGCTGAGAGAAAATTTTGGAAGGAAGGTATACGCATTAGAAACTAGGGAAGGAGACAAACAGAAGACATGGACATGTGCAAGGTTTCAAGCCTGGAGAAGGACTTACCAAAACCATACCCAAGAGAGAACAAGTTTGCCGTTACCCAGTAACAGAAAATTGCCTGCAGAAGCAAAAAAGAGTATTGATGGCAGTGCAGAAGAAAAGAGAAAATATAGAAAGTGAAAAGTGATGTGAATGCTGCAAACAGAGAAACTTAGCTATGTTAAGGTGGATAGAATATGGCATGTATATTTGTTTTTTGGGGATGGACGCCACATATTTCTTGCAGAAGTGTGCAAGCAACGATTTGTAGCATATCTGAGTGTTGATAACGGCTATGGCTTATTTTCTTAAAAAAGGATTTACATATATTTCAATCAATCGGTGTACAATGATCTTCAGCAGTTAGGTGTACAAAAACAGGTCCTCCTTTAGGGTACAAACTTAACTGTATCTGTCTATCTGATGCACTATGAACACCTAAATGGTAGCTCCAGCTGAACCATGCAAAATAAATTTCTGCTCTAGCCCTCCCCCAAGAAATCAAGGGAGTAGCCCATACCCATGTTTATTCCCAACTCCAGACCACACCATGAAAGCTTTGACAATGGTGCAAACAGGGCTTTAATACACACCAAATTGCCTTACATTTCAGGTAATATCAAGCCCATGTATGGATGAATAAGGCAACTAGTGAAGACTGATTGTGGTCGTGATCACAGAGAAATAGTTACTAAATGGACTTTCCAAGTTATGGGGCAAATTTTGCCCAGTTTCAGAAGCTAATCTAAGGCAGTACCCAAAAAATGGTCATTATATAGCATTCTTTTCCAACAAGCCCAGATTTGGTAATTCAGTAGGAGAGGGCACTTAATCATGCCAATTTACCTGCACTCCCAGTATGTTCAAATTCCTTACAGATAACTTCTAGTTAGAATTTTATGGATATGATTCATGAAATTAATAGTCTCGAGTATTTCATACCTTGGGAAAGTGCATTGTAAATGGTATAGTCATAAGAGCCAATATTCTAGAGAACTTCTTCATCGTTTGCAGCATAGGATTTCCCTCCATACCTTCTTGCATATTGAGCTGGAAAACAGATATTTTCTTATCTATATAATAGCATATAGGACATAATTATTGCATCAGCCAGGGTGCACACCTCCACCGTAGCCAGGAACGTCACTGATGTCAACACTGGGAGGATGTAAAGCTCGTCGGGAGTTGTCAAATCAGTAAACCAATATGCTCCACCCCCTTTCAAAGAAGGGACTTTCTCCACCATGTTTTGTATCTACAGTTGAAACAGAGGCATAAAGTGGAAGAACATTAAAAGAAGAAGATCAACATTACTGTAAGATGGCAGTATTATAACGAGGTGTGGTTGTAGTTAGAATTTTTGACATTACAAGGAAGTGGTATGAACTTACAGCGAAGAAAAAGCTCATGAATATAGGCCCTTGGATGAATAAACCCTTTAACGGAGTCAATGGATTAACACCACGCCTGACAGCAGACATTCAAAAATTAAAACAATGGAAATATTTTTCTATGGCTAAAGAAGTAAAAGACCACATAAACAATAATAGAGGTCAAAGCCGCAAAGTCAAATTCTATAGAACATGAAAACGCATGATTACTGATTCGAGCAAAATAAAAAAAAAATAAAAAAGGCGCTTCCTGAGCACGGATAATATCAAGAACAATTTAAAATGACCAACAAAGCAATTTCAAAACCTAAAAGATTCTACAGAACCCAAGGCATTTAAAGGAACACGGTCGAGTTTGAATAACCACAGACATGAACGTAATGTGATTAGTTGGCAAAATTGCACCAAAGCATAGAATTTTTTAACACAGCAGGCAAAATAAATAACTTCCAGATTATATTCATGGGAAAATAACTAAATAAGTAAACCATTGGAAGTTGCATACTTTGTGAATAGCTCGCCCAATTTCCTTTTCCCCTCTAGCATCGATTGTGGATCCATTGACTGCAGTATATAAACATGAAAGGTTATATCATTAGGAGTGGACAATATAAACTGTTTTGAACTAAAATAGATTTTATGTTCCCTAGGAGTGCAAATTGTCTTGGACAAAATTGAACTTAGGTTCCTGCAAATGCATTCATGCAGCATCAGTACTATCCAGTACAAAAAATGAGTGTTGCATTATTTGTAAACACCATACCGTGGTCAATTTATAACAGTCAACTCTGACAAACATGACTAAGAAAAACAGTTAAGCATGATAATATCATTGATCTTGATTATATGTAGATCATAAATATGCTGGAAGATAACTTTCACCTTATGTCTCCCAAACACTCCAAATAGCAAAGAAGTATGGTTTGGTAAAGGGGAGGCAACAAATCAAAGTGACATGGAAAAAGACTATGTTGTAGAATTGCAGAAAAAAACTAGTAAAAATATGATTGCAGGATGTTGCTGTTAATACAGTTATGGTGTCTACAACAAACGTGCCTATAGTAAGTTACCATATAAAATGCAACTTGAACTTTAGAAATAAATCTACTTACATTACGCATTTCCATGTTGATTGCCTCAATTTCTGGCCTCATTGCCTGCATAAAGTAAGAGTTTGTAAGAGGAGATTCAAGTGGGTACCTTGCAGTCACACGAAGAAGCACCCCAGACATATAATGTGGACAGATTTAAATAAGAAAAGAACATAACAAAAGGAACATCGTATAACTATTTCAGGCCTCTCAGAAACATTGAGTGACGTAGGATAGTCTCACATAACTTGGTTGAGGCATATCTAATTTCATCTGCATGATATGATGTTTCGTTCTATGTCCTCAATTACAAGCCTTTGGCCAAAGTATGGCAATCAGAAGTGATGATCAAGATCAAAGTAGTTGGACAGGTTAACCGAAAATATAACGCCAAGAACTGTATCCCCTTTAATTTAAGTACATGAAGCGTTTGAATTCTCATTCTACTCCTTCACATAACATAAAAAGGGGGGACAGTACACATTTTTGCAATGCATGTGGCTATACAATTTCAATTTATGAATCAAATGATGACATGAATGATTTTGACCCAGAGAATCGTTTCCATGTTGCTATTTAAGGCTAAAGAATTGCAGGCCACTGGAGCAAATGGAGACAATACATTCACATGATAACTCAAATGCAGTTTACATTTTAGCTGAAAGAAAATATATTTGGCACATGCAGCCATCAAATTCTCCCATTCCCACTCGACCTTGCATTATTATCTCTATCACCAAGCTTGAATCGAGGCATCTAAAACATACTACATGTTAAATACATGAGCCTGCCTTCACTACAAATTGCACAGGATTTTTAGTGTTCACCGTTATCAAAGATTGAACTTGGTAAGTTTCTATAGAAGTTTGCCATAAAACGCATCAGCAAAAAGCAGAACAGACACAATAAATAAAGCATACATATAAACAAACAATATAAGTTACTCAAATGAGCTCATTACATTCAACTTCATCGTGGACTTCAGCTGGTTCACAAGCAGCGGGATGGTCACCGTTCGGATCAAGATGGTCGTCACCGCAATAGAAGCCCACCTAAAAAATGACCAAAGTTTAGAACTTTATCGCAGTTTACTTGATCCAAAGTGGAACGGCATGGCCCCCAGGTGCTACCACGTCAACGAGGCTTACCAATTGAGCCCGGTGAACGAATGGACGGCGTCGATGGCGTACTGCAGTGCCGCGACGGGGGGAAACGAGTCTGCGGCGGCGGCGGCCACTTCCCCCGGGAAGGGCAACGGGAAGGCGGGCGCGACCGAGGCCGCGGCGTCGGAGAGGACGCCCGCCGCGACATCCATCTGGCCGGCCGCGGGGTCGGTGAGGATCCCATCGATCTGCGGTCCGGGGGAGGAGGTGGAGAAGCTGCGGCGGGCCGCGAGGTGGGCGCCGAAGGGGAGCGGGAGGGCCAGGCCCTGGGATCTCGCGCGCCGACGGAGGTCGCCGGAGGGGAAGTGCAGCGGGGCTTGCTGGGTGGGGAACGGGGGGGCGGAGGAGGAGGAGGTGTCCTCGTGGTTGTCGTCGCGGTGGGAGGAGGGGACGAGGTGGGAGAGGGAGGGGTGGAGGCGGCGGGTGAGGTGGCTGGAGAGGCTGGTGGCGAGGCTCCTCCGCGCGGAGAAAGCCATGGTTTTTCGGCGGCGGTGGGCGGCGGCGGGCGAGATCGCGTGGGGATCGGGGGAGAAGAGAGGGTTAGCCCGCGACGAGGCGGATATTCCACTCGCGGTCGCGGTACGCTGCTGACATGTGGGCCCTACTCGCCAGTCTCCGGGCCGACATGTAAGGCTCTGCGTGCGTGAGTTCACCCCGACCGACGTCCCAAATCCCACGGCCCGGCCTGGCAGAGGGAGTTCTGGCCATTGGAGAGGAAGTAAAATGCAGTGTATACGCTTATTTTGGTTATTGTATTCGGAAATACGGTTAATATGGTTATTATGTTATTATGTATGTATTGAGATGATTATACGGTCATTGCCAGATCGTTAACTCCGTATTCCATCTGTTTGATCGGTTAGCGGGGCAAGGATTGACTGACGCCCTAGGCGAGAAACTAAGGGTCAAGAAATAAACCACCCCCCCCCCCCCCAATATCCAGTTTCAAGGCATATAAAAGTCAAGTTATGCGACATAACTAATAAAAACCAAAGACAATGTTCAATGGTAGTATTTTACTTTTTAGTTTCTGTTTTGCAATAAATAATTCATCTAGCCTCTAGCTAGATGTGTTTTTGTGTTTTAATTAGTGTTTGTGCCAAGTAAGACCTTTGGGATAGCTTACGGTGATAGTTGTTTTGATCTTCCTGAGAAACAAAAACTTTTGCATCCAGAAAAATAATTTCCATAATTTGCAGAAGCGTCCTTTTGATCTGATTCTTTTTGCACTGGATTGGTACACAAATTTCCCAGGTTGTCCTAATTTTTCAGAATTTTTGGAGTTACAAAAGTATTTGAGAGTTGCAGATTGCTACAGACTATTCTGTTTTTAAGAGATTCTGTTTTCTATGCGTTGTTTGCTTATTTTGATGAATCTATGAGTAGTATCGGGGGTATAAATCATGGAAAAGTTGGAATACAGGAGATATTACACCAATATAAATAAAGAATGAGTTCACAACAGTACCAAAAAGTGGTGATTTATTTTCTTATACTAACGGAGCTTATGAAATTTTCTGTTGAGTTTTCTGTTGTGAAGTTTTCAAGTTTTGTGTAAGGATTTGATGGACTATGGAATAAGGAGTGGTAAGAGCCTAAGCTTGAGATGCCCAAGGTACCCCCAAGGTAATATTCAAGGACAACCAAGAGCCTAAGCTTGGGGATGCCTCGGAAGGCATCCCCTCTTTCGTCTTCGTCTATCGATAACTTTACTTGAGGCTATATTTTTATTCACCACATTATATGTGTTTTGCTTGGAGCGTCTTGTATGATTTGAGTCTTCGCTTTTTAGTTGCCACAATCATCCTTTCTGTACACACATTTTGAGAGGGACACGCATGAATCGTGATTTATTAGAATACTCTATGTGCTTCACTTATATCTTTTAAGCTAGACAATTTTGCTCTAGTGCTTCACTTTTATCCTTTTAGAGCACGGCTGTGGTTTTATTTTATAGAAATTGATGAACTCTCATGCTTCACTTATATTATTTTGAAAGTCTTTAAACAGCATGGTAATTTGCTTTGGTCTTAAATTTAGTCCTAATATGATAGGCATCCAAGAGGGATATAATAAAAACTTTCATATAAAGCGCATTGAATACTATGAGAAGTTTGATTCCTTATGATTGTTTTCAGATATGAAGATGGTGATATTAGAGTCATGCTAGTGAGTAATTGTGAATTTGATAAATACTTGTGTTAAGGTTTGTGATTCCTGTAGCATGCACGTATGGTGAACCGATATGTGATGAAGTCGGAGCATGATTTATTTTTTTGATTATCTTTCTTATGAGTGGTGGTCGGAGACGAGCGATGGTCTTTTCCTACCAATCTACCCCCCTAGTAGCATGCGCGCAGTACTTCATTTCAATAACTAATGGATTTTTGCAATAAGTATGTGAGTTCTTTATGACTAATATTGAGTCCATGGATTATACGCACTCTCACCCTTCCATCATTGCTAGCCTCTCCGGTACCCGCGGAACTTTCGTCGGTACCATACACCCACCATATACCTTCCTCAAAACAACCACCATACTTATTATGTCATTTACATAGCCATTCCGAGATATATTGACATGCAACTTTCCACCATTTCGTTTATTATGACATGCATCATCATTGTCATATTGCTTTGCATGATCATGTAGTTGACACCGTATTTGTGGCAAAGCCACCGTT
Source organism: Aegilops speltoides (assembly GCA_021437245.1). NCBI lineage: Eukaryota > Viridiplantae > Streptophyta > Magnoliopsida > Poales > Poaceae > Aegilops > Aegilops speltoides. The sequence goes on from CM038144.1 coordinate 486,073,003, forward strand.
CATAATTTTTTCATACATGTCACTCTTAATTCATTGCACATCCCGGTACACCGCCGGAGGCATTCATATAGAGTCATATTTTGTTCTAAGTATCTAGTTGATTCTTGAGTTGTAAGTAAATAAAAGTGTGATGACCTACATTATTAGAGCATTGTCCCATGTGAGGAAAGGATGATGGAGACTATGATTCCCCTACAAGTCGGGATGAGACTCCGGATGAAAAATAAAAAAAAGGAAAGGAGGCCAAAAAAATGAGAAAGACCCAAATAAAAGAAAAAGAAGAGAGAGAAGGGACAATGTTACTATCCTTTTACCACACTTGTGCTTTAAAGTAGCACCATGATCTTCATGAAAGACTGTCTCCTATATTATCACTTTCATATACTAGTGGAAATTTTTCATTATAGAACTTGGCTTGTTTATTCCAATGATAGGCTTCCTCATAGGTCTTCGTGAGCAAGCGAGTTGGATGCACACCCACTTAGTTTTTTTTAAGTTTTCATAAACTTATAGCTCTGGTGCATTCGTTGCATGGCAATCCCTAAACACTCACATTGATATCTATTGATGGGCATCTTCATAGCCCGTTGATATGCCTAGTTGATGTGAGACTATCTCCCTCTTTTTGTCTTCTCCACAACCACCATATTCTATTCCACATATAGTGCCATGTCCATGGCTCACACTCATGTATTGCAGGAAAGTTGAAAAAGTTTGAGAACATCAAAAGTATGAAAGAATTGCTTGGCTTGTCATCGGGGTTGTGCATGATTTGAATATTTTGTGTGATGAAGATGGACCATAGACAGACTATATGATTTTGTAGGGATAAACTTTCTTTGGCCATGATATTTTGAGAAGACATAATTGCCTTGTTAGTATGCTTGAAGTATTATTGTTTTTATGTCAATATTAAACTTTTGTTTTGAATCTTATGGATCTGAACATTCATGCCACAATAAAAGAATTACATGGATAAATATGTTAGGTAGCATTCCACATCAAAAATTTGGTTTTTATCATTTACCTACTCGGGAACGAACAACAATTAAGCTTGGGGATGCTTAATACGTTTGCAACGTATCTATATATTTTTAGTGTTTCGTGCTATTATATTATCTGTTTTGGATGTTTTATATGCATTAATATGCTATGTTATATTATTTTTGGGACTAAACTATTAACCTAGAGCCCAGTGCCAGTTCCTGTTTTTCCTTGTTTTTGAGTTTCACAGAAAAAGAATACCAAACGGAGTCCAAACGGAATGAAACATTCGCGATAATTTTTCTTGGACCAGAAGACAATAAGGAGACTTGGAGATGAAGTCGGAGGAGACACGAGGTGGCCACTGAAGGAAATATGCCCTAGAGGCAATAATAAAGTTATTATTTATTTCCTCATATCATGATAAATGTTTATTATTCATGCTAGAATTGTATTAACCGGAAACATGATACATGTGTGAATACATAGACAAACATATGGTCACTAGTATGCCTCTACTTGACTAGCTCATTAATCAAAGATGGTTATGTTTCCTAACCATAGACATGTGTTGTCATTTGATTAAATGGGATCACATCATTAGGAGAATGATGTGATTGACATGACCCATCCCGTTAGCTTAGCACTTGATCGTTTAGTATTCTGCTATTGCTTCCTTCATGACTTATACATGTTCCTGTAACTATGAGAATTGTGTAACTCCGTTTACGGAAGAACACTTTGGTACTACCAAACGTCACAACGAATCGGGTGATTATAAAGGAGTACTACAGGTGTCTCCGAAGGTACATGTTGAGTTAGCATAATTCGAGATTAGGATTTGTCACTCCGATTGTCGGAGAGGTATCTCTGGGCCCTCTCGGTAATGCTCATCACCTAAGCCTTGCAAGCATGTAACTAATGAGTTAGTTATGAGATGAAGTATTACGAGCGAGTAAAGAGACTTGTCGGTAACGAGATTGAACTAGGTATTGGATACCGACGATCGAATCTCGGACAAGTAACATACCGATGACAAAGGAACAACGTATGTTGTTGTGCGGTTTGACCGATAAAGATCTTCGTAGAATATGTAGGAACCAATATGGGCATCCAGGTCCCGCTATTGGTTATTGACCAGAGACATGTCTCAGTCATGTCTACATCGTTCTCGAACCGTAGGGTCCGCACGCTTAAGGTTTCGATGACAATTATATTATGAATTTATGTATTTTGATGTACCAAAGTTTGTTCGGAGTCCCGGATATGATCACGGACATGACGAGGAGTCTCGAAATGGTCGAGACATAATGATTGATATATTGGACGGATATATTTGGACACCGGAAAGGTTCCGGAAGAGTTTGGGAATATACCGGAGCTCCGGGAGGTTACCGGAACCCCCCGGGAAGTATATGGGCCTTATTGGGCCCATATAGGAGGAAGGGAGAAGGAGCAAGGGAGGGCGCCCCAAGCCCAATCCGACTGGGGGGGGCCGGCCCCCTTCCTTTCTCCTTCCCCTCTTCCTTTCCTACTACTAGTACTCCTTCCTACTACTAGTACTCCTTCCTTCCCTCCAAATAAGATTAGGAAAAGAGGGAAACCTACTTGGAGTAGGTTTCCTCCTCCTATGGCGCGCCTCCTTGGGCGGCCACCTCCTCCCTCCCTCCTTTATATACGGGGTAAGGGGCACCCTAGAACACACAAGTTGATCATTGATCGTTCCTTAGCTGTGTGCGGTGCCCCTCCACGATATTACACCTCGGTCATATTGTAGTGGTGCTTAGGCGAAGCCCCGCAACAGGAGAACATCAAGATCGCCACCACGCCGTCAGGTTGACGGAACTCCCCGGCGCCTCTCATGGATTGGAGATCGAGGTGCGCCATCGAGCTGACGCGTGTCAAGAACTCGGAGGTGCCGGAGTAACGGTGCTTGGATCGGTCGGACCGGAGGACGACGACTACTTCCTCTACGTCGCGTCAACGCTTCCGCCCGGTCTCACGAGGGTGCGTAGACAACACTCTCCCTCGTTGCTATATCATCACCATGATCTTGCGTGTGCGCAGGAAAATTTTGAAATTACTACGTTCCCCAACAGTGGCATCCGAGCCTAGGTTTTTATGGTTTGATGTTATTTGCACGAGTAGAACACAAGTGAGTTGTGGGCGATATAAGTCATACTGCTTACCAGCATGTCATACTTTGGTTCAACGGTATTGTTGGATGAAGCGGCCCGGACCGACATTACGCGTACGCTTACGCGAGACTGGTTTTACCGCCGTGCTTTGCACACGGTGACTAGCGGTGTCGGTTTCTCCAACTTTAGTTGAACCGAGTGTGGCTACGCCGGTCCTTGCGAAGGTTAAAACAGCATCAACTTGACAAACTATCGTTGTGGTTTTGATGCGTAGGTGAGATTAGTTCTTGCTTAAGCCCGTAGCAGCCACGTAAAATTTGCAACAACAAAGTAGAGGACGTCTAACTTGTTTTTGCAGGGCATGTTGTGATGTGATATGGTCAAGACGTGATGCTATATTTTATTGTATGAGATGATCATGTTTTGTAACCGAAGTTATCGGCAACTGGCAGGAGCCATATGGTTGTCACTTTATTGTATGAAATGCAAACGCCCTATAATTGCTTTACTTTATCACTAAGCGGTAGCGATAGTCGTAGAAGCAATAAATGGCGTAACGAGAACGATGTTACGATGGAGATCAAGGTGTCGCGCCGGTGACGATGGTGATCACGACGGTGCTTCGAAGATGGAGATCACAAGCACAAGATGATGATGGCCATATCATATCACTTATATTGATTGCATGTGATGTTTATCGTTTATGCATCTTATCTTGCTTTGATTGACGGTAGCATTTTAAGATGATCTCTCACTAATTATCAAGAAGTGTTCTCCCTGAGTATGCACCGCTGCGAAAGTTCTTCGTCTTTGAGACACCACGTGATGATCGGGTGTGATAGGCTCTACGTTCAAATACAACGGGTGCAAAACAGTTGCACACGCGAATACTCAGTTATACTTGACGAGCCTAGCATATACAGATATGGCCTCGGAACACGGAGACCGAAAGGTCGGCGTGAATCATATAGTAGATATGATCAACATAGAGATGTTCACCATTGAAACTACTCCATCTCACGTGATGATCGGACATGGTTTAGTTGATTTGGATCACGTGATCACTTAGATGACTAGAGAGATGTCTGTCTAAGTGGGAGTTCTTTAGTAATATGATTAATTGAACTTAAATTTATCTTGAACTTAGTACCTGATAGTATTTTGCTTGTCTATGTTTGATTGTAGATAGATGGCTCGTCTTTGTTGTTCCGTTGAATTTTAATGCGTTCCTTGAGAAAGCAAAGTTGAAAGATGATGGTAGCGATTACACGGATCGGGTCCGTAACTCGAGGATTATCCTCATTGCTGCATGAGAAGAGTTACGCCCCGAAGCACCGCTGGGTGCGAACTGCGCCGCCGATGCAACCGACGACGTTAAGAACGTCTGGCGAGCAAAGCGATGACTACTCTATAGTTCGATGTGCCATGCTTTACGGCTTAGAACCGGGTCTTCAACGACGTTTTGAACGTCATGGAGCATATGAGATGTTCCAGAGTTGAAGTTAATATTTCAAGCAAATGCCCGGATTGAGAGATATGAAGTCTCCAATAAGTTCTACAGCTGCAAGATGGAGGAGAAAAGATCTTGTCGGTGAGCATATACTCAAAATGTCCGGGTATAATAATCACTTGATTCAACCGGGAGTTAATCTTCCGGATGATAGCGTCATTGATGTAATTCTCCAATCACGCCACCAAGCTACAAGAGCTTTGTGATGAACTATAATATGCAAGGGATGAACAAGACTATTCCGAGCTCTTCGCGATCTTTGAAAGCAGCGGAGGTAGAAATCAAGAAGGAGCATCAAGTGTTGATGGTCAACAAGACCACTAGTTTCAAGAAGAAGGGCAAAGGGAAGAAGAAGGGAACTTCAAAAGAACAATAAACAAGTTGCTGCTCAAGAGAAGAAACCCAAGTCTGGACCTAAGCTGAAATCGAGTGCTTCTATCGCAAGCGGATCGACACGGAAGCGGAACTGCCCCAAGTATTTGGCGGATAAGAAGGATGGCAAAGTGAACAAAGGTATATGTGATATACATGTTATTGATGTGTACCTTACTAATGCTCACAGAGCACTGGTATTTGATATCTGGTTCATTGCTAGCATTTGCAACTCAAACAGGGCTACGGATTAAGCGAAGATTAGCTAAGGACGAGGTGACGATGCGCGTGGGAAATGGTTCCAAAGTCGATGTGATCGCGGTCGGCACGCTACCTCTACATCTACCGTCGGGATTAGTTTTAGACCTGAATAATTGTTATTTGGTGCCTGCGTTGAGCATGAACATTATATCTGGATCTTGTTTGATGCGAGACGGTTATTCATTTAAATCAGAGAATAATGGTTGTTCTATTTATATGAGTAATATCTTTTATGGTCATGCACCCTTGAAGAGTGGTCTATTTTTATTGAATCTCGATAGTAGTGATACACATATTCATAATGTTGAAGCCAAAAGATGCAGAGTTGATAATGATAGTGCAACATATTTGTGGCATTGCCGTTTAGGTCATATCGGTGTAAAACGCATGAAGAAACTCCATACTGATGGACTTCTGGAATCACTTGATTATGAATCACTTGGTACTTGCGAACCGTGCCTCATGGGCAAGATGACCAAAACACCGTTCTCCGGATCTATGGAGAGAGCAACAGATTTGTTGGAAATCACTACAGATGTATGTGGCCCGATGAATGTTGAGGCTCGTGGCGGATATCGTTATTTTCTCACCTTCACAGATGATTTGAGCAGATATGGGTATATCTACTTGATGAAACACAAGTCTGAAACATTTGAAAAGTTCAAAGAATTTCAGAGTGAAGTAGAAAATCATCGTAACAAGAAAATAAAGTTTCAACGATCTGATCGTGGAGGAGAATATTTGAGTTACGAGTTTGGTTTACATTTGAAACAATGCGGAATAGTTTCGCAACTCACGCCACCTGGAACACCACAACGAAATGGTGTGTCCGAACGTCGTAATCGTACTTTACTTGATATGGTACGATCTATGATGTCTCTTACCGATTTACCGCTATCGTTTTGGGGTTATGCTTTAGAGACGGCCGCATTCACGTTAAATAGGGCACCATCAAAATCCGTTGAGACGACGCCTTATGAACTATGGTTTGGCAAGAAACCAAAGTTGTCGTTTCTTAAAGTTTGGGGCTGCGATGCTTATGTGAAGAAACTTCAACCAAATAAGCTCGAACCCAAATCGGAGAAATGTGTCTTCATAGGATACCCAAAGGAGACTATTGGGTACACCTTCTATCACAGATCTGAGGGCAAGATTTTCGTTGCTAAATTCGGATCCTTTCTAGAGAAGGAGTTTCTCTCGAAAGAAGTGAGTGTGAGGAAAGTAGAACTTGATGAGATAATCAGATCTGCTCCCTTATTGGAAAGTAGTTCATCACAAGAACCGGTTCTGTGACAACTACACCAATTAGTGAGGAAGCTAATGATATTGATCATGAAACTTCAGATCAAGTTTCTCTTGAACCTCGTGGGTCTACTAGAGTAAGATCCGCACTGAGTGGTACGGAAATCCTATTCGGAAGTCATGTTACTTGACCATGATGAACCTACAAACTATGAGGAAGCCATGATGAGCCCAGATTCGCAAAATGGCTAGAGGCCATGAAATCTGAGATAGGATCCATGTATGAAAACAAAGTATGGACTTTGGTTGACTTGCCGATGATCGGCAAGCCATTGAGAATAAATGGATCTTTAAGAAGAAGACTGACGCCGATGGTAATGTTATCGTCTACAAAGCTCGACTTGTTGCAAAAGGTTTTCGACAAGTTCAAGGGGTTGACTATGATGAGACTTTCTCACCGTAGCGATGCTTAAGTCTGTCCGAATCATGTTGGCTATTGCTGCATTTCATGATTATGAAATTTGGCAAATGGATGTCAAGACTGCATTCTTGAATGGATTTCTAGAAGAAGAGTTGTATATGATGCACTCAAGGTTTTGTTGATCCAAAAGGTGTCTTGACAAAGTGTGCAAGCTCCAGCGTTCCATTTATGGACTGGTGCAAGCATCTCGGAGTTGGAATAAACGCTTTGATAGTGTGATCAAAGCATATGGTTTTATATGAGACTTTTGGAGAAGCTTTGTATTTACAAGAAAGTGAGTGGGAGCTCAGAGCATTTCTAGTTTTATATGTTGATGACATATTATTAAGCTGGAAATGATATAGAATTTCTGGATAGCATAAAGGGATACTTGAATAAAAGTTTTTCAATGAAAGACCTCGGTGAAGCTGCTTACATATTGGGCATCAAGATCTATAGAGATAGATCAAGACGCTTAATAGGACTTTCACAAAGCACATACCTTGACAAAATTTTGAAAAAGTTCAAAATGGATCAGCAAAGAAAGGATTCTTGCCTGCTACAAGGTGTGAAGTTAAGTCAAACTCAATGCCCGACCACAGCAGAAGATAGAGAGAAAATGAAAGGTGTTCCTATGCTTCAGCCATAGGCTCTATCATGTATGCAATCTGTGTACCGGACCGACGTATGATTAGCAATAAGCTTGGCAGGAGGTACCAAAGTAATCCAGAGTGGATCATTGGACAGCGGTCAAGAACATCTGAAATACCGAAAAGGACGAAGGATATGTTTCTCATATATGGAGGTGACAAAGAGCTAGTCGTAAATGGTTACGTCGATGCAAGCTTTGACACTGATCCGGACGATTCTAAATCGCAAACCGGATACGTGTTTATATTAAACGGTGGAGCTGTGAGTTGGTGCAGTTCTAAACAAAGCGTCGTAGCGGGATCTACATGTGAAGCGGAGTACATAGCTGCTTCTGAAGCAGCAAATGAAGGAGTCTGGATGAAGGAGTTCATTTCCGATCTAGGTGTTATACCTAGTGCATCGGGACCAATGAAGATCTTCTGTGACAATACTGGTGCAATTGCCTTGGCAAAGGAATCCAGATTTCACAAGAGGACCAAGCACATCAAGAGACACTTCAATTCCATTCGGGACCAAGTCCAAGTGGGAGACATAGAGATTTGCAAGATACATACGGATCTGAATGTTGCAGACCCCTTGACTAAGCCTCTCTCACGAGCAAAACATGATCAGCACCAAGACTCCATGGGTGTTAGAATAATTACTATGTAATCTAGATTATTGACTCTAGTGCAAGTGGGAGACTGAAGGAAGTATGCCCTAGAGGCAATAATAAAGTTATTATTTATTTCCTCATATCATGATAAATGTTTATTATTCATGCTAGAATTGTATTAACCGGAAACATGATACATGTGTGAATACATAGACAAACATATGGTCACTAGTATGCCTCTACTTGACTAGCTCATTAATCAAAGATGGTTATGTTTCCTAACCATAGACATGTGTTGTCATTTGATTAATGGGATCACATCATTAGGAGAATGATGTGATTGACATGACCCATCCGTTAGCTTAGCACTTGATCGCTTAGTATTCTCGCTATTGCTTCCTTCATGACTTATACATGTTCCTGTAACTATGAGAAATGTGTAACTCCGTTTACGGAAGAACACTTTGGTACTACCAAACGTCACAACGAATCGGGTGATTATAAAGGAGTACTACAGGTGTCTCCGAAGGTACATGTTGAGTTAGCATAATTCGAGATTAGGATTTGTCACTCCGATTGTCGGAGAGGTATCTCTGGGCCCTCTCGGTAATGCTCATCACCTAAGCCTTGCAAGCATGTAACTAATGAGTTAGTTATGAGATGAAGTATTACAGAACGAGTAAAGAGACTTGTCGGTAACGAGATTGAACTAGGTATTGGATACCGACGATCGAATCTCGGACAAGTAACATACCGATGACAAAGGGAACAACGTATGTTGTTGTGCGGTTTGACCGATAAAGATCTTCGTAGAATATGTAGGAACCAATATGGGCATCCAGGTCCCGCTATTGGTTATTGACCAGAGACATGTCTCAGTCATGTCTACATCGTTCTCGAACCGTAGGGTCCGCACGCTTAAGGTTTCGATGACAATTATATTATGAGTTTATGTATTTTGATGTACCAAAGTTTGTTCGGAGTCCCGGATATGATCACGGACATGACGAGGAGTCTCGAAATGGTCGAGACATAATGATTGATATATTGGACGGATATATTTGGACACCGGAAAGGTTAGGAAGAGTTTGGGAATATACTGGAGCTCCGGAGGTTACCGAACCCCGGAAGTATATGGGCCTTATTGGGCCCATATAGGAGGAAGGAGAAGGAGCAAGGGAGGCGCGCCCCCCCAAGCCCAATCCGAATTGGGGAGGAGGGCCGGCGCCCCCTTTCCTTTCTCCTTCCCCCTCTTCCTTTCCTACTACTAGTACTCCTTCCTACTACTAGTACTCCTTCCTTCCCCCTCCAAATAAGATAAGGAAAAAGAGGGAAACCTACTTGGAGTAGGTTTCCTCCTCCCTATGGCGCCCCTCCTTGGGCCGGCCACCTCCTCCCTCCCTCCTTTATATACGGGGGTAGGGGGGCACCCTAGAACACACAAGTTGATCATTGATCGTTCCTTAGCCGTGTGCGGTGCCCCCCTCCACGATATTACACCTCGGTCATATTGTAGCGGTGCTTAGGCGAAGCCCTGCAACAGGAGAACATCAAGATCGTCACCACGCCGTCGTGCTGACGGAACTCCCCCTCGGCGCCTCTACTGGATTGGAGATCGAGGGTGCGTCATCAAGCTGTACGCGTGTCAAGAACTCGGAGGTGCCGGAGTAACGGTGCTTGGATCGGTCGGACCGGGAGGACGTACGACTACTTCCTCTACGTCGCGTCAACGCTTCCGCTTCGGTCTACGAGGGTACGTAGACAACACTCTCCCCTCGTTGCTATATCATCACCATGATCTTGCGTGTGCGCAGGAAAATTTTGAAATTACTACGTTCCCCAACAGTGGCATCCGAGCCTAGGTTTTTATGGTTTGATGTTATTTGCACGAGTAGAACACAAGTGAGTTGTGGGCGATATAAGTCATCTCGCTTACCAAGATGTCATACTTTGGTTCAACGGTATTGTTGGATGAAGCGGCCCGGACCGACATTACGCCAGACGCTTACGCGAGACTAGTTTTACCGCCGTGCTTTGCACACGGTGACTAGCGGTGTCGGTTTCTCCAACTTTAGTTGAACTGAGTGTGGCTACGCCGGTCCTTGCGAAGGTTAAAACAGCATCAACTTGACAAACTATCATTGTGGTTTTGATGCGTAGGTGAGATTGGTTCTTGCTTAAGCCCGTAGCAGCCACGTAAAATTTGCAACAACAAAGTAGAGGACGTCTAACTTGTTTTTGCAGGGCATGTTGTGATGTGATATGGCAAAGACGTGATGCTATATTTTATTGTATGAGATGATCATGTTTTGTAACCGAAGTTATCGGCAACTGGCAGGAGCCATATGGTTGTCACTTTATTGTATGAAATGCAACGCATTCAGTAATTGCTTTACTTTATCACTAAGCGGTAGCGATAGTCGAGAAGCAATAAATGGCGAACGAGAACGATGTTACGATGGAGATCAAGGTGTCGCGCCGGTGACGATGGTGATCACGACGGTGCTTGAAGATGGAGATCACAAGCACAAGATGATGATGGCCATATCATATCACTTATATTGATTGCATGTGATGTTTATCGCTTATGCATCTTATCTTGCTTTGATTGACGGTAGCATTTTAAGATGATCTCTCACTAATTATCAAGAAGTGTTCTCCCTGAGTATGCACCGTTGTGAAAGTTCTTCGTGCTGAGACACCACGTGATGATCGGGTGTGATAGGCTCTACGTTCAAATACAACGGGTGCAAAACAGTTGCACACGCGAATACTCAAAGTTATACTTGACGAGCCTAGCATATACAGATATGGCCTCGGAACACGGAGACCGAAAGGTCGAGCGTGAATCATATAGTAGATATGATCAACATAGAGATGTTCACCATTGAAACTACTCCATCTCACGTGATGATCGGACATGGTTTAGTTGATTTGGATCACGTGATCACTTAGATGACTAGAGAGATGTCTGTCTAAGTGGGAGTTCTTTAGTAATATGATTAATTGAACTTAAATTTATCTTGAACTTAGTACCTGATAGTATTTTGCTTGTCTATGTTTGATTGTAGATAGATGGCTCGTGCTGTTGTTCCGTTGAATTTTAATGCGTTCCTTGAGAAAGCAAAGTTGAAAGATGATGGTAGCAGTTACACGGATCGGGTCCGTAACTCGAGGATTATCCTCATTGCTGCACGTAAGAGTTACGCCCCGAAGCACCGCTGGGTGCCGAACTCTTGCTGATGCAACCGACGACGTTAAGAACGTCTGGCGAGCAAAGCGATGACTACTCTATAGTTCAATGTGCCATGCTTTACGGCTTAGAACCGGGTCTTCAACGACGTTTTGAACGTCATGGAGCATATGAGATGTTCCAGAGTTGAAGTTAATATTTCAAGCAAATGCCCGGATTGAGAGATATGAAGTCTCCAATAAGTTCTACAGCTGCAAGATGGAGGAGAACAAGATCTTGTCGGTGAGCATATACTCAAAATGTCCGGGTATAATAATCACTTGATTCAACGGGAGTTAATCTTCCGGATGATAGCGTCATTGATGAATTCTCCAATCACGCCACCAAGCTACAAGAGCTTTGTGATGAACTATAATATGCAAGGGATGAACAAGACTATTCCCGAGCTCTTCGCGATCTTTGAAAGCATGGAGGTAGAAATCAAGAAGGAGCATCAAGTGTTGATGGTCAACAAGACCACTAGTTTCAAGAAGAAGGGCAAAGGGAAGAAGAAGGGAACTTCAAAAGAACGATAAACAAGTTGCTGCTCAAGAGAAGAAACCCAAGTCTGGACCTAAGCCTGAAATCGAGTGCTTCTATCGCAAGCGATCGACATCGGAAGCGGAACTGCCCCAAGTATTTGGCGGATAAGAAGGATGGCAAAGTGAACAAAGGTATATGTGATATACATGTTATTGATGTGTACCTTACTAATGCTCACAGAGCACTGGTATTTGATCTTGGTTCATTGCTAGCATTTGCAACTCAAACAGGGCTACGGATTAAGCGAAGATTAGCTAAGGACGAGGTGACGCGCGCGTGGGAAATGGTTCCAAAGTCGATGTGATCGCGGTCGGCACGCTACCTCTACATCTACCGTCGGGATTAGTTTTAGACCTGAATAATTGTTATTTGGTGCTGCGTTGAGCATGAACATTATATCTGGATCTTGTTTGATGCGAGACGGTTATTCATTTAAATCGAGAATAATGGTTGTTCTATTTATATGAGTAATATCTTTTATGGTCATGCACCCTTGAAGAGTGGTCTATTTTATTGAATCTCGATAGTAGTGATACACATATTCATAATGTTGAAGCCAAAAGATGCAGAGTTGATAATGATAGTGCAACATATTTGTGGCACTGCCGTTTAGGTCATATCGGTGTAAAACGCATGAAGAAACTCCATACTGATGGACTTCTGGAATCACTTGATTATGAATCACTTGGTACTTGCGAACCGTGCCTCATGGGCAAGATGACCAAAACACCGTTCTCCGGATCTATGGAGAGAGCAACAGATTTGTTGGAAATCACTACAGATGTATGTGGCCCGATGAATGTTGAGGCTCGTGGCGGATATCGTTATTTTCTCACCTTCACAGATGATTTGAGCAGATATGGGTATATCTACTTGATGAAACACAAGTCTGAAACATTTGAAAAGTTCAAAGAATTTCAGAGTGAAGTAGAAAATCATCGTAACAAGAAAATAAAGTTTCAACGATCTGATCGTGGAGGAGAATATTTGAGTTACGAGTTTGGTTTACATTTGAAACAATGCGGAATAGTTTCGCAACTCACGCCACCTGGAACACCACAACGAAATGGTGTGTCCGAACGTCGTAATCGTACTTTACTTGATATGGTACGATCTATGATGTCTCTTACCGATTTACCGCTATCGTTTTGGGGTTATGCTTTAGAGACGGCCGCATTCACGTTAAATAGGGCACCATCAAAATCCGTTGAGACGACGCCTTATGAACTATGGTTTGGCAAGAAACCAAAGTTGTCGTTTCTTAAAGTTTGGGGCTGCGATGCTTATGTGAAGAAACTTCAACCAGATAAGCTCGAACCCAAATCGGAGAAATGTGTCTTCATAGGATACCCAAAGGAGACTATTGGGTACACCTTCTATCACAGATCTGAGGGCAAGATTTTCGTTGCTAAATTCGGATCCTTTCTGGAGAAGGAGTTTCTCTCGAAAGAAGTGAGTGTGAGGAAAGTAGAACTTGATGAGATAATCAGATCGCTCCCTTATTGAAAGTAGTTCATCACAAGAACCGGTTCTGTGACAACTACACCAATTAGTGAGGAAGCTAATGATATTGATCATGAAACTTCAGATCAAGTTTCTATTGAACCTCGTGGGTCTACTAGAGTAAGATCCGCACTGAGTGGTACGGAAATCCTATTCGGAAGTCATGTTACTTGACCATGATGAACCTACAAACTATGAGGAAGCCATGATGAGCCCAGATTCGCAAAATGGCTAGAGGCCATGAAATCTGAGATAGGATCCATGTATGAAAACAAAGTATGGACTTTGGTTGACTTGTTCGATGATCGGCAAGCCATTGAGAATAAATGGATCTTTAAGAAGAAGACCGACGCTGATGGTAATGTTATCGTCTACAAAGCTCGACTTGTTGCAAAAGGTTTTCGACAAGTTCAAGGGGTTGACTATGATGAGACTTTCTCACCGAAGCGATGCTTAAGTCTGTCCGAATCATGTTGGCTATTGCTGCATTTCATGATTATGAAATTTGGCAAATGGATGTCAAGACTGCATTCTTGAATGGATTTCTAGAAGAAGAGTTGTATATGATGCAGCCTCAAGGTTTTGTTGATCCAAAAGGTGTCGACAAAGTGTGCAAGCTCCAGCGTTCCATTTATGGACTGGTGCAAGCATCTCGAGTTGGAATAAACGCTTTGATAGTGTGATCAAAGCATATGGTTTTATATGAGACTTTTGGAGAAGCCTGTATTTACAAGAAAGTGAGTGGGAGCTCAGTAGCATTTCTAGTTTTATATGTTGATGACATATTATTAATTGGAAATGATATAGAATTTCTGGATAGCATAAAGGGATACTTGAATAAAAGTTTTTCAATGAAAGACCTCGGTGAAGCTGCTTACATATTGGGCATCAAGATCTATAGAGATAGATCAAGACGCTTAATAGGACTTTCACAAAGCACATACCTTGACAAAATTTTGAAAAAGTTCAAAATGGATCGAGCAAAGAAAGGATTCTTGCCGTGCTACAAGGTGTGAAGTTAAGTCAAACTCAATGCCCGACCACAGCAGAAGATAGAGAGAAAATGAAAGGTGTTCCTATGCTTCAGCCATAGGCTCTATCATGTATGCAATCTTGTGTACCGACCGACGTATGATTAGCAATAAGCTTGGCAGGAGGTACCAAAGTAATCCAGAGTGGATCATTGGACAGCGGTCAAGAACATCTGAAATACCGAAAAGGACGAAGGATATGTTTCTCGATATGGAGGTGACAAAGAGCTAGTCGTAAATGGTTACGCCGATGTAAGCTTTGACACTGATCCGGACGATTCTAAATCGCAAACCGGATACGTGTTTATATTAAACGGTGGAGCTGTGAGTTGGTGCAGTTCTAAACAAAGCGTCGTGGCGGGATCTACATGTGAAGCGGAGTACATAGCTGCTTCTGAAGCAGCAAATGAAGGAGTCTGGATGAAGGAGTTCATTTCCGATCTAGGTGTTATACCTAGTGCATCGGGACCAATGAAGATCTTCTGTGACAATACTGGTGCAATTGCCTTGGCAAAGGAATCCAGATTTCACAAGAGGACCAAGCACATCAAGAGACACTTCAATTCCATTCGGGACCAAGTCCAAGTGGGAGACATAGAGATTTGCAAGATATATACGGATCTGAATGTTGCAGACCCGTTGACTAAGCCTCTCTCACGAGCAAAACATGATCAGCACCAAGACTCCATGGGTGTTAGAATAATTACTATGTAATCTAGATTATTGACTCTAGTGCAAGTGGGAGACTGAAGGAAATATGCCCTAGAGGCAATAATAAAGTTATTATTTATTTCCTCATATCATGATAAATGTTTATTATTCATGCTAGAATTGTATTAACGGAAACATGATACATGTGTGAATACATAGACAAACATATGGTCACTAGTATGCCTCTACTTGACTAGCTCATTAATCAAAGATGGTTATGTTTCCTAACCATAGACATGTGTTGTCATTTGATTAAATGGGATCACATCATTAGGAGAATGATGTGATTGACATGACCCATCCGTTAGCTTAGCACTTGATCGCTTAGTATTCTCGCTATTGCTTCCTTCATGACTTATACATGTTCTCAGTAACTATGAGAATTGTGTAACTCCGTTTACGGAAGAACACTTTGGTACTACCAAACGTCACAACGAATCGGGTGATTATAAAGGAGTACTACAGGTGTCTCCGAAGGTACATGTTGAGTTAGCATAATTCGAGATTAGGATTTGTCACTCCGATTGTCGGAGAGGTATCTCTGGGCCCTCTCGGTAATGCTCATCACCTAAGCCTTGCAAGCATGTAACTAATGAGTTAGTTATGAGATGAAGTATTACAGAACGAGTAAAGAGACTTGTCGGTAACGAGATTGAACTAGGTATTGATACCGACGATCGAATCTCGGACAAGTAACATACCGATGACAAAGGGAACAACGTATGTTGTTGTGCGGTTTGACCGATAAAGATCTTCGTAGAATATGTAGGAACCAATATGGGCATCCAGGTCCCGCTATTGGTTATTGACCAGAGACATGTCTCAGTCATGTCTACATCGTTCTCGAACCGTAGGGTCCGCACGCTTAAGGTTTCGATGACAATTATATTATGAGTTTATGTATTTTGATGTACCAAAGTTTGTTCGGAGTCCCGGATATGATCACGGACATGACAAGGAGTCTCGAAATGGTCGAGACATAAATATTGATATATTGGACGGATATATTTGGACACCGGAAAGGTTCCGAAGAGTTTGGGAATATATCGAGCTCCGGAGGTTACCGAACCCCGGGAAGTATATGGGCCTTATTGGGCCCATATAGGAGGAAGGAGAAGGAGCAAGGGAGGGGCGCCCCAAGCCCAATCCGATTGGGGGGGGGCCGCCCCCCTTTCTCCTTCCCCCTCTTCCTTTCCTACTACTAGTACTCCTTCCTACTACTAGTACTCCTTCCTTCCCCCTCCAAATAAGATTAGGAAAAAGAGGGGAAACCTACTTGGAGTAGGTTTCCTCCTCCTATGGCGCGCCCCCTCCTTGGGCCGGCCACCTCCTCCCTCCCTCCTTTATATACGGGGTAGGGGGCACCCTAGAACACACAAGTTGATCATTGATCGTTCCTTAGCCGTGTGCGGTGCCCCCCTCCACGATATTACACCTCGGTCATATTGTAGCGGTGCTTAGGCGAAGCCCTGCAACAGGAGAACATCAAGATCGTCACCACGCCGTCGTGTTGACGGAACTCCCCCTCGGTGCCTCTATTGGATTGGAGATCGAGGTGCGCCATCGAGCTGACTGGCGTGTCAAGAACTCGGAGGTGCCGAGTAACGGTGCTTGGATCGGTCGGACCGGAGGACGACGACTACTTCCTCTATGTTGCGTCAACGCTTCCGCTTCGGTCTACGAGGGTACATAGACAACACTCTCCCCTCGTTGCTATATCATCACCATGATCTTGCGTGTGCGTAGGAAAATTTTGAAATTACTACGTTCCCCAACAGCCACAAGGACGGAGGGCGCGCCCGGGGGGTAAGGCACACCCCCACCCTTGCACCCCCCCCCTGTGACCCTCCTGACCTAATTCTTTCGCCTATATATTCCCAAATATCGCCAAACCACCAGAGGCATCCACGAAAACATTTTTCCACCGCCGCAACCTTTTGTACCCGTGTGATCCCATCTAGGGGCCTTTTCCGGCATACTGCCAGAGGGGATTCGATCGCGGAGGGCTTCTACATCAACTCTATTGCCATTCTGATGAAGCATGAGTAGTTTACCGCAGACCTACGGGTCCATAGCTAGTAGCTAGATGGCTTCTTCTCTCTCTTTGATTCTCAATACCATGTTCTCCTCGATGTTCTTGGAGATCTATTCGATGTAATACTTTTTTGTGGTGTGTTTGCTGAGATCCGATGAATTGTAGATTTATGATTAGCTTATCTATGAATATTATTTGAATCTTCTCTGAATTCTTTTATGCATGATTTGATATCTTTGTAGTTCTCTTCGAACTATCGGTTTGGTTTGGTCAACTAGATTGGTTTTTCTTGCAATGGGAGAAGTGCTTAGCTTTGAGTTCAATCTTGTGGTGTCCTTTCTCAGTGACAGTAGGGGCAGCAAGGCACGTATTGTATTGTTGCCATCGAGGATAAAAAGATGGGGATTTTATCATATTGCTTGAGTTAATTCATCTACATCATGTTATCTTGCTTAATGCGTTACTCTATTCTTCATGAACTTAATACTCTAGATGTAGGCAGGAATCGGTCGATGTGTGGAGTAATAGTAGTAGATGCAGAATCGTTTTGTTCTACTTGACACGAACATGGTGCCTATATTCATGATTATTGCCTTATATATCGTCATAACTTTACTCTTTTCTATCAATTGTTCGGCAATAATTTGTTCACCCACCGTATTATTTGCTATCTTGAGAGAAGCCTTGTAACGCCCCAAACACACCCGCTGGTGGTCGTTACTCCTGGCGGGATCTAGACTGGCCTCATAGATCAATACTAGTCTTTTCTACGCACTTTGTCCTCACTCGTGCGCACCCGGGAGCAACTTCCCGGTCGGTCACCCATCCTGAAATTACCCCAAGATGAGCATGCTTAACTTGGGAGTTCTTTCTGAATGGGCTCCCGGAAAAGAAGGAATTTCTGATTGATATGAGTAGTCTATCATTACTAATAAGCCAGGCTATCACAAGCCTCTAGTGAAACCTATGGCCCCCGGGTCTATTTTTTATCATATTAGTTTCCAATCTACTATTTTTTGCAATTTTTTACTTTCCGATCTATAAACCAAAAATACCAAAAATATTTATTTTATCATTTATCTACCTCTACCAGATCTCACTTTTGCAAGTAACCGTGAAGGGATTGACAACCCCTTTATCGCGTTGGATGCAAGTTGTTTGATTGTTTATGCAGGTATTGAGTGATTTGTGTGTTGTATCCTACTGGATTGATACCTTGGTTCTCAAACTGAGGGAAATACTTATCTTTACTTTGTTGCATCACCCTTTCCTCTTCAAGGAAAAAATCAACGCAAGCTCAAGAAGTAGCAATAAGTTGTAAAGTTTGTTGAAGAATAGTTAAAACTAGACAACTCAAATACTGACACTGTATAGCTAGTTAGCTTGAAACTGAAAACATTGTATCATCCATGAGCGACATCATGAAAAATATGTAAAGGGATGACTTGTGTTTGTGTACATTACAAAATCATGAATAATAAAATATTTAAGGCAGAATCAATCATTAGACCTGAATATATACTATCCAATTAAATGATACCATTATTTATCAAGGGTATAACATATCGGGCCTGAGCTGCAGTCCTTTTTACCTCATATATATGTACAGGGGCATGCACATCATCCAAGTTGATTTATATCTCCTGTGTCGTCCATTCGTCGTAGTCAAGCTCCTGCGGTGGCCGGCGGCGAACACAGATGGGGTTGGCCATGGAGCAGAGGAGAGGAAGCCGGAGTGGTGGAGGTGGATGAGGGGATGGACCGGCTGACGGCGATCTTGCGACGGCCGACGACGGTGACGTGGGATCGTGCCGGTGACCAGCTGCTGCGCAGCGGTGCACACGCGAACCCGAAGCCGCGAGAGCTCTGGTGTGGGGTGCAGGGTAGGGGTCGGGACGTGTGGTATCGATTGGTTTTTGGAAGTGGATCATTGTTTTCCAGGATCGCGCGATTTTCTATCAATTCGGCTACCGTCATTTGGGGACGCGCGATTTGAGCTTTGAGCGGACGAGGAAGTTGCCGAAGCGAGTTGCAATTTTCGTCGGCCCTCGGAGTGGTCCCCTCGTTGTTAGGAAAGGCAGGGATGGATGCGTTAGCAAAGTTAGGATTTGAAATTGATTGCTATGAAACAAGATCTTATTGTTTGGTAACATGCTATCGGTTCCTACCCGTTTGTAACGTGTCTGGTTAGGAAAGTTTGAAAATATTTGGAAAGTTTTTATTGGGAGAGCGAAAAAATCAAAGTGAGGAGGTGGTGGTGAGAGATGAGACAAAAATAAACCAGCAAAATTAAACCAGACAAAATAAAACCGTGGAATGGAGACTACCAAGTCCTCTCTTAGGAGCAGAGATTAAAAGACAATATCTAGCATATAAATGATACAAAAGATGGTACCAAATCAAAGGATTGATTGATACGAGCCTCCTATGATTGCATGCTCAATAAAGACATATGACGCCTCTCCTCCAACGATGACTAGGGTTCCTGCCGCCCGGCGGCGGCGGCGATCTGCCTCGTCTCATGTGGCCTTAGGTCCATGGGGTGTGGTGGATCCCGGTGGTGCATGTATCATCGTCGGACAAGGTGTGGAGGTGTTTCTCTGGCTGATCTCACATAATTCGGTCGGTGCTTGTCTTTGGTGCACTTGTCTTATAAGGCCTTAGCACGATTACTTTCAATTATCTACTACAACAAGTTTTGTTCGGCTCCGGCGAGGGAGGGCGATGACGTCGGCACAGCTTCAGCTCGCTTCAGTGCTTGTAGTCGTCGCTAGGTGGTCTACGAACCCGAATGTGAGTTTTATTATTTTTAGTGTTCATTGTACAGCCATAATTGAAGATGAATAGATTGAAAATTTTTCCATAATTTTTTTTATAAATTTTGAATTACAAATCACTGCATTCAGGTAATTTTTTTAAGTTAGCAGGTTTAATAACAAATGTTAAATGTGAATTACTAAATCGGATTCCACATTTATGTTCTCCACAGCACAACAAAACTAAGGAAAACAATATGAAAATCGAAAAACATTAAGAACTAAAGATCATGTTCTCGACAAAAGGACTCCCGTACGCAACACACTAGCAGCACATGCCCTTCTGTCTTTCTTGTTCTCGTTCACTTTTTTGTTAGTGGTCTAGCCAATGGCCCAGCAAGAGGGGTAGGAAAGTGGGCTACGCCCTAGGCCAGTTTTTTCTCTAGATATATATACCTCCGTCCTGGTTTATTGGTCCTTATTGTAATCTGTGTTAAATTTTGATCATAGATTTAACTAACAAAATATTTACGCATGTTACTAAAAATTAGATCACTGAAAACTATGCTCAAATGTGAATCCAAAAATATAATTTTTATTGACATGCATCAACATTTTGTTAGTTAAATTTTTGGTTAAAATTTAGCACAAATTACAAAAGGGACTAATAAACCAGGACGGAGGTAGTAATAGGCTGGGAAATTTATCACGCCCCATGCCATTGTTGGGGCTGCCTAGGGCCCTGATCCGCCCGTTGGGTGGATGAATTTGAATGAGTAGACAGATCTCGCGAAACTGTGTAGGATTTGGAGAAGTTTGGGAGGAAGAAGGAGAAACAAAGAAGGAGATGGAATATCTTTACCTTGGCTGATTTGGCGGCATCAAAGGCGCAGTACGTGCGCTGGTATGAGCACTTATTCCCGACGTCCCGACTCCCCTTCGTCTCCTTTTCCTCTAGTCTCCGAAAGTCTAAAACCCTAGCGCCATCGCCCAGCGCAAGGCCGACACTCCGACAGGGCGCCCGCCGATGGGGACGGCCTGGCGGCCGGCGAAGGACGCGCGTCCCGGGCGGCTGACAAGGAACCGCGCACGCAAGCATAGTTACAGCCCCGTGTAGTGCGTACTAGTTGATTTCTTTTCTATTTCAATCCAGAGTAAGATGTTTGTTCTTCTCTAATTCAAAGCATAATTTCTTTTTGCTCTGAAGATTTGAACAATTTGTTGAGAGTGCAAGCTTTAAAGTTATTTGCAATCGACAATTTGTCAATTGAACCGATTAAATCATTAGGGCTTTGTTCCAACTGAGTTAATGTATTAACTTCTTTGTAGAACTGTTGCAAAAATGAAGAGGACAGGAGACATTGCATCGCTTTTTTGAGATATGGATCCAAGAAGAAGGTGGTTGCCCCCTTTTCACCTCATTCTCCGGCACCAGTAGCGCCCGCGGGGGAACAACAAACCTTAGAGTCAGTGCAAGAGAGAGTAAATGAAGAAATAGTGGGTTCACCACCATCATCGCCATCGCCGCCGCCGCCGACACCACCACCACGATTAATATTGCTTGGCTTTACTTTGTCTACATCATGTCATCTTACTTAAGGCGTTAATCTGTTTTATACTTAATACCCTAGATGCATGCTGGGTAGCGGTAGATGGGTGGAGTAATGGTAGTAGATGTAGGCAGGAGTCGGTCTACTTGTCTCAGACATGATGCCTATATACATGATAATTGCCTTGGATATCGTCGTAATTATGTGCTTTTCTATCAATTGTCCAACAATAATTTGTTCACCTATCATATGTTTTGTGCTCAAGAGAGAAGCCTCTAGTGAAAACTATGGCCCCGGGGTCTACTTTTATCATATATAAAGACACAAAAATACCTTGCTGCAATTTTATTTATTTTATTTTGTTTTCCAATTTATCTTATTACCTACCACTACGAGATTAATCCTTGCAAGTAACCGCTGAGGGGATTGACAACCCACTTGTTCGAGTCGGGTGCAAGTATTTGCTTTTGTGTGTGCTGCTAACGAGGTTCTGTGTGGTTCTCCTACTGTATTGATAACCTTGGTTCTTAACTGAGGGAAATACTTATCTCTAATGTACTGCTTCATCCTTTCCTCTTCGGGGAAATCCCAACGCAGCTCACAAGTAGCAGCGGGCATGGTTGTGACACGCTCACGAGTCAGAGGGCGCCGGGGGGGGGGGGGAATACATTGGGATATCCTCCTGATGTGGGTTGTGAGAAGATGACCATTTGAAACCTTCTAGGCAAAATCCACTACCCATTAGGGTTGTAACATAGGTTATTTTGGACTTTGCATATGAGGGAAGGGGGGTGTTTTACCATCCCATCCAACACCAAACAAGCAGTGTGAAAATGTCATTTGAGCCTCCATTGGAGAAGAAAAGAGAAACCAAAAGAGAAAGGGAAAGATAGGAAGATTGAAGGAAGAAGCTTGCTATCAAGCAAAGGGATCCCATCCCCAAGGTTGTGAAGTCCGGATCCACCATTTTGTCTCCTTGAAGCTATGGTTTCACCATCTTTGATGAGATTCTTTCAATCCCTACCTCTTGCGGTCTCGAATCTTATTGTTGTTATCCAAGATGCATAAATCTTGATGTATGGGATCCTCTAGTGCTACCTATATAAGGACATTTTGTTTCCCACATTTGATAGTAGTGGAAGAAGATTTCGATGGCTCCGGCCCATGTTTTTATCCCAATATGGGGGGTTTCCCACATTAAAAATCTGGTGGCATATGTGTTGATGTTCTGCTGTTGTTTAGAGGTTTCCTTCTGTGCTAAGCAACCATCATTGAATTAGTACATGAAGTAGTGTTGGAATTATTTTGTTTCTGCTGCAATTTTAGACCACGGTCGTGTGCTAATCCCCAACACTCGGTTGGTGTCATCAAATCAGCAGAGGCATGTTGTATTTTTGTTGCACTGCTGAGCATGCGGGCAGAAGCTACAAATCCTAAAATACAAATACAAGAAACAAAGTATTGAGATGAACATAAGAAAATATTACGAAGAAGGACAGTGATGACATAATATTTTCTTAATATGTAACCTGTGATTTTTTGTTTTTACAATTTATATGGTCTTCTACAAAGCGATGGCAGAAGCAAAGCATGAAATAAGAATGACATATACACCAACCCAACATTATATCCCTGACAAAAAGATGGTGGACCATCACGTCGACAACCGAGGGAGTACCCCGGAATGCTTCCCGTCAGCCTGAGTGTTTCACCAATTGTGTGCCAGGTGGCGGCGAGCGAAGGGCAAGGAAGTCACGCAGATGGTTTGTCCTTCAAGTAAGGCAGGATGTGTTTCTTCATGTCACTGTTGGAGATGCCTAGGTGATCTCCTGCCACCGACACAAACTTGACTCGCCCTGAATCGTCCAGGGCCTTCAGACCAATCCAGTCTTCCTGATATAGCTTTGTCTGCAGACCAAATTTTGGGAAGTTCAGTGAGCCGAAACAGACTCAAAATTTCATCAACTCGCTAAGCCATATCACTAGTCCAACATGAAGAACAAAATTTGTACCCGCTGAGGAGGTAGGACTGGATCAAAGGCTCCGTCAAGGTAATAACCAAACCATGACGTTTCCCGCGGTATGAGGACGGTATCACTCTCAAACTGCAAAGCGTATTAGGGCAAAACAGTAAGGGCATCAAAGTATACTTCAATTATCAGTCTCTATTAAGCACCGGAGCTTTCTAAGAAAATTTGGAAAAGTGCTGCAATGCTCAGATACAAGAAATTTGTGTGACTCATGACTTATGATAGAGTAAACACAAGGAATCTTCTTCAAAGGAAAATATTTTTCTTGCCCAACTATCTATGTGCCATGTGTGATACTCACTGTGCAGAAACTGCTCTTCATCTCTTCTAGGTGTCCATTTGCTCTTAGTTGTTGGGACCCAACTATGGTTGAGAGGAAAAGAGGCATCAATGTTCTGGATGAATTAAGGATCATGGCAAATTTCCTACCCTCTCAGTTCTCAATGGATATTATCATCATGAGTTGCTGGCACCTATGGATGCAGAGAAACTCCAAGATTTTCAAAGCAATAGCTCCCTCTGTTCAGTCTTGGAGGGTTCAGGTTAGAAATGATCTTCAGTTGATTCTTCTCAAGACAAAGAACAAGCATAGAGATGCTTTCAAGTAGTGGACTGAAATAAATATTATTTAATTTTTGATGGATTTCCCTAGAAATGGTGTTGGTTAGTTGTCCCGGTTTTTTCCCTGTGTATTTGTGAATTATTTTTTAATGAAAATTACCGTAGAACAATTGTTCTAAGGTCTTCGGTTCAAAAAATATATATTCAGTTGATTCTTCTCAAGACAAAGAACAAGCATAGAGATGCTTTCAAGCAGTGGACTGAAATAAATATTATTTAATTTTTGATGGATTTCCCTAGAACTGGTGTTGGTTAGTTGTCCCGGTTTTTTTCCCTGTGTATTTGTGAATTATTTTTTAATGAAAATTACCGTAGAACAATTGTTCTAAGGTCTTCGGTTCAAAAAATATATATTATCAACCTCTATTATGAATCTTCGAAACGGAAAGACACCTACTAAATGCATACCCTAGCCGTACGTGTTCATCTTATTTTGTTGTTTTGGTGCACACAAGAAATACTTGTGTGTTTGAGCTATGCTTGAAATATTTGACAGTTAACATTCTCATCAACATTTATTTTTGCATGCACAGGGAAATCACCCAGCAATACTTTAGAAAATCGATTCCCACTGCATTTCAAAACAGGGAAAAAGCAAAGTCCATTTTGAATTTTGATATTCCATGCCAACTTCAAGTATGCTTCCATCTAATATTTGAACGTGGATCAAAATGTGATTTCAGACATTGTCAGCCTTACCATGATCAGTACTAAATTCTCTAGGCTGCTGAACCTTTCCTTGTAGGCAGCATTTCTTTCACCTGGTATCTCATTGTTAAGTTTGGGAAGAAACCTGCATCCCTTGAGATAATCATCAATATCCTGAAAAAAGAGTACATTTTCGGTGACTAGGAATATATCATTGAATATTGTTAGGCTTACTTCCAAGATTTATGGTTAAAGACCAGTCAAAGTTTTCTTACGGTCTTCCACTCTAAAGTAGAAGTAAAAACTATTTTGCAAAAAAAAGTAGAAGTAAAAACTGAAAGCTAAGCACACATCAAGATTGCCTACTTAAAAAGTTCTTCAGAGAGCGAGTGAGCGCCAGACAAAAATAGAACGTCAAACCACCCATAAATAAAAATATGGAATTCATTATTACTCAGATATACCTGAGCCCTGTCAGTGCCCAATGACAGTTAACGGAACAACACAAGAAACAGTTTAAGAGTTCAAAAGAGTGCAAGTTCAGCAAATGATAGCTATTTTTCGACAAAGGGAATATATTAATAGCAAATGATAGGTATATCAGAGTAAAGGTGAATTCTTGTTGATGATGGCCTCAAGAAATGCAATGCAACTCACAGTTGGGATCTTGATGTAACCACTTGGCGCAAGATGTGCCTGTAATTCACCACGGCTCAAGTTAAAGTCTCTCGTTTGTTAATACTAGCACGACTAGAGTTTGGGAACTGACTAAGCCAAGATATAAATACCTGCACGTAGTCTGAGTAAATCTCCGATTTGATCAAGGCATCAACAATAACACAGAAAAAACCAGACTGCGGAAAAGAGATGTACAACGTTCGGAGGTAATCAGACTCTTGGTTGAAATTAATAAACTGGATATTAGCTGGGGATAATGAGATCAACTTACACCGCAGTGTGGCGCGGAAGCAGTACCAGCATGAGGCCCAGCGAGTGAGATGAAATTCTTGACCTGTTACAAGTGTCCGAATACATAATTTACTGCACAACAAACAAATACTCTGCGACCCTACTGATAACTGATCAATCAAAGCTTAAAATTAAGGCATTGTATGCATGTTTAAAAAAAAAGGAAAGCTCTCACTAATTGGCATGCTACATACAAATGTATATGGGGCTACATACAAATTTATATAGACATATATGCGCAAAAGGAAAAAAAGATGTATATAGACATAGTTTGGAGTGTACACTGACTCATTTTGCTCCGTATGTAGTCTATGTTGGAATCTCTAAAAACACTTATATTTTGGAACGGAGCACATTCACAAGCATCCAGATTACCATTCAGGTGCATGCAGCTATTCTATCCCCTGTACAATTTTGAAAGCAACTCAGTACTCACCGGTGGTCCATCGTCACAATACTCGACTACTGCCCGGCCAATCAAGTTTCCCTGTGGAAGCACATAATGTTTATGTTTAGTAGAAGAAGAACAGATTTCATAGATTGTGTTATATTTTTTTATAGGTTGTGTTATAGAAAAATGCCAACAGCATATATACTTATATACCTGAGACAGACCAACAATGTTATAGCCTCCGCTTAGCTCTTTCATCTCCTTTACCTGCAGAAACAAATTAGCAAGCAGGCATGGATGATGAATATCTATCTATCTACTCAGCATACAGCAGAGGAAAAGGCATCATCATCGCCCAGAGCGCCGAATCGATCACCTTGTTGCACGCGATATCAGCCTGTTCCTGGAGAGGCATGAGCCAGGAGTCCCGTGCCCCGTTTCCAATTTCTCTGAACACAAGCAAGCACAATGAGTCAAACTCCAGTGGCCGTCGGGCGGCGGAAGGGCGTGGAAGACGCATATCTACGTACGTACATGCAGTGGCCGTCGGCGGCGGACCAGTCGGCCAGGAGCCGGGTGAACTCGGCGACGCTGCTGTCGGTGCACTGGCCCCCAATCCCTGCTCCTCGAACCAATCAGTCAGTCAACCAGTCAACAAGCCACGGAAGGAAGCAGAGCAAGCGAGGGTGGACCGACCGTGCAGGACGACGAAGGGCACCGCCTCCGCGGGGGTGAGGATGAGGAGGAAGAGGAGGAGTGGGAGGACGGCAACGGCGAGGCGCGGCGCTCTCCGCGGCACCAGGACCATGGTTTGGCGTCGGAGGGACACACGAGAGGACGTCGCTCACTCTTGAGACTGGCCGCGTGTGTCTCGACGGTGTTCGAACTTATAGCTAGTGAGTACTCTACTCGTACTTACACAGTCCGAAAATACTTGTCCTCGAAATGGTTGTATCTAGATTTAGTTTAATTATAAATACATCCATTTTATTCATTACGAGGACAAGTATTTCCGGACGAAGGAAGTACTCCCTCCGTCCAAAAATATTTGTCGGGAAAATGGATGTATCTGAACTTATTTTAGTTATAGATACATTCAATTTTATCTATTTGTGCGACAAGTATTTCTGAACAAAGGGAGTATAAAATTTTGATTTTTTTTTTCCCCGGATTCTCTGAAAGTCAGTCAACTGAGTAAGCTCAGTCGACATCCTGTCCTAATCGTTAGATGTAGAGAGCTTAAGATTTATACGGCCAGCTGGTGTCGCTTTCTGGTCAAATATTAGCGCGTAGAAAGCTGCGTGTCGTGGAAACGCGCACCCGCAGCCCCCCCTAGCCTTCCTGTGGGCCGAGCCCTATAGGACTTAGTCAACTCTTTTTCATTGGTTTTTTCAGCCAGTTGTCCTTCCACCAAGATTATTCAGCAACAACTTGGTCAAACTATGTGTCATAGTTTGCTTTTTATTTATTTTTAAATATTATAAGGTACAGAGGTAGCTATTTCATCAGAGATCCATCAAGATTTTTGCATTATTAATCCCATAGCTACGAATGGCGATGCCCAACATTTTGACTGCATTTCGACACCTGGATAAAAATTTAAAAAATTCAAAAAATGGAAAACATTCGCATTGTATCATTATATATGACACATTTTTCACGAAAAATAACAAACTTGAAATATGAAAATATCTTTAAAAAGTGTTCCAAGAGATGAGGTATCATGTATGAAGATTCATGACTTACAAGTCAAACAGTCAATGTTATAGTCACATTCAAGGCATGGTTTGTTCTAATGATCTCATATTTTGCACAAATGTGCATCATGGAATAGCAAACAATGTTGCCAAAGAGAGTTTTTATTTTCTTTGCACAAAAAAAATTATTTTTCATTTTCTAAGTGCCAAAAATGAGTTCTTTGTGAAGAACCTCACAAATATTTGTTGCAAACTTGGACCACTACATTTTTAAAAAACATATTATGTACAATTGACCAAATGAATGCATGTCAAAAGGTTTCCATCCACCTCTCATCCAAAAGACAAAATTCCGCAAGAAGTGAGTCGAATTTGAACTACGGGTGCTTCATAGTTTGCTCTTTATTTTTAAAAAATATATTTTTAGATACACAAGTAGCTATTTCAAAGATCCACCAATATTTTCACATTATTAAGCCCCTGGTTATGAACGGCTAGGCCTGACATTTTCACCACATTTTGAAACAAGCATAAAAAAATGGAAAAACCTCCGAGGGCAACGACCTCGGCAACAACCAACAAGGGAAGGGGCAGCGGCCACGGACGGATTCATTGTGGACGATGGGGACGCGAGCAGCAGTGACGGATGAGTCCTAGACGGGAGCTTGAAGGTTCGTCAATGGCGGCCGAGCGGTGAAAGTAGGAAGATGTCACGACTCACGCATCAGCACACAATAAGCTAATTACTACCCAAACAAAGAATTATGCAGCCGCGATTATTACTCTCCTAACCCAACATAATTTTGCATAAAGTAGTAATCGATAATACGTATTGTAAAATGGGATTTTGCTAAAAATCAGCTAAAAACTGATTTTCTATATTCTCGTGGCCAACGCTCCGTATCCAAACTAGAATGCGCAGTTGAATTGTCCTAGTGATAAACTTACATGATTGGTCAACACCCAATAATACAAAAAATATAATTACTACCGGCTTACTAACTACTCCCTCCATCCGAAAATACTTGTCGAAGAAATGAATAAAAATAGATGTATCTATAACTAAAATACATCCAGATACATTCATTTCTCCGACAAGTATTTCCGGACAGAGGGAGTGACATGCAATAATTAAACAGATGTCAAGCTCGGCTGGTCACACACACTGCATGAGATGGATGGACAAGGAAATGAACTGCATCTCAGGCCCGATTGAACTCCCAACATATCACCGCAGTCAGTCACACACAACTTTGCTAGAGCCCTCCTTGGGATCACTGCACATCGCTTGAGGAGCAATCGTTGCGCACTCTGTTAGTTATCACCCTCGGAGTTCGCCTCTTCTTCTCAGTCATGTCGCGTGTCTCAGAACTAGAATGCACGGATCCTTTGGCTGCTGCAGGCGGCGAATCAACTGCTGGCATCGGCTCCGTCCCTTCGGAAAGGTTAGCAGAGGTTGGCGCTGGCATCGCCTCCGTCCCCTCTGAAAGGTTAGGCGCTGGCACTTGCGCGGGTGCAGGTGCAGGCCGTGTTGCTAGGTGAGGAAGACCAAAGTAATGCCTCACGGCTGGCCTCCGAATAGCTGAGACAAAAAATCGTAAGGTAAGGCCAGGTTTAATACTACACATTAGGAAATACAAAAGGAGATGAACACAAGGCCTGAACACAGCAGTGCTAATGAGTTACCAAATCCATACACAAAAGTAAACGCACTCCATGGCACCCACCAAAAGAAATGCGCCTGCACAACAAAAGAAACTGTTTATGGTGGTGCAAAAAGCACTGCTGTTGTTCTGCTAATGTTATAGTAGTATGAAGGTAATAGGCAGGCTATATTTGGATGCACAAGTCAAGTAGGAAGGACAACTGGACTTTCCAAGTTATGGGGCAGACCTTGGCGAATTTCAGAAGCCATCTAGGACAACCCCAAAAATGGTCACTTAACATTCTTTTCAAACAACCCCCAAATTCCCAGTATGTCTGAATTCCTTATACATGGTAGTTAGATTTATACCTTGCAGACGCTCATTGATAGCGGTATAATCAGAAAAGCCAGTGCTCTATTCAAGTTCTTCCCCACTTGCTGCACAATAATAGGTTGTCCCTGGGTGCGCGCCTTCACATTGAGCTGGGAAGAAAGATTTAATTTCTCAACTATACAATAACAGACAAGACATCTTTAGTTCTTCGGACAAGATACACACCTCGTCCACAGCAACTGTCATTGATGTCAACACCGGCAGGATGTAAAGCTCATCTGGAGTTGTCAAGTCAGTAAACCAATATGCTCCACCTCCTTCCAAAGAAGGGACTTTCTCTATCATGTTCCGTATCTGCGGCAAACATTAAAAAACAATATGTTACTGCTAGATGACAGTTTTATAACTAGATGCGATTGTAGATAGATATTTTGAATTATGAGCAAGTTGGCGTGAACTTACAGCACAGCAAAAGCTTAAAATTATAGACCCCTGGAGGAATGTATGGTTAAAGGGTGTCAGTCGACTAACACCATGCCTGAAGAAAGAAAATTAAGAATTAAAATAATGAATTTATTGCCTACAAGACTAGAAAAATGTAGAATGGCTGCATACAAAGTCAAAATATGCAAGCCATGTAAATACTGAAAAAACATGATTTGAGCAGAAAAAAGGCACTTCGAGACCATGGATGACAACAAGAATGATCTCATAGCCAATAAAGTAATTTAAAACCCTAGAAACTACTATAGATCCCAAGTCATTTAAAGGAACAGTCCTGTGTTTGAAGAACCACAGAGTTAAACATAAAATGATTCGTTACTAAAAATGCACAGCGGTCAGGAAAAACATCTTCCAGATTTCAACACGGGGCAAATAAGTGAACCATTGGTGGTTGCATACTTTTTTAATAGCTCACGCAATTTCTTCCTCCTCTCATGCCTCGATTGTGGGTCCCTTGACTGCAGGAAATAAATATGAAAGGTTATATCATTAATTAGGAGTGTAGAATACTATAATGTAATTTAGGTTACCTACCAACACTGTACGTACCATGGTCTACATAACAGTTAACTTTGATTAACTTGAATAAGCAGATTGGTAAGTGATTGCAATGTCTTGATAATATGTCTAGTTACTAAATACGGTACTAAAAGAACTGATCATAGTAGCAGTGGCATTTGTCTATGCATCACAATCAGTACAAATAACAGTGAAGTATGATTTAGTAAAAGGGGGGCAACAATGCAAAGCATAATGACATCTTCAAAAAATGTTAAATGGTAGCTTTGCACATAACAAACAATAGTAAATGTATGCGTGCAGATATTTGCTGTTAATACAACCATGGTATCTAAAACTAACATGCTATCAAGAAGTTATAGTATAAAATGCAGCCCGCACCAAAGATCAAAATCTACTTACATCTCCTTCCTTATTGATTGCTATGATTTCTGGCTTCAATGCCTGCATAGAGTAAGAATTTCAATGAAGTAAATCAAAATAAATCTTGTAGTCATTCTAAGAAGACATATAATGTGGATAGATGTAAACGAGCAATGAACATAACAAAAGAAATAAGTGCCATATAACTTATTCCAGGCCTCACAGAAATTTGAGTAGCACATGATAGTTTCAAAGAACTTACTGGGGGTATCACCAAAAATTTATCAAAGTGTTTTTTTTTGTTTCGATCACTTTAGCTACAAACCTATAGTCACAGTATGGTAATCGAGATGTGATGATTGATATCAACGTAGTTGAACAGGTTAAGTGAAAAATGTAAACCCAATTATTGGGTCCCGTTTAATCAAGTATGGACGAGGCACTTGGATTATCACTCTAACCATTGACATGACAACAAAGGTGTCACTGCACCTTTGTAAAAAATTCATGTGTCTATCTATACTATTCATGTATCCAGTTATGACATAGGATGATTTAATTCCTCCCTCGCAGAAAAAGAAAGAAAGATGTTTTGAGGCTAAAGAATTGGATGCGACTGGACCTATTTTTGAGACGCATATGACAACCCAAAAGCAATTTACGTGTTAGCTCAGAGAAGCATGTAATGGCAATGTAACCATATCAAATCCCCTCAGCCCACTTGACTTTGCATAATCCCCATCAGCATGCTTGAAATACAGAAGGGCCAAAACACAGGCACTTATCCACTTCAGCAGTGATGACCAACCGAACTACGGCGTATTGCGCAACCCCCACAGTCAGTAGTGTGTTGAACTGTACCTCTATCTATCTATCTATCTATCTATCTATCCAGTCAGGTTTTAAAAACTTTGCGGCTCTGCATAAAACGCATAGCCAAAAACCACAAGGGCCACACAAGATATATACTCCCTCCGTCCTAAAATAAGTGTCTCAACTTTGTACTAGCTCTAGTATAAATTTGTATTAAGCTCAAGACACTTATTTTGGGACGGAGGGAGTAGCTAGGAAGAAACAATCGAAGTTACTGAATTGAGTTGATTACAGAAAGCCTGTTCTGGGCCTTGATCTGGCGCACCCGCAGCGGGATGGTCGCCGTCCGGACCAACAGCATCGTCAGCGCAATGGAAGCCCACCTGCGCACGACCCACGACGCAGCAAAACTTATTTACAGCTCACTTGATCAAAACTGGAACCCCCAGGGTCGACGGTGATGAACTTACCAGTTGAGCCCGGTGATGGAGTGGACGGCGTCGATGAGGTGCTGCACGGCCGCAACCGGGAGAAACGAGTCGGCCGCGGCTGCGACCACCTCCTCCGACGAAAATGCGGGCGCTACCGAGGACGCGGCGTCGGAGATGAGACGCGCGACGGCGTCGATCACGCCATCCGGGGGCGGGGAGGAGGTGGAGAAGTTACGGTGGGCGCAGAAGGGGAAGGGAAGGTTTTGGGACCTCGAGCGTCGGCGGAGGTCGCCGGAGGGAAACGGCGGGGGTCGCTGGGTAGGGTTTGGCGGAGCGGTGGACGAGGAGGGGTCTTGGCTGCGGTCGTGGTGGGAGAGGACGAGGTGGGAGAGGGAGGGGTGGGGGCGGCAGGTGAGGTGGCGGGAGAGGTTGGTGGCCAGGCTCCTCCGCACGGCGGAGAATGCCATGGCGGCGGCGGCGGCGGCGAGATGGTGCGGGGATCGAGGGGACAAGAGGGGTTTAACGGCGGGAGCGACATTTTACGCCACGGACATATGGGCCCCTGCGGCTTACATGAAACTTCCAATGGAAACAAGATCAACACGTTTTCCCCTAAAAAAAAGGATCAATACGATTTTTCCTCTAGACTTTCAAAATGTTTGTCATCCGTGCACTAAACTGCCAGCAAATATTTGGATCAGGCTGTCCATACACTTTAGGCCATCCAACACGGTGCAAATCGATGTGTCTGAAATCCCACAAACCGAAAGAAAATCGAGAAGGTTCACGGGGGTTGGCAGTGGCGAAGCTTTGTGGAGACCAACCTAGCAGCGACGGAGCCAGAAAATCTTGATTAGGGGGGGGCAAGTGATGTTAAAACATATTTGGGAGGGCCAAATATTGGGAAAAGAACATGAGGTTTAGCAGCAAATAATCACTAATATGTATTGTTTAAGAGTAAATTAGTAGCAAATACTGATGTGAGGGGGGCCAAGATCCCTACTAGTCCCCCTGTCGCTGCCACTGTAACCTGCCCCCCTCCCTCCTAGTCTGCAAGGTTTATTCGTATTATCATCAGTAAGTTGCTCATATAATCACTGAAATCCAGCCTAAGCCTAATGTTGGTACCCCCCACCCATTTCCCCTCCTAAAATGTGGCCTAAGCTTCGCCACTAGGCGTTGGGACCTCCGCAGCCACCAACGACCCACACAGCCCCCCCCCCACCCACCCATTTCCCCTCCTGAAATGTGGCCTAAGCTTTGCCACCAGGCGTTGGGACCTCTGCCGCCACCTACGACCCACATAGCCCCCCCCCCCAGCGTTCCGCTTCAAACAACACACCCCTTTCCGCGTCGTATTAATGTCGGTCCAAAATGGACATGACCAAGCACTGCCACATGTTGTTCAAATGGCACGATGCTCACAACAGTGCGGTGGTCAAGAAAGTTGTTTCGGCCTGCCACTCGCGTCGCGTTAATGTCGCTTCATCGCGGACATGGCCGGGCGGGACGGCCATGTCGGCTTCCTACCGCATTCAAGTGGGTTGACCATCTATCCGCCTGCCTGATAATCACACCAGCACGACGAACAAGAAGCCAACTTCAGCTGAACACATTCAAGCTATCACTCCGTCTGCCCCGGTGCCCGCTACTAACTAAAAACATCGGCCACCGCACAAACCACACCACCTCCGAGCCCAGCTCCCTTCATCCAAGCGGCCGCCCACCACCTCTTCCATTCTTCCTTCTTCGACCTCCGCGAACAATGGCCAAGACATGCAGTGGGTGGTGGATGATCTTTCTGTTGGGGAACATAGTAATTTCAAAAAAATTCCTACGCACACGCAAGATCATGGTGATGGCATAGCAACGAGAGGGGAGAGTGTTCGTCCACGTACCCTCATAGACCGTAAGCGGAAGCGTTAGCACAACGCGGTTGATGTAGTCGTACGTCTTCACAATCTGACCGATCCAAGCACCGAACGTACGGAGCCTCCGAGTTCAGCACACGTTCAGCTCGATGACGATCTCCGGCCTCCGATCCAGCCGAGCTCCGGAGATGAGTTCCGTCAGCACGACGGCGTGGTGACGATGATGATGTTCTACCGGCGCAGGGCTTCGCCTAAACTCCGCGACGATATGACCGAGGTGGAATATGGTGGAGGGGGCACCGCACACGGCTAAGGAACGATCCGTAGATCAACTTGTGTGTCTATGGGGTGCCCCCCCCCCCCGCCCCCGTATATAAAGGAGCCAGGTGGGAGGAGGCCGCCGGCCTAACACTAGTAGAAAACCACCAATCAGTCCCGGTTCGTAAGGGCCTTTAGTCGGTTCGGGAACCGGACTAATGGGTCGTTACTAATACCTCAACCCATTAGTCCCGGTTCAAACACGAACCGGGACCAATGAGCCTCCACGTGGCCTCAGGCGCCGAGCCCGGTCGGGGGCCTTTGGTCCCGGTTGGTGGCTCCAACCGGGACCAAAAGGCGCCCACGTGTCTGCATTCCGATGGCCTGGTTTTTGTTTTTTTTTGAAAGGAGGGGGTTGGGGGTTTTGGGGGTTTTGGGGGTTAATTTAGGTGTTTCGTTAGCTAGCTAATTAATAGAGAGAAGTGTCCTCTCTTAATTATGTCCGTGCTTGCTCGAAGCTACGTAGTATATATACATAAGTGATCGAGAGAACCATTCAGATGAAGTTCGTCATGCATACCGAGAGAAGTGATCGATCGACCTCTCCTTCTCCGAGAGATTGGTCGAACAAGTTTTCTTGGCTACATACATGTACAATCTATATAAGATCTCTTAATTACAAACCACTAGCATTTGAATTCAAGTTCCACATGGTATTCTCGGCTTTCTTGATGACGTGTTCAAGAAAGAATCCCGCCAATTCCTCTTGAATTGCTTTCATGCGATCTGGTTCTAGGAGTTCATCCCATCCGCCACGTCTAATTAATTTGAAGAAGGGGTTAATTAATACATATATATATGAATGAAACTCAACAGAAATGATGGTGTAATAAAATGAAATTGTGAATATTATTGCTTACGCACTTCATATTGTCTTCTAGAGTAGCCCCACGAACCGGGACCAATGGCCCACGTGGCCCGGCCGGCCCCCGGGGCTCACGAACCGGGTCCGTTGCCCCCATTGGTCCCGGTTCTGGATTGAACCGGGACTAATGGGCTGGACCGGCCTGGACCGTTGCCCCCTTTTCTACTAGTGTAAGGGGGCGCGCCAAGGGGGGAGTCCTACTCCCACCGGGAGTAGGACTCCCCTTTTCCAAGTTGGAGTAGGAGAGAAGGGGGAAAGAGAAGGAGGAGGGGAAGGAAAGGGGGGGGGGCGCCGCCCCCCCTTCCCTTGTCCTATTCGGACTAGGAGGGGGAGGGGCGCGCGGCCCCCTCCTTGCTCCTTCCTCTTCTTCCTCTTGGCCCATGTAGGCCCATTAATCCCCCGGGGGGTTCCGGTAACCTCCCGGTACTCCGGTAAAATGCCGATTTCACCCGGAACCATTCCGATGTCCAAACATAGGCTTCCAATATATCAATCTTTATGTCTCGACCATTCCGAGACTCCTCGTCATGTCCGTGATCACATCCGGGACTCCGACCAAATTTCGGTAAATCAAAACTTATAAACTCATAATAAAACTGTCATCGAAACGTTAAGCGTGCGGACCCTACGGGTTCGAGAACTATGTAGACATGACCTAGAACCATTCTCGGTCAATAACAAATAGCGGGACCTGGATGTCCATATTGGTTCCTACATATTCTACGAAGATCTTTATCGGTCAAACTGCATAACAACATACGTTGTTCCATTTGGCATCGGTATGTTACTTGCCCGAGATTTGATCGTCGGTATCCAATACCTAGTTCAATCTCGTTTACCGGCAAGTCTCTTTACTCGTTCCGTAATACATCATCTCATAACTAACTCATTAGTTACATGCTTGCAAGGCTTAGGTGATGAGTATTACCGAGAGGGCCCAGAGATACCTCTCCGACAATCGGAGTGACAAAACCTAATCTCGAATTATGCCAACCCAACATGTACCTTCGGAGACACCTGTAGAGCACCTTTATAATCACCCAGTCATGTTGTGACGTTTGGTAGCACACAAAGTGTTCCTCCGGTATATGGGAGTTGCATAATCTCGTAGTAACAGGAACATGTATAAGTCATGAAGAAAGCAATAGCAACATACTAAACGATCAAGTGCTAGGCTAACGGAATGGGTCATGTCAATCACATCATTCTCCTAATGATGTGATCCCGTTAATCAAATGACAACTCTTTTGTCCATGGCTAGGAAACATAACCATCTTTGATAAACGAGCTAGTCAAGTAGAGGCATACTAGTGACACTATGTTTGTCTATATATTCACACATGTATTATGTTTCCGGTTAATACAATTCTAGCATGAATAATAAACATTTATCATGAAATAAGGAAATAAATAATAACTTTATTATTGCCTCTAGGGCATATTTCCTTCAGTCTCCCACTTGCACTAGAGTCAATAATCTAGTTCACATCACCATGTGATTTAACATCAATATTCATATATGTATATGATTGACACCCATAGTTCACATCTTCATGTGACCAACACTCAAAGGGTTTACTAGAGTCAATAATCTAGTTCACATTGCTATGTGATTAACACCCAAAGAGTACTAAGGTGTGATCATGTTTTGCTCGTGGAGAGAAGCTTAGTCAACGGGTCTGTCACATTCAGAGCCGTATGTATTTTGCAAATATTCTATGTCCACAATGCTCTGCACGGAGCTACTCTAGCTAATTGCTCCCACTTTCAATATGTATCCAGATTGAGACTTAGAGTCATCTGGATCGGTGTGAAAACTTGCACCGAGGTAACTTTTACGACGGGCTCTTTTATCACCTCCATAATCGAGAAATCTTTCCTTAGTCCTCACTAAGGATATTCTTGACCAATGTCCAGTGATCTACTCCTAGATCACTATTGTACTCCCTTGTCAAATACAGAGCAAGGTATACAATATTTCTGGTACATAGCATAGCATACTTTATAGAACCTATGACTAAGGCATAGGGAATGACTTTTCATTCTCTTTCTATTTTCTGCTGTGGTCGGGATTTGAGTCTTACTCAATTTCATACCTTTGCAACACAGGCAAGAACTCTTTCTTTGACTGTTCTATTTTGAACTATTTCAAAATTTTGCCAAGGTATGTACTCGTTGAAAATCTTATCAAGCGTCTTGATCTATCTCAATAGATCTTGATGCTCAATATGTAAGTAGCTTTTCTCGAGGTCTTTTCTTTTAAAGAACTCCTTTAAAACACTCCTTTATGCTTTGCATAAAATTCTACATCATTTCTGATCGACAATATGTCACTCACATATACTAATCAGAAAGGCTGTAGTGCTCCCACTCACTTTATTGTAAATACAGGCTTCATCGAAAGTCCATATAAAACTATATGCTTTGATCAACTTATCAAAGCGTATATTCCAACTCCGAGACGCTTGCAGCAGTCCATAGATGGATCGCTGGAGCTTGCACATTTTGTTAGCACCTTTAGGATTGACAAAACCTTCTGGTTGCATCATATACAACTTCTACTTTAATAAATCCATTAAGGAATGCAGTTTTGACATCCATTTGCCAGATTTCATAAAATGTGGCAATTGCTAACATGATTCAGACAGACTTAAGCATCGATACGAGTGAGAAAATCTCATCGTATTCAGCACCTTGAGCTTGTTGAAAACCTTTCGCAACAAGTCGAGCTTAGTAGATAGTAACACCACTATCAGTGTCCGTCTTCCTCTTGAAGATCCATTCATTTAACATGTCTTGCTGATCATCGAGCAAGTCAATCAAAGTCCATACTTTGTTCTCATACATGGATCATATCTCAGATTTTATGGCCTCAAGCCATTTCGCGGAATCTGGGCTCATCATCGCTTCCTCATAGTTCGTAGGTTCATCATGGTCTAGTAACATGACTTCCGAACATGATTACTACACCACTCAGTGCGGATCTTACTCGAAGACCTACGAGGTTCTGTAGTAACTTGATTTGAAGTTTCATGATCAATATCATTAGCTTCCTCACTAATTGGTGTATTTGTCACAGAACTGATTTACGTGATGAACTACTTTCCAATAAGGGAGCAGGTACAGTTACCTCATCAAGTTCTACTTTCCTCCCACTCACTTCTTTCGAGAGAAACTCCTTCTCTAGAAAGGATCCATTCTTAGCAACGAATGTCTTGCCTTCGGATCTGTGATAGAAGGTGTACCCAACAGTTTCCTTTGGGTATTCTATGAAGACGCACTTCTCCGATTTGGGTTTGAGCTTATCAGGATGAAACTTTTTCACATAAGCATCGCAGCCCCAAACTTTAAGAAACAATAACTTAGGTTTACTGCTAAACCATAGTTCATACGGTGTCGTCTCAACGGATTTAGATGGTGCCCTATTAAACGTGAATGCAGCTGTCTCTAATGCATAACCCCAAAACAATATTGGTAAATCAGTAAGAGATATCATAGATCG
This sequence comes from Aegilops speltoides, assembly GCA_021437245.1. Lineage (NCBI taxonomy): Eukaryota > Viridiplantae > Streptophyta > Magnoliopsida > Poales > Poaceae > Aegilops > Aegilops speltoides. The sequence goes on from CM038144.1 coordinate 486,112,098, forward strand.
CACCATATCAAATAAAGTGCGGTTACGACGTTCGGACACACCATAACGTTGTGGTGTTCCAGGTGGCGTGAGCTGTGAAACTATTCCACATTGTTTTAATTGAAGACCAAACTCGTAACTCAAATATTCCTCTCCGCGATCAGATCGCAGAAACTTTATTTTCTTGTTACGATGATTTTCCACTTCACTCTAAAATTCTTTGAACCTTTCAACTATTTCAGACTTATGTTTCATCAAGTAGATATACCCATATCTGCTCAAATCATCTAGTGAAGGTCAGAAAATAACGATACTTGCCACGAGCCTTCATACTCATTGGTCTGCATACATCAGTATGTATTATTTCCAATAAGTCGGTAGCTCGTTCCATTGTTCCAAAGAGCGGAGTTTTAGTCATCTTGCCCAAAAGGCACGGTTCGCAAGCATCAAATGATTCATAACCAAGTGATTCCGAAAATCCATGTTTATGGAGTTTCTTCATGCGCTTTACACCGATATGACCCAAACGGCAGTGCCATAAATAAGTTGCACTATCATTATTAACTTTGCATCTTTTGGCCTCAATATTATGAATATGTGTATCACTACGATCGAGATCCAACAAACTATTTTCATTGGGTGTATGACCATTGAAGGTTTTATTCATGTAAACAGAACAACAATTATTCTCTGATTTTAAATGAATAACCGTATTGCAATAAACACGATCAAATCATATTCATGCTCAATGCAAACGCCAAATAACATTTATTTAGGTTTAACACTAATCCCGAAAGAATAGGGAGTGTGCGATGATGATCATATCAATGTTGGAACTACTTCCAACACTCATCGTCACTTTCCCTTCAAATAGTCTCTGTTTATTCTGTAACTCCTGTTTCGAGTTACTAATCTTAGCAACCGAACAAGTATCAAATACTCAGGGGCTACTATAAACACTAGTAAGGCACACATCAATAATCTGTATATCAAATATACCCTTGTTCACTTTGCCATCCTTCTTATCCACCAAATATTGGGGCATTTCCGCCAAAGTGACCATTTCCTTTGTAGTGTAAACACTCAGTTTCAGGCTATGGTCCAGCTTTGGGCTTCTTCGCAGGAGTGACAACTTGCTTGTCTTTCCACTTGAAGTTCCCTTTCTTTCCCTTTGCCCTTCACTTAAAACTAGTGGTCTTGTCAATCATCAACACTTGATGCTCTTTTTTTGATTTCTACCTTCGTCGATTTCAACATCACGAAGAGCTCGGGAATCGTTTTCGTCATCCCTTGCATACTATAGTTCATCACGAAGTTCTAGTAACTTAGTGATGGTGACTAGAGAATTCTGTCAATCACTATCTTATCTGGAAGATTAACTCCACTTGATTCAAGCGATTGAAGTACCCAGACAATCTGAGTACATGCTCACTAGTTGAGCGATTCTCCTCCATCTTTTAGCTATAGAACTTGTTGGAGACTTCATATCTCTCAACTCGGGTATTTGCTTGAAATATTAACTTCAACTCCTGGGACATCTCATATGGTCCATGACGTTCAAAACGTCTTTGAAGTCCCGATTCTAAGCCGTTAAGCATGGTGCACTAAACTATCAAGTAGTCATCATATTGAGCTAGCCAAACGCTCATAACGCCTCAGATCCGCTCCTGCAATAGGTCTGTCACCTAGCGGTGCATCAAGAACATAATTCTTCTGTGCAGCAATGAGGATAAACCTCAGATCACGGATCCAATCCGCATCATTGCTACTAACATTTTTCAACACAATTTTCTCTAGGAACATATCAAAATAAACATATGAAAGCAACAACGCGAGCTATTGATCTACAACATAATTTGCAAAATACTACCAGGACTAAGTTCATGATAAATTTAAGTTCAATTAATCATATTACTTAAGAACTCCCACTTAGACAGACATCTCTCTAGTCATCTAAGTGATCACGTGATCCAAATCAACTAAACCATAACCGATCATCACGTGAGATGGAGTAGTTTTCAATGGTGAACATCACTATGTTGATCATATCTACTATATGATTCACGCTCGACCTTTTGGTCCCCGTGTTCCGAGGCCATATCTGCATATGCTAGGCTCGTCAAGTTTAACTGAGTATTCGCGTGTGCAAAACTGGCTTGCACCCGTTGTAGATGGACGAGAGCTTATCACACCCGATCATCACGTGGTGTGCAGGCACGACGAACTTTGGCAACGGTGCATACTCAGGGAGAACACTTCTTGATAATTAGTGAGAGATCATCTTAAAATGCTACCGTCAATCAAAGTAAGAATAAGATGTATAACAGATAAACATCATATGCAATCAAAATATGTGACATGATATGGCCATGATCATCTTGCGCCTTTGATCTCCATCTCCAAAGTACTGTCATGATCTTTATCGTCACCGGCATGACACCATGATCTTCATCATCTTGATCTATATCAATGTGTCGTCACATGGTCGTCTCGCCAACTATTGCTCTTGCAACTATTGCTATCGCATAGCGATAAAGTAAAGCAATTATTTGGCACTTGCATCTTATGCAACAAAGAGACAACCATAGGGCTTCTGCCAGTTGCCGATAACTTCAACAAAACATGATCATCTCATACAACAACTTATATCTCATCACGTCTTGACCATATCACATCACAATATGCCCTGCAAAAACAAGTTAGACGTCCTCTACTTTGTATGTTGCAAGTTTTACGTGGCTGCTACGGGCTTAAGCAAGAACCAATCTCACCTACGCATCAAAACCACAATGATAGTTTGTCAAATAGACTCCGTTTTAACCTTCGCAAGGACCGGGCGTAGCCATACTTAGTTCAACTAAAGTTGGAGAAACTGACACCCGCCAGCCACCTATGTGCAAAGCACGGCGGTAGAACCAGTCTCGCGTAAGCGTACGCGTAATGTCGGTCCGGGCCGTTTCATCCAACAATACCGCCAAACCAAAGTATGACATGCTGGTAGGCAGTATGACTTATATCGTCCACAACTCACTTGGGTTCTACTCGTGCATATAACATCAACGCATAAAACCTAGGCTCTGATACCACTGTTGGGGAACGTAGTAATTTCAAAAAAATTCCTACGCACACGCAAGATCATGGTGATGGCATAGCAATGAGAGGGGAGAGTGCTCGTCCACGTACCCTCGTAGACCGTAAGCGGAAGCGTTAGCACAACGCGGTTGATGTAGTCGTATGTCTTCACGATCCGACCGATCCAAGCACCGAACGTCACGGAGCCTCCGAGTTCAGACACGTTCAGCTCGATGACGATCTCCGGCCTCCGATCCAGCCGTGTTCGAGATGAGTTCCGTCAAGACGACGACGTGGTGACGATGATGATGTTCTATTGGCGCAGGCTTCGCCTAAACTCGCGACGATATGACCGAGGTGGAATATGGTGGAGGGGGCACCGACACGGCTAAGGAACGATCCGTAGATCAACTTGTGTGTCTATGGGGTGCCCCCTCCCCGTATATAAAGGAGCCGGGGGAGGAGGCCGCCGCCTAAGGGGCGCAGAGGGGGGAGTCCTACTCCCACCGGAGTAGGACTCCCCTTTTCCAAGTTGGAGTAGGAGAGAAGGGGAAAGAGGAGGAGGAGGGGAAGGAAAGTGGGGGCGCCGCCCCTCTTCCCTTGTCCTATTCGGACTAGGAGGGGAAGGGGCGCGCGGCCCCCTCCTTGCTCCTTCCTCTTCTTCCTCTTGGCCCATGTAGGCCCATTAATCCCCCGGGGGGTTCCGGTAACCTCCCGGTACTCCGGTAAAATGCCGATTTCACCCGGAACCATTCCGATGTCCAAACATAGGCTTCCAATATATCAATCTTTATGTCTCGACCATTCCGAGACTCCTCGTCATGTCCGTGATCACATCCGGGACTCCGAACAAACTTCGGTACATCAAAACTTATAAACTCATAATAAAACTGTCATCGAAACGTTAAGCATGCGGACCCTACGGGTTCGAGAACTACGTAGACATGACCTAGAACCATTCTCGGTCAATAACCAATAGCGGGACCTGGATGCCCATATTGGTTTCTACATATTCTACGAAGATCTTTATCGGTCAAACCGCATAACAACATACGTTGTTCCCTTTGTCATCGGTATGTTACTTGCCCGAGATTTGATCGTCGGTATCCAATACCTAGTTCAATCTCATTTACCGGCAAGTCTCTTTACTCGTTCCGTAATACATCATCTCATAACTAACTCATTAGTTACATGCTTGCAAGGTTGGAAAAAGCGGTAGGCGTAAGCGAGGCGGTTGGCCATTGCCTAGTGCCTAGGCGGTGCCTAAGCGCCCTAGGCGCGGCCTAGGCGATAATATAGTTTTTACTCGTAGTGTATTTGTGATTATTATATGGGTTTTGATATTAGTTTATGGTAGATAAATAAGTTAATTGCCATCTACTGCCATTGGAATATAACCAGTTCCGCATATCAGTGCAGTATGTGCCATGATTTCTTGCTTGGGTAGGCAATTCCTTGCTTGCCCTGCCTAGACCACCATTTATGCCCTAGGCGAGGCGATTGTCCATTGCCTAGCGCCTAGGCGTGCCTAAGCGCCTCCTAGGCACTGCCTTTTCCAACAGAGCATGCTTGCAAGGCTTAGGTGATGAGTATTACCGAGAGGGCCCAGAGATACCTCTCCGACAATCGGAGTGACAAAACCTAATCTCGAATTATGCCAACCCAACATGTACCTTCGGAGACACCTGAGAGCACCTTTATAATCACCCGATTCGTTGTGACGTTTGGTAGCACACAAAGTGTTCCTCCGAAGAACGGAGTTGCATAATCTCATAGTTACAGGAACATGTATAAGTCATGAAGAAAGCAATAGCAACATACTAAACGATCAAGTGCTAGGCTAACGGAATGGGTCATGTCAATCACATCATTCTCCTAATGATGTGATCCCGTTAATCAAATGACAACTCTTTTGTCCATGGCTAGGAAACATAACCATCTTTGATAAACGAGCTAGTCAAGTAGAGGCATACTAGTGACACTATGTTTGTCTATATATTCACACATGTATTATGTTTCCGGTTTATACAATTCTAGCATGAATAATAAACATTTATCATGAAATAAGGAAATAAATAATAACTTTATTATTGCCTCTAGGGCATATTTCCTTCACTTCCGCTAGGAACGGGAATGCTGCCAATGTTGGCAGCTCCGCGTCATTCATACTCTACCTGTGACATCGACGACCAAGCAATGGACTTCATCAACCAACAAAGTATAGACCACGGTGGGTTTTACTTTTGCTATGTAAATGAAATCATAATATTAATGAAAATGGTGTGTCGGTTTTTATTTGGTGGACTAGATTGGATGGTCGACTCTCCTAAAGTTGTCTGTGAACTTGTATGCGGACATTTGGGGTGTCCGATTTAAGGTACAACATTGGAGTTGTCCCAAGAAAGGGAAGCGGTTCTTCCATTCATTCCATACGAGAAGAAGAGAGCTGCCCAGTTCATCGAGGAAAATCAGGCGAAAACCAAATCACAAACAGCGAAATGCACAAAAAGAAAAAACTAGAGGCTAGGGATAGGGTTTAGACGAATGCACATGCACGTTTGACGCTCAAATGGCAAGTCAATCCAACGGCTCACGACTCCACTAATCCTTACAAATGATCAACCGGTAGACGTGTAGCACGTGCCTTCATGAGCTACCTAGGGAAACATAGGTTAAAGTTGTTAAGCTTAGTCATGGCGCAAATGCGGTGGTTAACTGGCAGTGTATTGATTTAAGTAATAAAGTGAGCCACGGTGGCATTCCCTTAGAAAAATTCAATGTGACTAACACGTACACTTGCAACCAAAAGTAGGCGCAAAATATGACAAGCATGCACTATACACAATTAAAAGAAGTCAACAAAAAAGTTCAGGGAACAAAATGTGTAGTAGTATTTTTTAATATTATTTCTTATAAATGTTTGCAAACGTAAATGAGAGAGAATTTAGGTTCCATGGGCAAGCCCATATGTGCGAAATATTGGCATTTGAGAGCCCAAATCATAAAGGTGCCGGTCCGTACCGCGAGAAGCCCAAAATTAATCTTAACACCGACGTCGGTAAAAGGGACTATGCTAAAATTTTGCCAACAAAAGGTAATTTTTCTGAACAAAATGTAATCCCAATTCCCAAATTACGTGACGTGGAGATCCAATCAAACACCGACGTAGTATAAGCGAGAGTCGGTGGTGATTTTCTAGGGCCGGTTTCACGCGAACGCAAATAAGTACGCGGCGCTCGGTATCTAGGGCTACACCACAACCGATCCCATCTCTATTCACGAAACCGATCTCATCTCGTCGCGATCGTTCTTCTCGTCGGCGACTAGCTCGATCGATATCATGGCGAGCGCAGGCCAGCGGTGCGCCGGCTGCTACGGCGGCATCGGACGCTCGGAGGCCGCGTTCTCGTCGGAGTGCGCCCACACTTTCCACCCGCTCTGCGTCTCCGGCGCCCACTCGTGTCCGTCTCCGTCCTGTTCCGCGTTCTGGAGCTTCACGCCGACCTTCCAGCCGTCTCCCTTCCAGCCGCAGCCTGCCCGGATGCCGCCGCCCGTGCGTCACGGCGCTGCTGCGTCGAGGTCAGCGTGCGGCGTATGCAACTGCGCCTTTGTATACGGCTCCCCCACCTTCACGTCCGAGTGTCAGCACAGGTTCCATCTCGCCTGCGTCACCGGCTCCTCCGCCTGCCCGGTCTGCAACGCGCGCTGGCCATACCAGGTGTCCTGCTACCCTTACTTACACCCGCACCAATTCCCGCCGCCGCCGCCGCTGCCGAGGCAGATGCCGCCGATGCCGATGTGGACGTCTCCCTTCGTGGACCAGCCATCGCCAGCCGTGTACGACGACGACGAGCCGTTGGAGCCTCTGGCGGCGCAGGGGGCGCCGCTCGACGACTGGGATCTCGTCCAGGACGCGGCCAACGGCGGAGGCAGGCTCGCCCTCGACGCGCACTGCGAGCACCCGGCCGTCGCGAGGGGGGAGCCGCACGACAACTTCGTGGTGCTCGTCCACGCCAAGGCCCCCGGCGCAGCCACCGCGGCGGCCGCGGAGCAGCCACGCACGCCGCTTGACCTCGTCACCGTGCTGGACGTCAGCGGCAGCATGGCGGGCCACAAGATCGCGCTGCTGAAGAAGGCCATGGAGTTCGTCGTCGACCAGCTCGGCCCTGCTGACCGTCTCAGCGTCGTCGCCTTCTCAACGGACGCGCGTCGGCTCATCCCGCTGACGCGCATGTCGGACGCCGGGAAGGTCAAGGCCAAGGACGCCGTGCAGTTGCTCATGGCTAATGGTGGAACAAATATCCTCAAGGGCCTTACCGAAGCTGCCAAGGTGCTCGACGGCCGCCGGCACAAGAACGCCGTCGCCAGCGTCATCCTCCTCTCGGACGGCCAGGACACGTACAACCTGGGAGGAGGAGGTTACGGCTACGGCTACGGCTCGGTCTCCTACTCGAAGAACTACCGTGCTCTCGTGCCAGGCTCCTTGCTGAGCGCTGCCGGCCACCGATCGACGCCGATACACACTTTTGGCTTCGGCGGCGACCACGACTCGTCAGCCATGCACACGATCGCCGAGGAGACCGGCGGCACCTTCTCCTTCATCGAGGACGAGACGGTGGTGCAGGACTCGTTCGCGCAGTGCATCGGCGGGCTCCTCTCCGTCGTCGTGCAGGAGGCGCTCATCACCGTCAAGTGCGCGCACCCGGTGCGCGTCCGTGCAGTCAAGTCCGGCCGCTACGACAGCAGCATCGACGCGTACGCGCGCTCCGCCTCTGTGGACGTCGGTGAGCTCTACGCGGACGAGGAGAGGCGCTTCCTGCTGCTAGTGGACGTGCCCAAGGCCGGCGACGCTGATGACTTGACGCAGCTCATGAAGGTGACCTGCACCTACCGTGACACGGCGACAGGGCAGGTGGTGGACGTGGCCGGCGAGGACGTGGCGGTGCAGAGACCCGTGGAGGTGGCCAAGGACCAGCAGCCGTCCATGGAGGTCGCGCGGGAGAAGTTCCGCGTGGAGGCGACGGAGGACATCGCGGCGGCGCGGGCCGCCGCGGAGCGCGGCGAGTACGCGGAGGCCGCGAGGATACTTGACCGCAGGCAGGAGGCGCTGCTGCCGGCGCTGGCCGACGACGCGAGGTGCAAGGCGCTGGTGGAGGAGCTGCGCGAGCTGAGCACCCGCGTGGCGAGCCGGCGGGAGTACGAGAAGTCGGGGCGCGCGTGCATCCTGACCGGCTACAGCTCCCACGCGCAGCAGCGCGCCGCGTCGGCCTGCGTGGCCGGTGCCGGAGGAGGATACCGCTGTCCCCCGCCGCCCGGCGGGGCTGGGGGCATGGGCATGGGCGGGGCGGCGTCGGTTTTTGGTTTCGGTGCGGCCGGGGCGTACGCGACGCCGGCGATGCAGATGATGGTGGGCGCGTCGAGGCAAGTACGTGAGCAGCAGCAGCAGCAGCAGCAGCAGCAGCAGCAGCCGGGGACGTTGAAGAGGAAGAGCGGAAGCGACGGCGTCAACTAAAATTAATCGGCCGGTGGATCCAAGTTTCGCCAATTCAGTCTTCGACCTTCGATTTTGTTATCTTGCACTTTTACTTATGTCTCATTTTTCTTATCGGGTAGTTATTGAGAACATATATTTAAAGTACTCCCCCGTTCGAAATTACTTGTCGTAGAAATGAATGTATCTAGACATTTTATCCATTTCTGTGACAAGTAATTCGGAACGGAGGGAGTAGTTTTTGAGAACTTAGATTTTCGTCGAGTTATATTAATTGTGGCTCGATTTGAGTAATTTCGTGTAATTTATGATACTGGATATATATTCTCGCCCACTGGAGTAGTTTAAGGTTTTTCATAGATTTTTGTAATCGTTTTTTGTCTTTCTCAATTCTTTTGCTGAGCAGTTTATTTATTGATACAAGATCAACAAGCACATACTAACAGAATAATTGGTTGAGAAAATCTTAACCAAACCAAATACGCTCTACATTGAAAAGTTGGAGAGAGTACTTCATAGTTCATACAATATTACCATGTTTTCTTTTACCAACGGGCTTATCTTTCCCCACGTATATACAGGTTGGTTACCGAATAGGGTCTGTCTAGGACACATCTAGATGTGACATAATTATGTCACATCTAAACTGATTTCCACTCTGTTTGTGATCTATTTTTTTTGCCCTAATTTTTTTTGTTTCATGTTGCTGCATTATATATTTGTGGGAGGTTAGATGTGACATCCTTAAAAAACATCACATACAAACTGTAGCGAATAACACAGCATCACACCACGAAAGGCCAACCAAATAACCACATTATAAATAAAATAAAATACATTCTAAACTAAATATTTCATCGGTCCAAATATAAGGGGTATTAGTTTTGTAGAAAGTCAAATTTCTTTAAATTTGACCCAAGTTCAAAGCAAAAATATCGACATCCACAATTATTAAACAAAAAAGTATGGAAATTCATTTCATGATGAATTTAAAAATACCTTTAATATTATGGTAAATTTATCTACAAATTTGATCAGACTTAAAAGGTTTGACTTTTCAAAAAAGTAATACATCTTATATTTTGAAATCGAGTGATATATTTTGAAGAAACCCAACAACACTGAAGAAACCCAACACCAACAGCTCAGCGAAGTGCGGCTAACCCTTCTATTTATTACACTACGCTCCCTAATTTTCAAGGCCTTCAATTTCGAATTTGGTCGCCCGATTTTGACCAAGTCAATTTTTTTCTCAAGGAACTCGCCCATTTAATTCTTTTAATTATTGATACTCACTAGTTTCAGAGGTCCCTCAGTCGATTAAGTTATTCAATTTTGGATTTGGTTCACAATTTTGACCAGGTCACCTGTTTTTGAAATCAATCTGCAGCAACCGGCCCATGAAAACATAGCATTCCCACGTACCCTCTCACCACCTAGAAAAAAGAAAAGCCAATATGAGATGCTGTAGCACCAATAAAGTATATGCAATCACCAACGTGGAAATTTTTGAAGTTGATTAGCAAATAACACAGAATGACACCGCCATAGGCTCACCAAAACAACATATTATAAACAAAAAGAAAACACACTCTATCATCTCCCCACTCGCCAAACCAAATACCCCCTCGGTTGTTAAAATGTAAGGTGTATTAGTTTTTTGAAAAGCCAAAAACATTGACATCCACAATACTAAATGGATAAATACAAAAATCATTTAATGATGAATCTAATGACATTGTTGATATTACAGATATTGATATATTCCTCTTCAAATTTGGTCAAACCTAAAGTGGTTAGAATTTTCAAAAAAACCAACATACCTTATATTTTGATACAGAGGGGTTAGAAAATTACGAAAACCCAACAACATCAACGCCGTAGCAAAGCGCACCCAATACTTCTAGTATTTACTATGGCGTCTAGAAAATTTTGTACTGATTCGCACCTCTTACAAAAATCACCATGTTTTTTTACTAAAGAGTATTTTCCCCCTTTCCTTGACCTTGGGCTTGTCATTTTTTTTGAGTAAATTCTGTATTTTACCCCTACTTTTTGGGTCAGTTGGTCTCGCGTTTCAGCGCTGACTTGGCATGCAACATAGACGGGCTTATTTGATCAGTTGATTTTTAACTTGGTTTGTGTTAAGGACTAATTAGATCCTAACGATCCATGCTTAGATTGGTTGTGTAGTTTAGAAACTGTTAGTTATTGCCTCTGTACACGGGTATAAATACCCTAATCTTCAGTCAATGAAATCACTGTTCATTCCATCTCGCCTCTTCGCTCCTCTCTCGCTCGTTTTCCTCTTCACACGTTATCAGCACTTAGACTCTGCCGTGAGAAGTAGGCCACCACTGGCGGAAACTACGAAAACAGAGTAGTTGCAAAGAACAGAAGAACAATGATGATGGATTCAGAATTGAGAAGAACCGAGAAGAACAAGAATCAGCAAGCATAAATCAAATAAAAAAAGGACCCTGATATCCACCACACGTGTGGTGGTAGGTCACTTGGACCAAATGCTCTCCTCACTATACATTGTACCACGTCACCGCATGCACGCACAAGTGACGAAATTGATGATGTCAGCGAAATTTTTTTGTTTTTCAGTTTTTAAAATGTATTATCTCTTAAATGAAATATCCGCCTAAAAACCGTTTTCACCATTAATCCGTCATGACAAGATCTTCAAAACGTAGATCCATATCTATATGTTTTGACAACTTTTTTTTTATTAAAAAGTTGACATGTCTATTGCACATAAATTTATATGATGTTTATACTGAAGTTGTTATGATATGCTTCAACTACTTTTTTTATGTATAAAGTAAATTTTGACATGTTATAAAAAAGAGAATTAAAAAACTAAACCTGCCATGATAAATTACCAAAATTTACCATGATCCATGAAATAATTTTGACATGGTTCATAATAAAAAACAACCTGTCGTCAATTGCTCTAAAAATGCATGGTCAATGACTCAAATTTGCCATGAACCAGAAACTAAAATTACCATGATGAGTTACTTCAATTTGCCATGATACATCCACTAAAATTTGCCATGGTTCATACAAAAAATAATTTGCATGGTCAAAAAACTAGAATTGCATTGTCAAAATACTAAAATTGTCATGATATATAAACTAAATTTGCCATGACAAATTACTAAAAATTGCCATGATCAATGATTTAAATTTGTTGTGGTTAATTACCAAAAAATTGCCATGGTCAATTAATAAAATTTGCCGCGATAAGTAGTTGAAATACAATGGTAGCTTAAAATCTAGAAGAAGAAAAAAATAGATAAAACATATCATGGCAACTTTAGTGTAAACACTATTACAACTTTAGTGTAACATCATGACAACTTTTAGCCCAAACTTATCAATATGGGATCTAGTTTTGAAGATCTCGTCGAGACGGGTTTAATAATGAAAACAAATTTTTAATCAGAATTTTTATTTAAGAGACAAAATATTTTTATGTTCGAAAATCCAAAAAGATTCCGCTGATGTCATCTGTTTGATGTGGCAAAATGGATGTTAATGAAGGCGTTTGAACCGTGTTGCTTCGTGCCACACGTGAGACACTTATAATTTGGGTTTAATTAAGATTTAGGGATTATTTGAAGAAAAAACACTCCAATTATACTATTTGACTAACGGATGGGCCCCATCTGGCAGATATTTAATTATAAGCCGGTGGATTTTCTGATGAAAAATAACCTTGTCTCACCCATGGCCAAACATCCACTGACATGTGGGCCAACGGCCAGTTGCACGCCACGCATGCAGTCCATACGAACGCATATGAGCGAAGGCATCATATTTGAATGCTCAGACAAGTTGCACAATCTGTTTCGTGTATTTTGAAATTTGGGTACCAAACTGACCGCAACGGGTAAGTTATACACATGTTGTTTTAACTATTCCATAGAAATAGAGAAAAATAGCAAAGTAGCAGTTGTTGGAATATTTGGTCATGATGCAGATTAGCAAATCACATAGATGTAGCGACCTCGAGCCTTCCCATCTCGATGGTGTCATCTAGATTAATATCGACGACGTACTCTTTTGTCGGCTGTTCTCGATGATGAGGTTATGATTTGTAGGGGTTTATTATCGCAGCGGTAAGGGCCACTGCTCTTTGCAGTTTGGTCTCCTTCATCGTCTATGTCACGTTGGTGCGGCATCCTTGCCGCAAGGAAGAGTTGTCTCTTAGATATGTGGATTTTTCGACGGTGATGGCTTCTTCTCTAGGGCGTTGGTTCAACAAGACCGTGACCTAATGACTCCCCGTGCGATCAATAATAATGACATGTTGGATTTGACGTTGGATCGACATGTCGTGCCGCGCCATTTGTCCTTTCAAAAGGATAAAGACAATCAGGCCCATGGACTTCAATGTAATATCTTTATCTTTCAGCATTTTAGTTAATAGATCTAAGTATTTTCTCGAAGCAACACAAATTGTAGGACCTTGAGAAGAGGTGTCTAGAGGGGGGCGATTAGACACTAAGTGACAAGGTTGCAGTTTTTAAGTTTCCTTAAGTTTAGGTGGAGTTTAGGCACAAGTTTAACACTCACAATACATATCAAGCAAGCATGCAAAGAGTATATGAGCAGCGGAAAGTAAATCATGCAACTTGTAAGAATGTAAAGGGAAGGGTTTGGACGAATCAAACGCAATTGGAGACACGGATGTTTTTGGCGTGGTTCCGATAGGTGGTGCTATCGTACATCCACGTTGATGGAGACTTCAACCCACGAAGGGTAATGGTTGCGTGAGTCCATGGAGGGCTCCACCCACGAAGGGTCCACGAAGAAGCAACCTTGTCTATCCCACCATGGCCGTCGCCCACGAAGGACTTGCCTCACTAGCGGTAGATCTTCACGAAGTAGGCGATCTCCTTGCCCTTACAAACTCCTTGGTTCAACTCCACAATCTTGTCGGAGGCTCCCAAGTGACACCTAGCCAATCTAGGAGACACCACTCTCCAAGAAGTAACAAATGGTGCGTTGATGATGAACTCCTTGCTCTTGTGCTTCAAATGATAGTCTCCCCAACACTCAACTCTCTCTCATAGGATTTGGATCTGGTGGAAAGAAGATTTGAGTGGAAAGCAACTTTAGGAAGGCTAGAGATCAAGATTCATATGGTAGGAATGGAATATCTTGGCCTCAACACATGAGTAGGTAGTTCTCTCTCAGAAAATGTATGCTGGAAGTGTAGGTTCAGTCTGATGGCTCTCTCCACGAATGAAGAGGAGGTGGAGGGGTATATATAGCCTCCACGCAAAATCTAACCGTTACACACAATCTACCAAACTCGGTGGGACCGAATCGTTAAACTCGGTCAGGCAGATTTAGCAAATAATGTGATCGTTAGGATTTTCGGTGGGACCGAAATGCAACTCGGTAGGACCGATATGGTTATGGTTAGGGCATAATGTAATCTCGCTGAGACCGATTACACAAACTTGGTGACACCGATTTTGGTAATTAGCTAACCAGAGAGTTGGTCAGGCAAACTCGGTTGGACCGATTACACAAACTCGGTGGGACCGATTTTGGTAATGAGTCAACCAGGAAGTTTGCATTGTAATCTCGGTAGTACCAATTGCTCAAACTCGGTGAGACTGATTTTGGTAATGGACATACACAGAGATATTACAATCCCATCTCGGTGAGACCAAGATCCCTATCGGTGAGACCGATTTGCTTAGGGTTTGTGGCAGTGGCTATGACATTTGAAATCGGTGGCGCCGGATAGAAAGAATCGGTGTGACCGATTTTGGCTTTAGGTTTTAGGACACATGTGTGGAAGTGGGAAAGTAGTTGAGGGTTTTGGAGCATATCACTAAGCACTGTGGAGCAAGAAACTCATTAAGCAACACCTCATCCCTCCTTGATAGTATTTGCTTTTCCTATAGACTCAATGTGATCTTGGATAACTAAAATGTAAAATGAAGAGTCTTGGGCTTGAAGCTTGAGCCAATCCTTTGTCCTTAGCATCTTGAAGGAGTTCCCACATCCTTTAGTCTATGCCACTCCATTGTTGAACTTATCTGGAACATACTAGATAAAAGTGTTAGTCCAACAAGAGATATGTTGACATTAATTACCAAAACCACCTAGGGAGCATTTGTGCTTTCAATCTCCCCCTTTTTGGTAATTGATGACAACATACATCAAAGCTTTAGATAAAGATATAAAGAATAGCAAGTAAAGCTTTGGAAAGACATGTAACAGGCATAGGCTCCCCCTACATGTATGCAATCATGTAAATATGGAATATAGAAGTATGTGAGAGCATAACCATGATAGAGCAGGCAATGTGTTACATGTATCTTGGCCATATGCATCAGAGCAAAGAATATTAAAGAGAATACCTTCATGCCCATGAGTCCTTCTTGCAAACAGTATGTACATCAGCAAGAATTCCTCATACACATGATTGTGATGCATATACTTACCTTGTAGTCTTGAGTTGGCTTGGGATGGAATGAACCTGCGCAAACAAAGGTTAGATAACATAGGTACATCTACTAGCCAGAGCAAACAGAAGAAACCACAAGAATACCAAGACTGGGATGACATGTAGAGAGTGAGTACTAAGTACCACATTGGATTAGACATGTCCCCAAGAGTAAAGATATGCAATGAATTTAAATTATTTCTTTCCCTTAGATGTCTTGCTCCCCCTGAATCTAGCATGGGATACTAGGAGAAGATAGGGAATAGGAAATCAGAGCTGAAAGAATGAATGAGGAACAGAGCTAATGCAAGCTAATGCAAATAAGCACAAAAGATCATATGAACATGTCTCTCCCCTCAAGAAGACATGTGGCATCTCTCCTCTTGAACACCAAGCATCTAGGATCCTTGAGAAATACTTTCTACTTAAGTATTCTCTCCCCCTGGAGATCTCTCTCTCCCCTTTGAGGATATCTCTCTCCCCTTTGAGGGTCTCTCTCCCCCTTGGGGAGGTGATAAACTCTTTCTCTGATGTGATCTCTCTCTAAAAGATAAGCTTTGATGTGATCTCTCTCTCCCCCTTTGACATCAATTTCCAAGAAGGGTCTTATGGAATCTGTCGAATGGGTTTGGTCCTTGAGACACAGAACAAAGCAATGATAAAAATGTGATGCTTGTAGAGGACAAGATTCATCGAGTGGAGCTGGATCAGAAGAAACATAGAATATGTGGCAATCTGTTTTTCCTGTTGTGAAATCGGTGGCACCGAGTGGTATGCTTTGGTTGTACCGAAAGGATTCGATGGGACCGAGAACAACAAATCGGTGAAACCGAGTTCATCGCAGAGAAAACACTTGTCACCTCAGCTCACTAGACTAGAAAGATCTCACAAAGATTTGCAAGGAATTTACTGAAAGATATGCAATGAATTGGAATGCAGAGAATGCAGAGCAAACAGAAAGAAATCTAGATGAATTTTTTTTGAAAGGGGAAACAAATATGCATGAGACAAATGCAAAAACACAGAAAACAACGCAAGAGAACTTCATCTAGAGATGGTCGGCGACGAAGTCACCTATGTTAGAGTATATTGACTTAGGAGTCAAGTGAGATCACTTGATCATAGGTCATACTCATCGTTTAAGCTCAAAATGGGGTTGCCATTTTTCGTTTAAGCATCTTAATGTATTCACATCTTGTCGAGTTGCTTTAGCTCATGACTTGGAGTAAAGCTTCTCTAAGATGGAATAGGATACCTTGGTTGGTGGTGTTGTCCATGTAGTTGAACTTGTGTGGGTTGCTCAAGGTTGATGTAGCTCATCAAGAATTTGGAGCACCACTTGGAATTTGAGTCCATCTACCTACATGGGTTAGTTCTTGCAAGGAAGAGCACTTGTGTATCCAAAAATGACAATCATGATGCTCAACATAGAATTTGTCAAAGGATATGTTTGAGTGGTTCCATGCATCCTTGTCTTCAACCACCATAGTGTAGAGACTTGGTGATGTAGAGATTGCTCAAGGTGTGAGTAGATTACAATCTCATGGAATTTTATTCCACCAAGTACCTACATGGGTTAGATAACATGCAAGATGCAAATATATCCAAGACATAAGTTTTTCATCATAAGAGAGATATCAAGGATTAGTCATAGGCTCATGTCTTGCATGTATCCAATGGAGTTTCTACTCCAAGTTTGAAGCATCAATGATGTTCAATTCTCCTCTTAACCTGCAAAACACTTTCTCATCAAGAGGTTTAGTGAATATATCCGCTAATTGCTTTTCGGTGCGAACATGCTTAAGATCAATGTCACCCTTAGCAACATGATCTCGAATGAAATGATGACGAACTTCAATATGCTTAGTTCGAGAATGTTGCACAGGATTATGACCAATTTTGATAGCACTTTCATTGTCACAAAGCAATGAAACATGTCTCACATATATCCCATAATATTTAAGAGTTTGTGTCATCCAAAGTAATTGAGCACAACATGAACCATCGGCAATATATTCCGCTTCGGCGGTGGATAAGGATACCGAGTTTTGTTTCTTGGAGGACCAAGACACAAGAGATCTACCAAGAAATTGACAAGTACCCGAAGTGGAATTTCTATCAACCTTGTCTCCGGCATAGTCCGAGTCGGAGTAGCCAACAAGATCAAAAGAGGCCCTCTTAGGATACCATATGCCAAAATTTGGTGTATGGATTAAGTATCTCACTATCCTTTTCACGGCCTTAAGATGACATTCCTTAGGAGCAGCTTGATATCGTGCACACATGCACACGCTTAGCATGATATCAGGACATGAAGCACATAGATATAACAATGAACCAATCATAGAGCGATAGACCTTTTGATCAACCGGTTCACTATCTTTGGTCAAGTCAAGATGTCCACTAGTAGACATGGGTGTAGACATACGTTTGCATTCTTGCATATTGAACTTCTTGAATAAGTCCTTGGTGTACTTCGTTTGAGAAACAAAGGTACCTTCCTTAGTTTGCTTGATTTGCAACCCAAGAAAGAATTTGAGTTCACTCATCATAGACATCTCAAACTTCACCGACATTAGCTTCCCAAACTTTTCACTAAAATGAGGGTTAGTTGATCCAAATATGATATCATCAACATAGATTTGGCACACAAATAGTTCTCCATTAACCCTTTTAGTAAAAAGAGTAGAATCAATTTTCCCAATTTCAAAGCCTTTTTCAATAAGGAACTTGGTCAAGCATTTATACCATGCTCTAGGAGCTTGTTTAAGACCATAAAGAGCTTTGTGAAGTTTGTAAACATGATTGGGTTTCTTAGGATTGACAAAGCCGGGTGGTTGCTTAACATAAACTTCCTCCTCTATTTCACCATTTAGAAAAGCACTTTTAATGTCCATTTCGTACAAGGTGATATCATGGTGATTAGCATAGGCAAGTAAGATGCGAATGGACTCAAGTCTAGCAACGGGAGCATAAGTCTCACCATAGTCCATACCTTCGACTTGTGTGTAGCCTTGGGCGATGAGACATGCTTGGTTGCGAACTACTTGTCCATCTTCATCTTGCTTGTTGCGAAACACCCATTTGGTACCGATGATGTTATGGTTGTTGTCGGGCTTCTCAACCAATGTCCAAACTTGGTTCCTCTCAAAGTTGTGTAGCTCTTCATGCATAGCATTTATCCAATCCGGATCTTCCAATGCTTCTTCAACCTTCATAGGTTCAATGCTAGAGATGAAAGAATAGTTTTCACAAAAGTTAGCTAAACGAGTTTTAGAGCGAGTGATTCTCCCGGTTTGAATGTCATTGTAGATTTGCTCGATGGGATGATCTTTAGCAATTCTTGCTCGAACTCGTGAAAGCTTTTGCTTGGGTCTTCGTTGAACTCCTTCTTCATCTCCTTCTTCTTCTTGGCCTTCTTCATTGTTGGCGTTGTCGTTCTCTTGTCGTGGTGGAGAAGGAGGTTGTTGACGTTCATCTTGATGCACTTCCTCGTTTCCTTCATCTTGGTGTGTCCCACTTGTGGATGCTTCCGTATCAACTCTTGGTTCACCTTGTCGTGAAGTAGAAGCTTCCACTTGGACGGACAAGGTACTCTCCTTCACCTCCGTTGGACGGACCTTGCCAATAGACAAGTCTTGGATTGCTTCCGAAGGATCTTTGTCTCCTACATCAATTGGCAATTGCTCTACTTGCAAGACGTTAGATTCATCAAACTTCACATCTACCGTCTCTTCAACCTTTCGGGTGAAATTGTTGTAGACACGGTAAGTGTGAGAGTTTGAGCCATAACCTAGTAGGAAACCTTCATGAGACTTAGGAGCAAATTTAGAACGACGATGGTTATCAAGAATGTAGCACTTGAGCCGAATACTCGAAAGTATCCAACTTGGGATTTGTTACCGGTGAGGAGCTCGTATGTCGTCTTGCCGAGTAGCTTGTGAAGATACAAGCGATTTGTTGCATGACAAGCTGTCTCAACCGCTTCTGCCCAAAAGTGCTTCGGTGTCTTGTACTCATCAAGCATCGTTCTCGCCATTTCGATGAGCGTCCGGTTCTTCCTCTCAACAACTCTGTTTCGTTGAGGTGTGTACATAGCCGAGAACTTGTGTGAAATCCCTTCTTCGTCAAGAAAGGTGTCCACATTTGCGTTCTTGAACTCCGTTCCGTTGTCGCTGCGAACCTTCTTGATCTTCACTTCAAATTGATTTTGGGCCCTCCTAGCGAAGTTTTTGAAGATCTTTTGGACCTGCGATTTATCATCGAGAAAAGAACACCCACGTAAATCTTGAAAAATCATCAACTATAACTAGACAAAACGAATTTCCACCGAGACTCTTGTAAGAGTTGGGACCAAAAAGATCCATGTGAAGTAGCTCGAGTGGCCTCCTTGTGGTCATGATGTTCTTCACGGGATGCCTTCCTCCTGTTGGAAATATGCCCTAGAGGCAATAATAAAAGTATTATTATATTTCAATGTTCATGATAATTGTCTTTTGTTCATGCTATAACTGTATTATCCGGAAATCGTAATACACGTGTGAACACTTAGACCACAAATGTCCCTAGTGAGCCTCTAGTTGACTAGCTCGTTGTGATCAACAGATAGTCATGGTTTCCTGACTATGGACATTGGATGTCGTTGATAACGGGATCACATCATTAGGAGAATGATGTGATGGACAAGACCCAATCCTAAGCATAGCATAAAAGATCGTATAGTTTGTTTGCTAGAAGCTTGGCCAATGTCAAGTATCTCTTCCTTCGACCATGAGATCGTGTAACTCCCGGTTACCGTAGGAGTGCCTTGGGTGTATCAAACATCACAACGTAACTGGGTGACTATAAAGGTGCATTACAGGTATCTCCGAAAGTATCATTGGGTTGACACGGATCGAGATGGGATTTGTCACTCCGTATGACGGAGAGGTATCTCTGGGCCCACTCGGTAATGCATCATCATAATGAGCTCAAGTTGACCAAGGTGTTGGCCACGGATCATGCATTATGGTACGAGTAAAGTGACTTCGCCGATAACGAGACTGAACAAGGTATTGGGATACCGACGATCGAGTCTCGGGCAAGTAACGCATCGATTGACAAAGGAATTGCATACGAGGTTTGATCGAATCCTCGACATCGTGGTTCAACCGATGAAATCATCGAGGAGCATGTGGGAGACAACATGGGTATCCAGACCCCGCTGTTGGTTATTGCCCGAGAGTCGTCTCGGTCATGTCTGCGTGTCTCCCGAACCCGTAGGGTCTACACACTTAAGGTTCGGTGACGATAGGGTTAGTAGGAAGTCAAGTATGTGACTACCGAATGTTGTTCGGAGTCCCGGATGAGATCCTGGACGTCACGAGGAGTTTCGGAATGGTCCGGAGGTAAAGAATAATATATAGGAAGTGGTATTTCGGCCATCGGGAAAGTTTCGGGGTCTCCGGTAATGTCTGGGACCACCGGAAGGGTCCCGGGTCCACCGGTGGCGCCACCTATCCCGGAGGGCCCCATGGGCTGAAGTGGGAGGAACCAGCCCGTAGTGGGCTGGTGCGCCCCCAGGCCCACCCTGCGCCTAGGGTTGAAACCCTAGGGGGGGGCGCCCACTTGGCTTGGGGCACTCCACCCCTTGGCCGCCGCCCCTTGGAGATTGGATCTCAGGGGCGGCGCCCAGGGGCCTATATAAAGGGGGAGGAGGGGCTGCTGTACCCATCTCCAAGGCGCAGCCCTCCCTCCCAACACTTCTCCTCCTCCGTAGGCGCTTGGCGAAGCCTGCCGAGATCTTGCTTCTCCACCATCACCACGCCGTCGCTGCCGGTGGAGCTGTCTTCCTCAAACTCTCCTTCCTCCTTGCTGGATCAAGACGGAGGAGACGTCACTCGTCCCGTACGTGTGTTGAACGCGGAGGTGCTGTCCGTTCAGCACTTGGACATCGGTGATCTGAATCACGTCGAGTACGACTCCATCATCACCTTGCAAGCTTCCGCACGCGATCTACAAGTGGTATGTAGATGCAAACTCTCTCCCAATACTCGTTGCTTAGATGAACTCATAGATGGATCTTGGTGAAACCGTAGGAAAAATTTTAATTTTCTGCAACGTTCCCCAACAGTGGCATCATGAGCTAGGTCTATGCGTAGTTCTCTAATGCACGAGTAGAACACAATTTGTTGTGGGCGTTGATCTTGTCATCTTACTTGCCTCTACTAGTCTTTTCTTGCTCAACGGTATTGTGGGATGAAGCGGCCCGGACCAACCTTACACGTACGCTTACGTGAGACCGGTTCCACCGATTGACATGCACTAGTTGCATAAGGTGGCTGGCGGGTGTCTGTCTCTCCCACTTTAGTTGGAGCGGATTCGATGAACAGGGCCCTTATGAAGGGTAAATAGAAGTTGACAAAATCACGTTGTGGTGATTCGTAGGTAAGAAAACGTTCTTGCTAGAACCCAATCGCAGCCACGTAAAAGATGCAACAACAATTAGAGGACGTCTAACTTGTTTTTGCAGCGATTGATCATGTGATGTGATATGGCCAGAAGTTGTGATGAATGATGAATTGTGATGTATGAGATCATGTTCTTGTAATAGGATTCACGACTTGCATGTCGATGAGTATGACAACGGCAGGAGCCATAGGAGTTGTCTTTATTTTTGTATGACCTGCGTGTCATTGAAGAACGCCATGTAAACTACTTTACTTCATTGCTAAACGCGTTAGTCATAGAAGTAGAAGTAGTCGTTGGCGTGACAACTTCATGAAGACACGATGATGGAGATCATGATGATGGAGATCATGGTGTCAAGCCGGTGACAAGATGATCATGGAGCCCCGAAGATGGAGATCAATGGAGCTTTATGATATTGGCCATATCATGTCACAACTATATAATTTCATGTGATGTTTATTATGTTTATGCATCTTGTTTACTTAGGACGACGGTAGTAAATAAGATGATCCTTACAAAATTTCAAGAAGTGTTCTCCCTAAGCGTGCACCGTTGCTACAGTTCGTCGCTTCTAAGCACCACGTGATGATCGGGTGTGATGGATTCTTACGTTCACATACAACGGGTGTAAGACAGTTTTACACAGCGAAAACACTTAGGGTTAACTTGACGAGCCTAGCATGTGCAGACATGGCCTCGGAACACGGAGACCGAAAGGTCGAACACGAGTCGTATGGAAGATACGATCAACATGAAGATGTTCACCGACGATGACCAGTCCGTCTCACGTGATGATCGGACACGGGCTAGTCGACTCGGATCGTGTAACACTTAGATGACTAGAGGGATGTCTAATCTAAGTGGGAGTTCATAATTTTATTAGAACTTTATTATCATGAACTTAGTCTAAAACCTTTGCAAATATGTCTTGTAGATCAATGGCCAACGCTAATGTCAACATGAACTTCAACGCGTTCCTAGAGAAAACCAAGCTGAAAGATGATGGCAGCAACTATACGGATCGGGTCCGGAACCCGAGACCATCCTCATAGCTGCCGAAAGCAATATGTCCTAGATGGACCGCTAGGTGACGCTCCGTCCCGAGAGAACCAAGACGTTATGAACGCTTGGCAAGCTCGTCGGCCGATGATTACTCCCTCGTTCAAGTGCGGCATGCTTTACAGCTTAGAACCGGGCTCCAAAAGCGTTTTGAGCACCACGGAGCATATGAGATGTTCAAGAGCTGAAACTAGTTTTCCAAGCTCATGCCCGGTCGAGAGATATGATGTCTCCGACAAGTTCTACAGATTGTAAGATGGAGGAAAACAGTTCTGTCGGTGAGCACATCCCGAAGATGTGCGGGTTGCACAACCGTATGACCTGCTGAACATAAACCTCCCGGATGAGGCGGTCATTGACAGAATCCTCGATCCTCCCACCAAGCTACAAGAGCTTTGTGATGAACTACAACATGCGGGGATGGTAAAGACCATTCTGAAGTGTTCTCGATCTTGAAGTCAGCAGAGGCTGAAATCAAAAGGAACATCAAGTGTTGATGGTCAATAAGACCACTAAGTTCAAGAAGGGCAAGGGTAAGAAGAACTTCAAGAAGGACGGCAAAGATGTTGCGCGCCCGTAAGCTTGTTGCGGGAAGAAGTCAAAGAATGGACCCAAGCCCGAGACTGAGTGCTTTTATTGCAAGGGAAGGGTCACCGAAGCGGAACTGCCCCAAATACTTAGCGGATAAGAAGGCCGGCAACACCAAAGGTATATTTGATATACATGTAATTGATGTGTACCTTACCAAGACTCGTAGTAACTCCCGGTATTTGATACGGTGCCGTTGCTCACATTTGTAACTCACAGCAGGAGCTGCGGAATAAACGGAGATCTGGCGAAGGGCGAGGTGACGATCTTGCGCGTCGGGAATGGTTCGAGTCGATGTGATCGCCGTCGGCACGCTGCCTCTACATTTACCTACGAGATTAGTTTTGAACCTTAATAATTGTTATTTAGTGCCAAGTTTGAGCATGAACATTGTATCTGGATCTCGTTTGATACGAGATGGCTACTCATTTAAGTCTGAGAATAATGGTTGTTCGATTTATATGAGAGATATGTTTTATGGTCATGCTCCGATGGTCAATGGTTTATTCTTAATGAATCTCGAGCGTAATATTACACATGTTCATAGTGTGGATGCCAAAAGATGTAAAGTTGATAACGATAGTCCCACATACTTGTGGCACTGCTGCCTTGGTCACATTGGTGTCAAGCGCATGAAGAAGCTCCATGCTGATGGACTTTTAGAGTCTCATGATTATGAATCGTTTGACAAATGCGAACCATGCCTCTTGGGCAAAATGACCAAGACTCCATTCTCCGGAACAATGGAGCGAGCAACCAACTTGTTGGAAATCATACATACTGATGTGTGCGGTCCAATGAGCGTTGAGGCTCGTGGAGGATATCGTTATGTTCTCACTCTCACTGATGACTTAAGTAGATATGGGTATGTCTACTTAATGAAACACAAGTCTGAGACCTTTGAAAAGTTCAAGGAATTTCAGAGTGAGGTAGAGAATCAACGTGACAGAAAGATAAAGTTCCTACGATCAGATCGTGGAGGAGAATATTTAAGTCACGAATTTGGCACACACTTAAGGAAATGTGGAATCGTTTCACAACTCACGCCGCTGGAACACCTCGGTAAACGGTGTGTCCGAACGTCGAATCGCACTCTATTGGATATGGTGCGGTCTATGATGTCTCTTACCGATTTACCGCTATCATTTTGGGGATACGCTCTAGAGACAGCTACATTCACTTTAAATAGGGCACCGTCTAAATCCGTTGAGACGACACCGTATGAATAATGGTTTGGGAAGAAACCTAAGCTGTCGTTTCTAAAAGTTTGGGGATGCGATGCTTATGTCAAGAAACTTCAACCTGAAAAGCTCAAACCCAAGTCGGAAAAATGCGTATTCATAGGATACCCTAAGGAAACTGTCGGGTATACCTTCTACTTAAGATCCGAAGGCAAGATCTTTGTTGCCAAGAATGGATGCTTTCTAGAAAAAGAGTTTCTCTCGAAAGAAGTAAGTGGGAGGAAAGTAGAACTCGATGAAGTACTACCTCTCGAACGGGAAAGTGGTGCAGCGCAGGAAACCGTTCCTGTGATGCCCACACCAACTGAAGAGGAAAAACAATGATGATGATCAAGGTACTTGGATCAAGTTGCTCTTGAACTTGAAGGTCCACAAGGACACGTTCCGCACTGAGTGGTACGGCAACCCTGTCATGGAAATCATGTTGTTAGACAACAATGAACCTTCGAACTATGAAGAAGCAATGGCGGGCCCAGATTCCAACAAATGGCTTGAAGCCATGAAATCCGAGATAGAATCCATGTATGAAAACAAAGTATGGACTTTGACAAACTTGCCCGATGATCATGACGATAGAAAACAAATGGATTTTTAAGAAGGCGGACGCGGATGGTAATGTTACCATCCATAAAGCTCGACTTGTCGCTAAGGGTTATCGACAAGTTCAAGGGATTGACTACTGACGAGACATTCTCTCCGTAGCGAAGCTGAAGTCCGTCCGAATCATGTTAGCAATTGCTGCATACTATGATTATGAGATATGGCGATGGACGTCAAAGCGGCATTCCTTAACGGACATCTTAAGGAAGAGCTGTATATGATGCAGCGGAAGGTTTTGTCGATCCTCGAACGCTAACAAAGTATGCAAGCTCCATGATCCATTTATGGACTGGTGCAAGCATCTCGGAGTTGGAACATTCGCTTTGATGAGATGATCAAAGCGTTTGGGTTTATGAGACTTATGGAGAAGCCTGTGTTTACAAGAAAGTGAGTGGGAGCTCAGAGCATTTCTCATATTATAT
This sequence comes from Aegilops speltoides, assembly GCA_021437245.1. Taxonomy (NCBI): domain Eukaryota; kingdom Viridiplantae; phylum Streptophyta; class Magnoliopsida; order Poales; family Poaceae; genus Aegilops; species Aegilops speltoides. The sequence goes on from CM038144.1 coordinate 486,137,481, forward strand.
GTAGATGACATACTCTTGATGGGAAATGATACGAAATTCTGGACATCATTAAGGCCTACTTGAACAAGTGTTTTTCAATGAAGGACCTTGGAGAAGCTGCTTATATATTAGGGATCAAGATCTATAGAGATAGATCGAGGCGCCTCATAGGTCTTTCACAAAGCACATACCTTGATAAGATTTTGAAGAGGTTCAAAATGGATCAGTCCAAGAAGGGTTCTTGCCTATGTTACAAGGTGTGAGATTGAGCTCGGCTCGACCACCGACCACAGACAAAAGATAAAGAAGAGATGAGTGTCATCCCTATGCTTCAGCCATAGGATCTATTATGTATGCCATCTTGTGTACCGGACCGATGTAAACCTTGCCGTAAGTTTGGTTGCAAGATACCAAAGTAATCCCGCAAGGAACTTTGGACAGCGGTCAAGAATATCCTAAAGTACCGAAAAGGACAAAGGAAATGTTTCGTTTATGGAGGAGACGAAGAGCTCGTCAGAAGGGTTACGTCGACGCTAGCTTCGACTCAGATCTGGATGACTCTAAGTCACAAACCGGATCGTGTATATGTTGAATGGTGGAGCGATGGCTGGTGCAGCTGCAAGCAGAGCGTCGTGGCGGGATCTACATGTGAAGCGGAGTACATGGCAGCCTCGGAGGCAGCGCATGAAGCGATTTGGGTGAAGGAGTTCATCACCGACCTAGGAGTCATACCCAATGCGTCGGGGCCGATCAAACTCTTCTGTGACAACACTGGAGCTATTGCCCTTGCCAAGGAGCCTAGTTTTCACAAGAAGACCAGGCACATCAAGCGTCGTTTCAACTCCATCCGCGAAAATGTTCAAGATGGAGACATAGAGATTTGCAAAGTGCACACGGATCTGAATGTCGCAGATCCGTTGACTAAACCTCTCTCGCGTGCAAAACATGATCAACACCAGAACTCTATGGGTGTTCGATTCATCACAATGTAACTAGATTGGTGACTCTAGTGCAAGTGGGAGACTGTTGGAAATATGCCCTAGAGGCAATAATAAAAGTATTATTATATTTCAATGTTCATGAAAATTGTCTTTTGTTCATGCTATAAGCTGTATTATCCGGAAATCGTAATACGTGTGAACACTTAGACCACAAATGTCCCTAGTGAGCCTCTAGTTGACTAGCTCGTTGTGATCAGCAGATAGTCATGGTTTCTGACTATGGACATTGGATGTCGTTGATAACGGGATCACATCATTAGGAGAATGATGTGATGGACAAGACAATCCTAAGCATAGCATAAAAGATCGTATAGTTCGTTTGCTAGAAGCTTGGCCAATGTCAAGTATCTCTTCCTTCGACCATGAGATCGTGTAACTCCGGTTACCGTAGGAGTGCCTTGGGTGTATCAAACGTCACAACGAATCGGGTGACTATAAAGGTGCATTACGGTATCTCGAAAGTATCATTGGGTTGACACGGATCGAGGCTGGATTTGTCACTCCGTATGACGGAGAGGTATCTCTGGGCCCACTCGGTAATGCATCATCATAATGAGCTCAAGTTGACCAAGGTGTTGTACGGGATCATGCATTACGGATGCGAGTAAAGTGACTTCGCCGATAACGAGACCGAACAAGGTATTGGGATACCGACGATCGAGTCTCGGGCAAGTAACGTACCGATTGACAAAGGGAATTGCATACAGGGTTTGATCGAATCCTCGACATCGTGGTTCAACCGATGAAATCATCGAGGAGCATGTGGGAGCCAACATGGGTATCCAGACCCCACTGTTGGTTATTGCCCGAGAGTCATCTCCGTCATGTCTGCGTGTCTCCCGAACCCGTAGGGTCTACACACTTAAGGTTCGGTGACGCTAGGGTTAGTAGGAAGTCAAGTATGTGACTACCGAATGTTGTTTGGAGTCCCGGATGAGATCCCGGACGTCACGAGGAGTTTCGGAATGGTTCGGAGGTAAAGAATAATATATAGGAAGTGGTATTTCGGCCATCGGGAAAGTTTCGGGGTCTCCGGTAATGTATCGGGACCACGGAAGGGTCCCGGGTCCACCGGTGGCGCCACCTATCCGGAGGGCCCCATGGGCTGAAGTGGGAGGAACCAGCCCATAGTGGGCTGGTGCGCCCCTAGGCCCACCCGCGCCTAGGGTTGAAACCCTAGGGGGGGCGCCCACTTGGCTTGGGGGCACTCCACCCCTTGGCCGCCGCCCCTTGGAGATTGGATCTCGGGGGGCGCCCCCTGGGGCCTATATAAAGGGGGAGGGAGGGGCTGCTGTACCCATCTCCAAGGCGCAGCCCTCCCTCCCAACACTTCTCCTCCTCCGTAGGCGCTTGGTGAAGCCACAGCCGAGATCTTGCTTCTCCACCATCACCACGCCGTCGTCTGCTGCTGGTGGAGCTGTCTTCCTCAACCTCTCCTTCCTCCTTGCTGGATCAAGACGGAGGAGACGTCACTCGTCCCGTACGTGTGTTGAACGCGGAGGTGCTGTCCGTTCAGCACTTGGACATCGGTGATCTGAATCACGTCGAGTACGACTCCATCATCACCTTGCAAGCTTCCGCACGCGATCTACAAGTGGTATGTAGATGCAAACTCTCTCCCAATACTCGTTGCTTAGATGAACTCATAGGTGGATCTTGGTGAAACCGTAGGAAAAATTTTAATTTTCTGCAACGTTCCCCAACACCTCCAACCTGTTTACCTGCCTAACAAGCGCTGCAAAGTCTATCCTTATCAAATATGACATCGTTAACTCCAAGGATATGATTTCCTTTAATAACCTTGTCAAGGTTTCGCATACCAACATGACCTAGTCGTCTATGCCATAACCAACCTTTTGAGGATTTAGCAATGAAACACTTGGCAATCTACTTTAGTAAATAGGACATTGAAACCGAAATCAGCAAGTCTAGAAACTGAAAGTAAGTAGTATCCAAGAGATTCAACGAGCATGACATTTTGTATGGAGCTATCATGTGATATGGCCACCTTACCGAGGCCAACCACCTTACCCTTTGAGTTGTCACCGAAAGTGACATACTTTCGAGGACTATCATTATCAACAAGCTCACGAAACATGTCTTTATCTCCGGTCATGTGATCGGTACATCCACTATCAAGAACCCATTCCTTTCCTCCTGACATATATCCCCGAAGATTTGCCATAAGACCAAAGTGTCTCATTGCATCATCAAGATCGAAGTCACTATCATCATCCTCATCATAGTATCCATGTTCAACACCGTCATGTGGTGGATCAAATCCTAGAGAGGGTAATTCGTTAAAGTGAGTTTGACAATGATCTTGCTTATGAATTTTTATAGCTTCGGAAATAATATCACTAATAATTCCAACATCTCCTTTGGCACGCATAAGGTTTGTAAGCTCAAATAGACGATCACCAAACATAGGATCACTAGTATTCATTTTACTCAAGGCAATAGACTTATGGAGAATTTCATCAAGATTTTTCAAGGAATAATTTGGAAAGCATTCCTCAAGAAATTTCCATATAGTGTAGGCACACTTAAAAGTAGGCAAGCATCCAATCAAGTTTCTAGGGCAATCCTCTAATGATAAGTTCGGCCGTTCTAAGATTCCTAATCATGTCAATTGACTCATCATGGGTAGGATGCATAGGATCAACATAAGGTGCACAAGGGCTAGCAATGTACTTGTTCAAATGATATTGATTGAAAATTACAAGCATCTCATTTTTCCACTCATGAAAATACTCTCCATCAAGAATAGGCGCTCTATGTCTAAGACTCCCCAAAGTAGACTCATCCATCTTCCTCCAATGGTGATTAAACCAAGGCAATGAAGACCAATGCTCTGATACCACTTGTAGGACCTTGAGAAGAGGTGTCTAGAGGGGGGTGATTAGACACTAAGTGACAAAGTTGCAGTTTTTAAGTTTCCTTAAGTTTAGGTGGATTTTAGGCACAACTTTAACACTCACAATACATATCAAGCAAGCATGCAAAGAGTATATGAGCAGCGGAAAGTAAAGCATGCAACTTGCAAGAATGTAAAGGGAAGGGTTTGGACGAATCAAAAGCAATTGGAGACACGGATGTTTTTGGCGTGGTTCTGATAGGTGGTGCTATCGTACATCCACGTTGATGGAGACTTCAACCCATGAAGGGTAACGGTTGCGCGAGTCCACGGAGGGCTCCACCCACGAAGGGTCCACGAAGAAGCAACCTTGTCTATCCCACCATGGTCGTCGCCCACGAAGGACTTGCCTCACTAGCGGTAGATCTTCACGAAGTAGGCGATCTCCTTGCCCTTACAAACTCCTTGGTTCAACTCCACAATCTTGTCGGAGGCTCCCAAGTGACACCTAGCCAATCTAGGAGACACCACTCTCCAAGAAGTAACAAATGGTGCGTTGATAATGAACTCCTTGCTCTTGTGCTTCAAATGATAGTCTCCCCAACACTAACCTCTCTCTCATAGGATTTGGATCTGGTGGAAAGAAGATTTGAGTGGAAAGCAACTTTAGGAAGGCTAGAGATCAAGATTCATATGGTAGAAATGGAATATCTTGGCCTCAACACATGAGTAGGTAGTTCTCTCTCAGAAAATGTATGCTAGAAGTGTAGGTTCAGTCTGATGGCTCTCTCCACGAATGAAGAGGAGGTGGAGGGGTATATATAGCCTCCACACAAAATCTAACCGTTACACACAATCTACCAAACTCGGTGGGACCGAATCGTTAAACTCGGTCAGACCGATTTAGCAAATAATGTGACCGTTAGGATTTTCGGTGGGACCGAAATGCAACTCGGTAGGACCGATATGGTTAGGGTTAGGGCATAACGTAATCTCGGTGAGACCAATTACACAAACTCGGTGAGGCCGATTTTTGTAATTAGCTAACCAGAGAGTTGGTCAGGCAAACTCGGTTGGACCGATTACACAAACTCGGTGGGACCGATTTTGGTAATGAGTCAACCAGGAAGTTTGCATTGTAATCTCGGTGGTACCGATTGCTCAAACTCGGTGAGACCGATTTTGGTAATGGACATACACAGAGAGATTACAATCCCATCTCGGTGAGACCGAGATCCCTATCAGTGAGACTGATTTGCTTAGGGTTTGTGGCAGTGGCTATGACATTTGAAATCGGTGGCGCCGAATAGAAAGAATCGGTGTGACCGACTGTGGCTTTAGGTTTTAGGACACATGTGTGGAAGTGGGAAAGTAGTTGAGGGTTTTGGAGCATATCACTAAGCATTGTGGAGCAAGAAACTCATTAAGCAACACCTCATCCCTCCTTGATAGTATTGGCTTTTCCTATAGACTCAATGTGATCTTGGATCACTAAAATGTAAAATGAAGAGTCTTGGGCTTGAAGTTTGAGCCAATCCTTTGTCCTTAGCATCTTGAAGGAGTTCCCACATCCTTTAGTCTATGCCACTCCATTGTTGAACTTATCTGAAACATACTAGATAAAAGTGTTAGTCCAACAAGAGATATGTTGACATTAATTACCAAAACCACCTAGGGAGCACTTGTGCTTTCGCAAATGAACATATCACAATGACTAGTCCCATTTGGTGCGTAGGTCGCTGTATAGCAACGTAGCGCGTACCCACCCGTGTGCCAAGTCTTCTGTATGGGCCATCCCATTATGGGTTTTTCCCCATTGGTTTGCGAAGGTTGTAAAACCTTCCTTGAACCTTTTTTTTGTTTCATCGCCTGGTTTTTATTTCTTTTTTTCATTTAATTTCACAAACATTTTTAAAAATTGGTGAACATATTTCAAACCTGTGAACAATTTTTGAATTAAAGAACATTTTCGTAATTCATGAACAATTTTCAAACTCACAAACACATCTTCCGAATCCCTGCACATTTTTTAAAATTTGGGATCATTTTCTAAATTTTCATATGATTTTCAAAAATTATGGAAATTTTTAAAACTTATGAATATTTATTTAAATTCAAGGACAGCTTTTTAACATAAAACTTTTTTTGAATGCATTAACATTATTTTAATCCACGAAGCTTGTTTTTTAAAAATTTATGAATATTTTTCGAAATTAGTGAACATTTCTTACAAACTCGCGAACATTCTTCAATTCAAGAATATTTTTTGAACTCACGAACATTTTTGTGAAATTCATGAATATTTTATTCGAACTAGCGAATAGTTTTTGAAATTAAAGAACTTTTAACTCCCCAACATGTTTTTCAAATTCATGAATATTTTTTATGTCGCAAACATTTTTTAAAATAGATGTGAATTTTTTGAAAATTCCTTGTTTCCAATTTTGGACTTTTTAAAAATCACAAATTAAATTAAAACAAAAACATAATCTGAAAAGAAAAAGAAAGCAAAAAAGATTATTGCCGTGCAGATGGGCAGGACCAAAGACGCATGCGTGGGGCGGGAGGAGAAGGTGTTTGGCACCTCCGGTTAGGAGATCTGGAAGCCACGCGCAAACATAAACTAGGTAACCCATAAGTCCACTCGGTTCGTCTAGTCCGATGGTTGACCGGTCTACGGATGGCCAATTAACCACTCAAACGTTGACTTTTGTGGAAAAACAAAAATTGAAATAAACCACAAAAATTGAAGGAAATTCACAATTAAAAAATAAATCAAAAAATTTGAAATTTTTGAGAAAAAACCTCATGGATTTTAGAAAATAAATCAAGGATTTGGAAAAGGTTCATCAATTTTGGAAAAAAGTTCATCAAATTATGATAAAAGTTAAAAATCTTTGATTTTCGAAATAAAATTACAAACCTGAAAAAGGTTCCCATATTCGGAAAAAGTTCATCGATTTTGACAAAAAGTTCAATGAGTATGAAAAACAATCATCAATTTTGAAAAATGTTTAATTCATATGAAAAGTGTTCATCAATTTTGAAAAAAAACATCGTCATTTTTTTTAAAAATACTACATTTTCAAAAAATAAAAATAAAAAAGGAAAAAAACATAGAAAACCAAGGTGAAAAAAAACAGAAAAAATCAAACATGAACAATATGGGCGGCCCTCTGCTAGATCTAGTGTTTGTTGAGTGCGAAGTTTTGTGCTCGGGCACCATTGTGCCCTTCTTTTGAAAAAAAAAACAAAAATCATATTTAAAAATTTCAAAAAAATCACAAATAATTCTGTGCAACTTGTGTGTATTCACTATGGACCCATGATTTTTTTGAAAGAAAATGTAATTTCTAAGCTGTACAAAAACATAAAGTTCTGGCCCAAAATCAAAAAATTCTGGCCCATTTGAAAATACATATTTGTCTTTTTTTGTATGCCACATGTGAAATTAAAATGTAATGATTTTTTGCACATATGTAGAAAAAAAAATTGGGGGGGGGGGGGGCGCTATATGTGGTGTGTGTGTGTGTTTTTACAGAAAGTTTTTTTAAAAAATGGACTGCAAAAGATGTCTTTTTTGTGCCCGTGCACAACTAGCAATATTCGCGCGTGTCTCTTCCCTATTCAGGGCGTAGGTCGTTGAATAGGAGCACCACTAGAGCACCAATAGACACTCACACAGGCCGTATGAGTTTGGAGCCTTTTCAACTTCCTGTCAGGCCCACTGCATCTCATGTACATTACAGACTTGCTGTTGCAGTTGCAGTATCGCACTTCATATGCTACAGTTTTACTCTCCTGCAGTTGCACAGTTTTACTCTCTAGGGCCTCATCTTTCCTTGCTCCCTTTCCACTACAGTTCATACTGAAACATGCCGTCGACGCAAGGCAGCAGTTCCAGTTCACTGTATGCTGTCTCTCGATACAGAAGTACTATTTCTACCAACAAAGAAAGGTTCTTTGACGGTGGACTCACTTGCCTCAAAGGATGTACCACTGCACGTACTACATGCCTACCTTGGGCCATGCACCTTTAATCAGTAGTCAAACAAGCAATTCTTGTGTGCTAATCAGTAGTCAATGAGATAGGGTCTGACCTGCGAGGTTGGACCTTTGAAGGCACAATGCTTCATGCATGGAATATTAGGTTTGTGTGACAGGGGTTAACCATATGATTAAACAGATGGCATGTGATAAACAAATGGTCACTCACGCGCCTTCCCAACCTAACACCACAGACAACCAGGCAAGCTGCATAGGGTGCTTCATCTCCTTCCGTGCACTGATCTGAATCCAATCTGATAAATACTAGCAAGATGCCCGTGCATTGCACGAAACATTAAGATGTTTTTTTCATAGAACACCTGTTGTGATTGACCCATGCAGGAGTAATCCCATGTGTAAAAACGAATGATATCTCGAGAAAAAGGAGAGATAAGGTGAGGAGGAGTGGGGCGTGGTGGTGATTGGTGGTCGGAGTGTCGGAGTGTGGCATGGGGATGGACGACGCCGGCAACGGCCATCATGCCAGATCATTCAAAGGCTTTCTTTTTTAATTGCTCAACAATAAAGTTGTGGGAGATAAAGATAAACGACCGAAGGCCTTACCTGCAAATGTGGAGAGAGGTACGGGTATCTTTTTGCAAAATTGTCATAGTTTGCTTTCTATCCGTCAAATATAGATCGGACGGTCTATATTTTAAGATGGCAGACACAACATCATCACCAACTCGATCTTTTATAAGAGTAGAGATATTAGTTAGATAGATTAACACATGCGCCTAGGTAGGGTAGGAGTACGTATAGTCAAAAATCTTGACCGTTCTTCAGATTCATTTACACACTGTGGAAATTAAACCACTCTAGCTAGTGCATCGATCGCCTCCCAAATACATCGCCTGGGTAAATAGGCGTTTAACTATATATGTGCTGACTAAATGGGCGATTTTCTGGTAGAGTGACAGGGGAATCTTGGTGCATAATTTCAATTTGCATGGCCAAATGATAGGCCATGTAGAATCAGTAGCAAACCACTACTTCCTGACAAATCATATACTACCTCTGTAAAAAAATATAAAAGCGTTTAGATCACTAAAGTAGTGATCTAAATGCTCTTATATTTCTTTACGGAGGGAGTACTGTATAAATATGCACCAAGTAAAACAAAGCCAATGAAATGTCTCGCAATATAAGAGCTTTTATAAATATGATTTCGGATTCATACTTGTTAGCACACGCATAATTCGTGTTTGCTTCCTCGATTCTCACAGGGCAGAAGACGACGCCAAACTGATCAGATCATAATCAGGACAGGCGCACGAGAGAGGGAGAGAGACGACGATTCCAACTGGCAGCAGCAATATTTTTTAGGTTAGATACATCAGGCCACTAATTAAGCAATCAGTGATCAGTCAATAGCAGAGATAAACAAATAGTCAGGCCACATGGCGGTTGCAGACTTGCAAGAGCATGATATGGGGTTTGGTGATTAATATGCAGAATTAGTAGTACTGTATACTAAGTAACCGATAATCAAACTGATAGAAACAAGAACTATATCTTGTGATCATAAGCTTGACACTTCCCAAGTGGTAGCGTGAGACAACTGGTTAGCATGTGTGATTAGTTTGGGTACAGCAAGAACTCGTAGGTTAGCTAGGATTTGCCATGTCCAACTTATTGATACAGGCACAACCAACATGTGCTACTTGACAACTTGTAACACAGGTATACAACAAGATTTCCTAGATTCAGTGACTACCAAATGAATCGTTGATGTAAACAATGATCGATGTCAACTAACAAGTGATCAAGTTTCGTTGAATAAATTCCAGAAAATGATCAAGGAGTGGTCAAATAGTTGGTGGTGAGAAACAAGATTGGCTTCTTTTTGTAAGGTTGAGTGTGGCTGAAATTTGGAGTTGGTGCACGGGATCAACCTGATGAGGCAGCTAGATGAGTTTCTTGTCAGCTGTTGGAATAAAGAATGCACCGGATACATGCAACAGATGAGGGATCAGATTAAGCAAATGAATACTACTAATACTAGATGTCCATGGTTGGGCATCTTAGTTTGACATATTGACATGTCGACAAGGGCTATGAAACCAAAGTAAAAGTTAGAACACTGAGCAGTCTGCAGACACTTCCCCGGATTCTCTAACTCTGTCGGTATATATTTTTATACACGCAGTACGCCAGTGCCTTTCCTGGATATATGGGCCTATGTAGCTGCAGATAATGATATATTCATTTTGTTTTTGGGGTCAGCTCGGATCGTAAAAAATCACAGCATGTCACTAGAGTATTACCAAATTTAATCTGCAGTTCTTCCAATCTACTCTTCAGTTATAACAGATGACTGAAACGTTCACACTCTACTAACGAGGCCCCCTTGGGTTCATAGGATAAGAAAATCATAGGAATAGAAAGGCCATAGAAAATGAAATGACATGTATCTCAGTTTCTATAGAAAAAGAGATGTCATTTGGTTCCTAGGATAGAAAATTTTCCATTAGGTCTGTACAAATATTTTTTTCTTTGAAATGTGAAGGAAGAAGGATAGGAACCAATTCTACATACGAATAGGAGTCTATTCCTACATACCAAAGGGCTCTATACTCCATAGGGATTTTTCCTTTAGAAATCCCATTCTATAGATTTTTTTTACTAAAATCCTACAAACCACCGAAGGCCCAATAGAATTAAATTTCATTTTCATGTGGCGATTGGAAGAATTCAGGCAACGATAATTGTCATGGCAATTTACCAGGGATCAGATGCAAAACAGCAGAACATTATTTTGAACAACGATTATCTAGCTAGAGAAGGTTGTGGCTTCTGATGCGCCAAGCATGCCGGCCTGGCTAGGAGATAGCATTGCATGTGACGCTGCATCTTGCAGCCATGCACTTTGCTTGTTCATTAAATACTAATCTGAGTATTGATGGGTGTCACTTGACAGACGCATGTGGTCGGTTGAATTATTTGAAGATATAATTTACGAGCTTGTAGAGTAAATTACAAATTCAAAAGTAAAAGTTCAACAGAACATGTTTTTAATGCTTTTCTGTGTTCAAACCTCCAGTAAAATCTTCAGAGGCTAGTCCATCATAAAGGTGTGCACGTACTTCAGCTTCTTGCCTTCTTCCACACGATTTTTCCAAGTTCAAGTGTCCTTGTCTACTACGTGCTGAACAAGTCTAGGGCTCTAGATACCTTGTGAAACCCTATCAGTTTTGTCAAGGCATGGTTATAGATCAATAATTTACTTGATCTAGAGAGCTAGGCACTATATAGGTGTCAAGTGCATGGGGATCTCTTGATTGAAAGAATCCCAAGATCTTTGCTCCTTTGACCAGAGTACACATAACTTTACCTATTCATTCTCGAATGACGAATGTGACATGATACTCTAGCTTGGACTGTCCAGTAATCCCAAACACGGGCGAAGAAGACAAACGCATGGAGACCACCGCTTTCGATTTGACTAGCGCGCGTCCGAGCTAATCGCATGCACCAATGCATGTGGCTACCTAGCTCCATGCACGCACGCGCGCACCGTGGGATCGATCTAAGGGCATCTCCAGCCGTTGGCCCTCCAGGAGGGCAAAAAATCGCCCACAGGGGGCGCACCGGCGCTAAACCGCGCACTGGGGGCGTGATGCCCCCAGGCGCGGCGCCCACGGTATTTTAAAAAATTTAAACACGGCACAAACACGGCGCAAATTCATTGCAAACTTCGGCGAGTTCGTTCAAACTTAAACATATTTAAAAAAAAACTACGCGGGCTACCCGCCGTCTCCCTCGCCGCCGCCGCCGCCCGCCCACGCGGTTCTACATGCCGAGGAGGCTGTAGAACCGCGATGTAGTCACCGCCGTCGTCGTCATCGTCGTCGTCGTAAATGCCGTCGCCGCCGCCGCCCCTCCTCGCCTCCGCCGTCCTGCTGCATCCCTCCCGGTTGGCGCGGCGGGTTGGAAGGTCCGGGCGTCGTCGTCGTCGCTGTCGAGACCACGACGCCGTGCGTTCGTCCTCGCGCCCACGTTTGCGGCGGCGATCTCCTCGAGGCGGCGCTGCCGACCGTCTCGTCGCGAGGTAGTCGTCGCGCCCACCGCATAAGCGTCCTCGTCGAGAAGCCGCGCGGGCTATCTCCTCGTACTCAGCGGGAGACCGGGCTCCGGCTTAGGCTCGGCGAGGAAGCGGCGGTAGGTGGAGAGCGTTGGCGCCCGTCGCGACGCCGGAGCTGCGGTGTCTTGGCGACGTGTGCCCTCGGGCTCCGGCTGACGGGCGGAGGCAGGCGAGCCGCCCGGACGAGAGGAGGACCCCGGTCTCCATGCGCCTCGGGGTCGAGAGCTTCCCCGGCGGCGTGAGAAGGAAGGGGGAGCGGGGTACTCGAGGCGCGGCGTGTTGCCGCCCTCGATGTACTCGAGGACGGCCTCCAACGTGCGCCCGGGCATGCTCCACCTCCGACGCCGGCCGGCGGAGTTGAGCCTGCCGGAGGGCACGACGCCGTTGGTGGCCTCGAGCTGCTGGGCGTGAAGGCGGCGGAAGTAAGGGTCCCAGAGCGGGCTGTCGGGGACGTACCGTGGCCCCTCCCTCGCTGCACGCGGCAGGTTCGAGCGGATGCGTGCGATCTCCGCACGCCGCGCAGCGCCGGTGGGTACCGGGGGCACCGGCACGCCGCCCGCGCTGATCCTTCACGCCCCGGGCACCCGCATGTCCGGCGGGACGGGTACTCGGCCTCGTAAGGAGGCGAGCCCGTCTTCATGAAGATGGCGGCGGCGAAGCCGTTCGCCGCCGCGCCGTCGCTGAAGCGCCCGCCATGGGTGTGGAACTGGAGACGGCGAAGAGAGAGAGAGAGGAGGAACAGCGACACCGGGAGAGTGTGAGTCGCCAAGTGCGCGCGGGACGCGTCATATATAGGCGGCGCCGCCCACGCGTGGCACCGTGTACGCTGCGTGGCGGGCGAGGAGGGCGAGGGAGCGCGTCGTCCGGTCTTCATCTGCGCCGCCGTGAGGCATCAATGGCGCGAGCTGACGGCGCGCAGCAGCGCGGCAGCTTTGGCATTGATTCGCCCGGGAAGCGAGGCGATGAGGACGACGAAGGGCGAGAAGAGAGCCGAAGTCGCTGACGCTGGCGGGCCCGCGGCTTCTTCGCGCAAAAAAGTTCGTCCGGCGCTTCGAAGCGCCCAAGCGCGCGGTTCGGCTAGGTCCGCCAGCGCTGTTTTCGCCCAAGCCGTAAAATCGGGTTCTGGGCGCGATTGGCGTTTTGCCGCGCGTAAAAAAACGCCTGGGGAGGCCTTCTTGGGGGCGCGGCTGGAGATGCCCTAACACTCGGTCATGCATATGTAATCCCTACTGATGATGCTGCTCCTAGTTAATTATGCATTAGCCTAGGACCCAAAAGCTGGCTCCATCGGCGAGTTGTTTAATCTCTCATGTTTTACAGACGGATTAGCTAGTGAGTGCACTAAAAAGGATTAGCTGCCAGTGATTAGCACGCACCTCGTTCCGCATTGACCGCCTTTATTTTCTAGCAGAGTATAGGTATGCACGCGTACATCTTGTAGTCTAGCAGAGTATAGGTATGCACGCGTACATCTTGTACGTACTACTTAAGGCTGGTTACAATGGGGAGGAACTTAGGAGTAACATCACACACTCCAATACAACTTTGCTTATGTGGCACATATTTAATGAAGAGAGAGGTGCTTGTGGTAACTAGCTAAGTTACCGGAACATCACACACTCCAAGAAACAATGAGTCTATAACCTAATAAATACATCATTGCATGACACTACATAGATGTTCCTACCCACTGTGGATGTAGTAACATAGTCTAGGAAAGTGTGTAAGTTACTAGCTTATGTTCTTGCCCATTGTGACCAGCCTAAGTCCAAAAGTTTTTCCCTAAAAAGCGCAGAGGTTAATTCGTCTCCAAGAAAAGCATATGGTCAAGGTCAAAACTCAAAAAGGAGCCACGGCACCAACTATCAAGGGCATCAATTCCCTAGCTCCTTAGCTAGTTTCTTTTTTGGCGACAATAGATGCAACACGTGTGGCACAATGGACACCTGGTCACACGGCTCCTTCGGTCCTACTCGGAAGTCAGCCCACACAATTCTATATGGGCGAACATTAAAACTGCCCAGCATTAAAACTGCCCACACGTTCGGGCTCGGCTACGACGGTCCACACGACCCTGTGTGGCAATTGCGCACCCCCACCCCGTAAGCGCGACTGCGTGTCTAAGTTACTTCAGTTGCCATGTGCAAAAAACTATAGTTGCAATGTCTAATTACTATAGCTGTCATATGTGATTAACTTTAGTTGCCATGTATCGTTAAATATAGTTGTCATGTGTGATCAAACCATAGTTGGCATCTATGGTCAACCATAATTGTCGTGTGTGATTAACTAGTTGCCACTATGCACAACTACTGTTGCCATCTATCATGATGCAAGCATCGTGTGGGCGAAGAGCAGTTTCACCCACACGTTCGGACGAGCGTCATGTGTTTGTTCGGACGAGGAGCGCCGACACGTGTGGCACTAAATGATAACGCCCACACGATGCTGGGTCACGTGAGCGTTATCATTTAGGTTTTTTCTTTGTTTAACACGCTACTCTACTCTACCAGTCTACGTTTGGAGTTTGCATTGCATGAGTGCTGCGTACTGTATGTCTGTATGTGCGTGTCTGTGCTATGGAAGGTGAGGGCCACGTGATGAAGGACTGATGACACACATCCGTAGACAGCGGCAAAGTTGGCCAACAGTCCAACAGTGAAACCACCACGCATGCATAGTTGCCGGCCCTGTGCACCCCCACGCATGGCGCACGGCAGCGACCAAGTCCGGCGTGAAGAGAAGGGATAAGGGCATCTCCAATCCAATCCGTCAAAACAGACACCACAGATGTTAGTGGACACGACCGGGACATATCCGTGAATAGGATATGGGAAGAAGTTATCCAAAGCTATCTCAAAAATTTCCCATTTATTGTGGAACTCATTTTGTTGTGTGTGTTGTGCGGTTGAGAGAGATGACAGAGAGCGGCCACATGGTTGTCTATGGTTGGACATGCGGATGTTCGGAGGTGGTGCCGCGAGTTCCTCATCGGAGAAATGGCGATCTGGGTCATCGACGAGCCATCCGGCGCTTGGCCCGGCCAGCGTCCACTCCATGGGTGCGGACACCATCGATGGAGGAGGCGGCGGTTCGGCGGCACCCGTGGTGATGTTGGAGGTAGAGGCATCATGCTCACATTCGACGCCAACCTCGACAACGACTTCTGGCACGGCAGCGACCTGTTTGTCGACGACAGTTGGTCCAATAAAAATCTCATGGCGTATGACTGGGGCAATTTCCCTGGGCTCAGTTGCACTGGTATTTGGCCCTGGTGCTCTAGGGGAGTGGCAGCGGTGCACCAAGCGGTAGTCACGATGGTGGTGTTGGTGATGGGCATGGTGATGGCGGAGGCCACCACAGAAACCATGGCGACGACGAGGGACACCGGATGGTACCCTGCAGTAGTGGAGGCCACCGTTCCCGTGGTAACATTGATGCTGGCGACTGAAATTCTAGCGACGAGAAGCAGGGCAATGACTACGGGTGCTTCTCCCCGAGATACTGCAACACCGGGTGACCTGGCTGCCTCTTATAGCCAAGCATCCAATGTGTTTGACTCCGACACGACATATATCGTACCCACAGTACAGCACAAGTCCAAACGTAACCCGACTCGCACATAATATTCGACACAAACTCAACACTCATCATAAACCGTCAGTATAACCTTAAAAAAACACAAACAGTCATTAGACTTTCTCAGAAAATAACTAACTGTCAGCGACAGCCAGATTCTCCCTTCTCCGTTGAAACCTCTCCACTTTCCCATCTCAAGTTGCACTTAATTACAGTTGCAGTATCACACTTCAGACATAAGCAGCTAGGGCCCTCTACAGACTACTGCTGATTACTCTGATACACAACTACCGCTGACAAAAAAAAAGGTTTTTTGACGGTGCACTACTCACTTGCCTCAAAGAATGTACTCCTACTAGTAGTATACTTGTTCTCATTGGGACATGCACCTTTAATAGTAGTCAAACAAGCAATCCTTGTGGGGTAATCAGTAGTCAATGGGATAGGGTCGTGGACTTTTGATCTGCGAGGTTGGACCCGTGAAGGCACAATGCTTCATGTATGGAATATTAGGTTTGTGTGACAGGGTTTAACCATATATTCAATCAGATGGCTGGCCTCTCACGCGCCTTCCCAACCTATCGCCACGGACAACCACACAAGCTGCATAGGGTGCTCCATCTTCTTCCATGTACTGGTCTGAATCCAAACTTATAAATACTCCTATATGTTGTTATGGTAACCTAGTTGCACCTGTTCTATTTTCAATAAGTTAGTTTTCTGAATAATCCTGAAACGTGCAGCGTACACAGTCAGGTTCAATTTAGACAGTTAGTGTTAGGCTAGTCTTTTCTTCAGACTTGTCGTAGTTTTCTTTGTTGCTGTAATCGTGGGTGTACTGGCCACGACTCTGTCCGTGGGATGGCGCGGGTAAAACGGATCGTGGGCAGTGCATGCCGCGAGTTTGTTATGCTTGAGAATAAGAGGAAGGAAACAGAAAAGACGCAGGTTAAGCGCATCGCAAAATCTCTCCATTCACTGCGTTCGTGCAGTTCTTCTTTCTCCTTCAGTTCGTCTCGTGTGAGTGTCCACCTCGCGTGCGTGTGTCGATCCAGGGCTTGATCTAACATTTGGTATTCAGAGCGTTGGTTCACGGAGGCGGAGCATGGGGCAGAGATAGGAGGAGTTGTGGCGGCGGCGAGCAGTGATGGGTGATACTTCACCGAAGAGCAACGGCGGTGGAAAGTACACGCCGTCGGCGAAGAGGACCGGGGATGATAACATGGGCGCAGAGGTGGCGATCATGCCGCGTGCGCCGCCGAGGACCGGCGGCGTCCCGATCCAGTACCCAATGCTCACGGACTCGAACTATGGTCTGTGGGCGGTGAAGATGAAGATCCGATTGCGTCCGTACGGCGTGTGGACGGCGCAGAAATTGATGACGCTCGTTGGAGAAATCCGATCGTTGGGCGAGACGGTGTCAGATGAGTCGATCATTGAGGTCCTCTTCAACACCGCCCCGAGCCGGTTTGGGGACATCGTGAACACTCCGTCCAATGTTCGCCTCGCCGCACTCGAAGAGAGCCAACGCGGGCGGCGGCGTCACTCCGATGGGAAGGAGGACCAACTGATGTTGCTGACGCAGGCGCTTGAGCAGCTGATGAAGGGGAAAAAGGGGTCACCCGGAGCTGGCAGCAGTAACGCCGGTCATGGCTGTGGAGGCAGTCGAGGTCGCGACGATGGCCGCGGAGGCCGTGGTGACAGTGCAGAAGCGAGACGCGGTGAGAGCAAGGATGCCGGGATGCAGAAGAAGCACCGCAAATTTGACATCACAAAGGTTAGGTGTTTCAATTGTAATGAAATGGGCCACTTTCAGTCTGACTGCCCGGAGCCGAAGTGCGAGCAAGCAAACTTTGCGCAGGAAGAAGAGGTTGAAGATCCTGCACTCCTTATGCTGGAGACATGTGAGCTGATGCCTTCAGACCCCATCACCTCTGAACAAGTATTGTTGAATGAAGAGAAAGTGGCGCCTAAACTGACGGGTAGCCACGACGTCGCATGGTACCTAGATACAGGGGAAAGTAACCACATGACTGGAGATGCACATAACTTTTCTGAATTGGATGAAACAGTGAAGGGAAAGGTGAAGTTTGGTGATGGTTCTGCAGTGAACATTTGTGGACGTGGATCGGTTCTCATACAATGTCTCACAGACGAGCATCTTGTTCTGACCGATGTATACTTCATTCCTCGGCTCAAGAGTAATATCATCAATCTGGGGCAGCTCGATGAAAATGGGTGCAAATATTCTAGTGAAGATGGGCAGATGACAGTATGGGATCGCAAGAGAAATGTCCTAGCTAGAGTAAAGAGGACTAAGAACCGGATGTATGTCTTAAACATCCAACCAACTGAACCTGTGTGTCTGTTGGCGCATGCTAAGGAGCAATCATGGCTGTGGCATATGAGGTATGGACATGTGAACTTTAGGTCACTCCGAGCACTTGCAGCAGAGGGTATGGTAGATGGTATGCCATACCTAGACCAGGTAGATAAGATCTGCGATGGGTGTATGATTGCTAAGCAGAGACGCCTGCCATTCCCGGTTCAGGCCACTTACCGTGCAACGGAGCAACTTTAGCTCATTCATGCAGACTTGTGCGGGCCCATAACACCTGAAACGCCTGGTGGAAAGCAATACTTTCTTCTGCTAGTGGATGACCACTCTCGGTTCATGTGGATTACTCTATTGCGGAGCAAAGATGAAGCTATTAATGTACTGCAAAAAATACAGAAGGCAGCTGAAGTTGAAAGTGGGCATCAGTTGAAGGCAATTAGAACAGACCAAGGGGGTGAGTTTACCTGAAGAGAATTTATAAAGCACTGTGAGCAGCACGGAATCAAGTATTTTTGCATGTCAGTAGCCCACAACAGAATGGTGTGGTTGAAAGGAGAAACCAAACCATGGTGGGCATGGCGCGTAGTCTGCTGAAAAGTATGGGGGTGCCAGCTTGGTTTTGGGGTGAAGCAGTGACCACTGCTGTGTATTTGCTAAATAGATCGTTGACAAAGAGTGTCAGGGGCAAAACACC
Organism: Aegilops speltoides; assembly: GCA_021437245.1. Lineage (NCBI taxonomy): Eukaryota > Viridiplantae > Streptophyta > Magnoliopsida > Poales > Poaceae > Aegilops > Aegilops speltoides. The sequence continues at coordinate 486,156,060 of CM038144.1, forward strand.
ATATGAGGCAAGGTATGAGAGAAAGTTGTCAGTCCAACATCTTCACACTTTTGATTTTGTTGCTCATGTGAAAAAGATTGGGCCCGGCGTGTCAAAACTCTCTGACAGAAGCTCACAGCTGGTCTTCATTGGTTATGAAACTGGCTCCAAGGCTTATCGCATGTATGACCCGAAAAGTAAGAAACTTGTTGTATCATGAGATGCAGTGTTTAAGGAAGATAGGTGTTGGGATTGGAGCCTCTTGGGATCAGTGGGAAGCAGCGATGGAAGCTCATTTGTTGTCAGCTACCTAGAACAGCCAGTTTGTGATGGAGGAGAGGTAGCAGAAGACGTTGCCGCGGCAGCAGATTCACCAAGCAGAACTCCTACCATAGCAGCGCCTCGCAGAGTCATAGAACAAGACGTGCCAATGACGGGGCTGCAATCCCACTGGACCTAGAAGCCTTTCCGGTGTCCCCTGCTTATGCTCCTGGTTCTCCTAACACTCCGTACACCGAGCCCTCGCAGGGGCCACAAGGGAATCGGCTCCTCGATGAGATCTATGAGGAAACAAAGATCGAAGAAACATATGCCAAGCTATGCCTGTTCGGCCTTGAGGAGCCTAGGAATCATGATGAAGCTCTGAAAGAGACCCGTTGGCAGAAGGCAATGAAAGAGGAACTAAGCTCCATTCATGAGAACAACACATGGGAGTTGTGTGATCTCCCGAAAGGGCACAAACCAATTGGGCTGAAGTGGGTTTACAAGCTAATGAAAGACCCCACTGGAGCAGTAATCAAACACAAAGAGAGGTTTGTTGCAAAGGGTTATGTACAAAGACAGGCAATTGACTTTGAAGAAGTTTTTGCCCCCGTCGCGCGCATTGAGTCCGTCTGACTTCTACTTGCACTGGCAGCTCAGTTTGGTTGGAAGATGCATCATATGAACATTAAGTCAGCCTTTCTTAATGGGGATCTGATTGAGGAGGTGTATGTATGCCAACCTCCAGGCTTCAAAGTTGTGGGTCAGGACAGCAAGGTGTGCAGACTGCGGAAGGCATTGTATGGTTTGCGTCAAGCACCGCGTGCATGGAATTCCAAACTAGACTACATTTTAACAGCGATGGGGTTTGAGAAGTGTCCGCTCAGGGGTGTACAAGAGAACAAATGACAAGCACACTCTGATTGTTGGGACATATGTTGACGACTTGATAATTACAGGAGGCAATGACACTGATATAGCAGTTTTCAAAAGGCAAATGAAAACAAGATTCAGTATGAGCGATCTCGGTCTTCTTAGTTACTATCTTGGGATAGAAGTGAAGCAATCTGCTCTGGGAATTACCCTATGTCAGTCAGCATATGCAGCTAGAATTCTGAACAAGATGGGGATGTAGGATTGCAATCCAATTCACACTCCCATGGAGGCAAGGTTAAAGTTGACTAAGTCCAGTAAAGCACCAGAGGTTGATCATACTCAGTATAGTAGCGTGGTTGGGAGACTTCGCTACTTGGTCCACACTGGGCCAGACATATGCTATGTTGTTGGTTATGTCAGTCGGTTTATGGAGAGGCCCACGACTGATCACATGGCAGCAATCAGGCACATCCTGAGGTATGTGAAAGGAACTCTGAACCTTGGATGTTTTTATGAGAAAGGAGCTGGAGAGAATCCGCAACTTCTCGGATATTGTGACAGTGATTTAGCTGGGGATGTGGATGACCGCAAGAGAACTACAGGCATGATCTTGTTCCTGGGTGGGAGTCCAATTACATGGGCAACGCAAAAGCAGAGAGTTGTGGCTCTATCATCTTATGAAGCCGAATATGTAGCAGCCGTATCAGCTGCATGCCAAGCAGTGTGGCTAGTCGGCTCCTTGGAGAATTGTTGAACAGGGAGCTGGATAGAGTATTGCTGAAGGTTGATAACCAATCAGCAATTGCATTGTGCAAAGACCCATTGTTCCATGAGAGAAGTAAGCATATAGACATTAGATATCATTATGTGAGAAGCTGTGTCGAAGAAGAGCAAATCTCAGTGGAGCATGTCAGAACAGAGGCACAACTTGCTGACAAATTGACCAAACCATTAGCAAGGGTGCGGTTTCAGGAAATGAAGGAGAAGATTGGGTTACAAAATGTCTAGCTGATGCAACAAGCTTAAGGAGGTGAAATGTTATGGTAATCTAGTTGCACCCGTTCTATTTTCAGTAAGTTAGTTTTCTGAATAATCCTGAAACGTGCAGTGTACACAGTCAGGTTCAGTTTAGATAGCAAGTGTCAGGCTAGTCTTTTCTTCAGACTTGTTGTAGTTTTCTTTGTTGCTGTAATCGTGGGTGTACTGCCCACGAATCTGTCCGTGGGATGGCGCGGGTAAAATGAATCATGGGCAGTGCAGGCTACGAGTTTGTTATGCTTGAGAATAAGAGGAAGGAAATAGAAAAGACACAGGTTAAGCGCGTCGCAAAATCTCGCCGTTCACTGCATTCGTGCAGTTCTTCTTTCTCCTTCAGTTCTTCTCGTGTGAGTGCCCACCTCGTGTGCGTGTGTTGATCCAGGGCTTGATCTAACATTTGGTATTCATAGCGTTGGTTCACGGAGGCGGAGCAGGATGGCGGAGATAGGAGGAGTTGTGGCGGTGGCGAGCAGTGATGGGCGATACTTCATCGAAGAGCAACGGCAGCAGAAAGTACACGCCGCCGGCGAAGAGAACCGGGGATGACGACACGGGTGCAGAGGTGGCGATCGTGCCGCGTGTGCCATCGAGGATTGGCGGCGTCCTGATCCAGTACCCAATGCTCATGGACTCGAACTATGGTCTGTGGGCGGTGAAGATGAATATCCTGTTGCGTCCGTACGGCGTGTGGCCGACGCTCGTGGGCACGGGTGAGTTTAACCAGAGCAGGGACGATGAAGCGTTTGCCGCGCTCTCTCAGTCTGTTCCCGAATCGGTGATGATGGCGGTGGCTGAATGCACTACCGCCCACGACGCCTGGGAGGCGATCCGGCACATGCGCGTCGGCGAGGACCGTGTCAAGAAGGCGCGGGTCAAGCAGTTGAAGCGGCAGCTCAACCGCATGGAGATGGATGACTGTGAGTCTGTCAATGTGTTTGCGCAGAAATTGATGACGCTCGTTGGAGAAATCCGATCGTTGGGCGAGACGGTGCGAGATGAGTTGATCATTGAGGTCCTCTTCAACGACGTCCCGAGCTGGTTTGGGGACATCGTGAACACCATTGAGCAGTGGGGTGACCTCACTACCATGACCGTGTCGGAGGCAGTCGCTCGCCTTGCCGCGTTCGAAGAGAGCCAACGCGGGCGGCGCCGTCACTCCGGTGGGAAGGAGGACCAACTGATGTTGATGGCGCAGGCGCTTGAGCAGCTGATGAAGGGCAAAAAGGGGTCACCCGGAGCCGGCAGCAGTAATACCGGTCATGGCCGAGGAGGCTGTCGAGGTCGCGGCACTGGGCACGGAGGCTGTGGTGACAGTGGACAAGCCAGGCGCGGTGAGAGCAAGGATGCCGGGAAGCAGAAGAAGCACCGCAAATTTGACATCACAAAGGTTAGGTGTTTCAATTATACTGAAATGGGCCACTTTAAGTCTCACTGCCCAGAGCCGAAGCGCGAGCAGGCGAACTTTGCGTAGGCATAAGAGGTTAAAGATCCTGCACTCCTTATGCTAGAGACATGTGACCTGATGCCTTCAGACCCCATCACCTCTGAACAAGTACTGTTGAATGAAGAGAAAGTGGCGCCTAAACTGAAGGGTAGCCACGACATCCCTTGTTACCTAGATACAGGGGCAAGTAACCACATGACTGGAGATGCACATAATTTTTCTGAATTGGATGAAACAATGAAGGGAAAGGTGAAGTTTGGTGATGGTTCTGCAGTGGTTATTTGTGGACGTGGATCGGTTCTCATACAACGTCTCACAGGCGAGCATCGTGTTCTAACCGATGTATACTTCATTCCTCGGCTCAAGAGTAATATCATCTGTCTGGGGCAGCTAGCTGAAAATGGGTGCAAATATTCTAGTGAAGATGGCTGATGACAGTATGGGATCGCCAGAGAAATGTCCTAGCTAGAGTAAAGAGGACTAAGAACCGGATGTATATCTTAAACATCCAACCAACTGAACCTGTGTGTCTGTTGGCGCATGCTAAGGAGCAATCATGACTGTGGCATATGAGGTATGGACATGTGAACTTTAGGTCACTCCAAGCACTTGCAGCAGAGGGTATGGTAGATGGTATGCCGTACCTAGACCAGGTAGATAAGATCTGCGATGGGTGTATGATTGCTAAGAAGAGACGCCTCCAGTTCCTGGTTCAGGCCACTTACCGTGCTACGGAGCAACTTCAACTCATTCATGCAGACTTGTGCGGGCCCATAACACCTGAAACGCCTGGTGGAAAGAGATACTTTCTTCTGGTAGTGGATGACCACTCTCGGTTCATGTGGATTACTCTGTTGCGGAGAAAAGATGAAGCTCTCAATGTACTGCAAAAAATACAGAAGGCAGCTGAAGTTGAAAGTGGGCATCAATTGAAGGCAATTAGAACAGACCGAGGGGGTGAATTTACCTCAAGAGAATTTATAGAGCATTGTGAGCAGCATAGAATCAATCATTTTTGCACGTCTCTGTATAACCCACAACAGAATGGTGTGGTTGAAAGGAGAAACCAAACTATGGTGGGCATGGCGCGCAGTCTGCTGAAAAGTATGGGGGTGCCAGCTTGGTTTTGGGGTGAAGCAGTGACCACTGTTGTGTATTTGCTAAACAGATCATTGACAAAGAGTGTCAAGGGCAAAACACCATATGAGGCATGGCATGAGAGAAAGCCGTCAGTCCAATATCTTCGCACTTTTGGTTGTGTTGCTCATGTGAAAAAGGTTGGGCCCGGCGTGTCAAAACTCTCTGACAGAAGCTCACAAATGATCTTCATTGGTTATGAAACTGGCTCCAAGGCTTACCGCATGTATGACCCGGGAAGTAAGAAACTTGTTGTATCACGAGATGCAGTGTTTGAGGAAGACATGTGTTGGGATTGGAGCCTCTCGGAATCAGTGGGAAGCAGTGATGGAAGTTCATTTGTTGTCAGCTACCCAGAACAGCCAGTTTGTGATGGAGGAGAGGTAGCAGAAGACGTTGCCGCGGCAGCAGATTCACCAAGCAGAACTCCTACCATAGCAGCGCCTCGGCAGAGTCATAGAACAAGACGTGCCAACGACGGGGCTGCAATCCCTCTTGACCTAGAAGCCTCTCCGGTGTCCCCTTCTTAAGCTCCTGGTTCTCCTAACACCCCGTACACCGAGCCTTCGCTGGGGCCACAAGGGAAGCGACTCCTCGATGAGATCTATGAGGATACAGAGATCAAAGAAACAGATGCCAAGCTATGCCTATTCGGCCTTGAGGAGCCTAGGAATCATGATGAAGCTCTGAAAGTGACGTGTTGGCAGAAGGCAATCAAAGAGGAACTAAGCTCCATTCATGAGAACAACACATGGGAGTTGTACGATCTCCCGAAAGGGCACAAACCAATTGGGCTGAAGTGGGCCCCAGTAGAGCAGTAATCAAACACAAAGCGAGACTGGTTGCAAAGGGTTATGTACAAAGACAGGGAATTGACTTTGAAGAAGTTTTTGCCCCTGTCGCGCGCATTGAGTCCCTCAGACTTCTAGATGCACTGGCAGCTCAGTTTGGTTGGATGATGCATCATATGGATGTTAAATCAGCCTTTCTTAATGGGGATCTCATTGAGGAGGTGTATGTACGCCAACCTATAGACTTCGAAGTTGTGGGTCAGGGTAGCAAGGTGTGCAGACTGCAGAAGGCATTGTATGGTTTGCGTCAAGCACCGCGTGCATGGAATTCCAAACTAGACTACATTCTAACAGAGATGGGGTTTGAGAAGTGTCCGTTCAGGGGTTTACAAGAGAACAAATGACAAGCACACTCTGATTGTTGGGATGTATGTTGACGACTTGATAATTACAGGAGGCAATGACACTGATATAACAGTTTTCAAAAGGCAAATGAAAACAAGATTCAGTATGAGCGATCTCGGGCTTCTTAGTTACTATCTTGGGATAGAAGTGAAGCAATCAGCTCTGGGAATTACCCTATGTCAGTCAGCATATGCAGCTAGAATTCTGAACCAGATGGTGATGCAGGACTGCAATCCAATTCACACTCCCATGGAGGCGAGGTTAAAGTTGAGTAAGTCCAGTAAAGCACCAGAGGTTGATCATACTCAGTATCGTAGCGTGGTTGGGAGCCTTCGCTACTTGGTCCACACTTGACCAGACATATGCTATGTTGTTGGTTATGTCGGTCGGTTTATGGAGAGGCCCACGACTGATCACATGGCAGCAATCAGGCACATCCTGGGGTATGTGAAAGGAACTCTGAACCTTGGATGTTTTATGAGAAAGGAGCTGGAGAGAATCCGCTACTTCTCAGATATTGTAACATTGATATAGTTGGGGATGTGGATGACCGCAAGAGCACTACAGGCATGATCTTCTTCCTGGGTGGGAGTCCAATTACATGGGCAACGCAAACACAGAGAGTTGTGGCTCTGTCGTCTTATGAAGCCGAATATGTAGCAGCCGCATCAGCTGCATGCCAAGCAGTGTGGATAGCTCGGCTCCTTGGAGAATTGTTGAACAGGGAGTTGGACATAGTATTGCCGAAGATAACCAATCAGCAATTGCATTGTGCAAAAACCCAGTTTTCCATGAGAGAAGCAAGCATATAGATATTAGATATCATTATGTGAGAAGTTGTGTCGAAGAAGAGCAAATCTCAGTGGAACATGTCAGAACAGAGGCGCAACTTGCTGACATATTGACCAAACCATTAGCAAGGGTGCGGTTTCAGGAAATGAAGGAGAAGATTGGGTTACAAAATGTCTAGCTGGTGCAACAAGCTTAAGGAGGTGAAATGTTATGGTAATCTAGTTGCACCTGTTCTATTTTCAGTAAGTTAGTTTTCTGAATAATCCTGAAATGTGCAGTGTACATGGTCAGGTTCAGTTTAGACAGTTAGGGTCAGGCTAGTCTTTTCTTCAGACTTGTCGTAGTTTTCTTTGTTGCTGTAATCGTGGGTGTACTGGCCACGACTCTGTCCGTGGGATGACGCGGGTAAAATGGATCGTGGGCAGTGCATGCTGCGAGTTTGTTATGCTTGAGAATAAGAGGAAGGAAACAGAAAAGACGCAGGTTAAGCGCATCGCAAAATCTCTCAGTTCACTGCGTTTGTGCAGTTCTTCTTTCTCCTGCAATTTGACTCGTGTGAGTGTCCACCTCGCGTGTGTGTGTTGATCCAGGGCTTGATCAAACATATGTAAGCCCCTACTTATAGATAGATTAACACATGCACCAGGGTGGGAGTACGCATAGTCAAAAACCCGGATTGTTTTTACCATTCTTCCATCACACACTGTAAACGAAATTACTGTACACACGACAGTTGCTGGCCTAACTTTGGACGATGGAAGAATTGAACAGTGCTCTTCACCTTTGCTCTACGCATTGGTGGCTTGATGCGGTGCATCGTTTGAAAGTCGTCTCCACTGTAAAAAGGAAAGCCACTCTAGCTAGAGCATCTACCCTCTAAAATAAAATATAGGCCTGGTATAAAGAGCCGTTTTTACTATACCCAAGCATCTATTCCAGACAAAGATTTTGCTGTAAGGTTTAGCCACTTGGGTGAAAGTGATGTATGGTGAATACCGCATGTGACACGTGCTATTTGTTTGGTACCTGGTGGTGTACAAATGCCTTGTAGATTTAAGGTTTCGGTTGAAATTTTTTGAACTGGTGTGCAGGTTGGTTTGGTTGGTTTAGTATTTTCTGTTGGGTGTGGGCCAGTTTCTGTGCTAAAGTTACTATGTTTTTTAAACAGGCGTTTTTCTTGTAAAGCGACATGGGAATCTTGCTGCATAATTTTGTCTTGCATGGCCAAATGATAGCCTTTGGAGAATCATTAGCAAACCACTACTTCTTGACTGAACATAGATTATACTCAAAATGCACCAACTATAACAGAACCCCACCAACAGAAAAACGCCTCACCATTTTGCCGAGTATGATTTCGGATTCATACTTGTTAGCACACGCATAGCTTGTGTTTGCTTTTTGGCATCTCATAGGGCAGAAGGCGACGCGAAACTGTTCAGATCATAATCAGGACAGGCGCACGAGAGAGATGACGATTCCAACTGGCAGCAGCAATATTTTTCAGCTTAGCTACATCAGGCCACGAATGAAGCAATCAGTGATCAGTCAATAGCAGAGATAAACAAATAGTCAGGCCACATGGCGGTTGCAGACTTGCAAGAGCATGATACGGGGCTTGGTGATGAATATGTAGTTGAATATATGCAGCATTACTAGTACTCCCCCAGTACGGGTTTATTAGACCCCCCTCTTATTTTGGGCTGAAGTTTGACCTAAAAATTTAACTAGTAACAAAAGTCCAACTATGTGTCATAAAAAATATATTTTCGGAAAGCTCTTCCAAATATATTTGCAACGGTATAATTTTTTGTAGCATAAATTTATATTTTAGTAGTTTATCGATGGCAAAGTCTAACCCAAAATACGAAGGGGAACAATAAACCAGGACGGAGGTAGTACTACATATACGTACTAAGTAAGCGATAATCCAAACTGGTAGATCAAGAACTACATCTTGTGATCATATGCTTGACACTTCCCAAGTGGCAGCGTGAGACAACTGATTAGCATGTGTGATTGGTTTGGGTACATCATGAACTCGCAGGTTGGCTAGGATTTGCCATGTCCAACTTATTGATACAGGCCAGGCCCAACCAATATGTGTGCTACTTGTCACACAGGTATACAACCAAGATATTGCAGATGCAGTGACTACCAAATGAATCCTTGATATCAACAATGATCAATGTGAACTAACAACTGATCAAGAAAAAAACCAACAAGCGATCATGTTTCCGATGAAACGATTAACTGATCAAGGAGTGGTCAAACAGTTGGTGGTGAGAAACAAGGTTGGTTTCTTTTTGTATGGTCGAGTTTGGCTGAAATTTAGAGTTGGTGTAGGGAATCAACCTGATGAGGCAACTAGACGAGTTTCTTGTCAGTTGTTGGAGCCTTGGAATAAAGAAGACGATACATGCAACAGATGGGTGATCAAATTAAGCTAATGAGTATACTAGTACTGGCTGTGCATGGTTGGGCATCTTACTTTGACATCGTGACATGACGTGGTTATGGAACCAAAGTAAAAGAAAACACACAGTTCCCTTGATTCTCTCTCCCTGTCTATCTATATCTATGAACTAGTTGCTTTTCAATATAACGGCCCTTGAAGCTGAAGATCATAAAAACATCACGGCATGTCACTAGGTTAAATTTTGTTAGAATATATCCTTTTCCAAAAATATGGCCTTGGGAACAATTCAGGCAGCAATAGTTGTCATGACAATTTATCTGGTGTCAGAAGCAAAACGGCAAAACATCATTTTGAACACTGACCACATAGCTAGAGGAAGGTTGTGGCTTGTGATGCGCCATGCATGCCGGCCTAGCTAGGAGATACCGCTGCACGTGACGCTGCAATGCATGCACTTTGCTTTGCTCACTAATTACTAATCTGAGTATTGGTGGCTGCCTAGCTGGGCACTTGACATATCCATGTGATGGATTGAATATGCTGTAGTAATTTTATGAACTGCCACCGGATACATAACAATCTGGCATTTCCTACGCGGAAGGTCCATAAAATTCTGATCGAACCGTCCGGACACTTTTAGCCATTCAATATCGTTTATCAAATCGGCCAGTCGGACCAGACCGGATGTCCCACAGCCTAGCCCCAAATAAAGGGGGAGACCTGAGGGAGTCTGGACATTCACCAAGGCTCGCCGGCTTCCCGCCCAGTTGCATTCACGTCGGGGCGCCGCCCGAGAAGCCTACTCCTGCTTTCATGCCCTCCCCCCCAACCACCACCAACAAACCGTTTCCTCCAGTTCCTCCTCCTCTCCCAAAGCCGCTGACGCACACCAGACATCCACCGCCCGCGGCGATGGGCAAGAAGACCGACAATGAGAAGCCCTGGGTGTGGTGGCTGATCAGTGGCGTTCGCCAAGACCAAGGTTTCACCACCCTGGATCCTCGCGGACCAGACAATAGCGAAGCCTAATCCACTGCCCGCGGCGATGGGCAAGAAGACCGACGCCGAGAAGACCAGGGTGTGGTGGCTGATCCGTGGCGTTCACCAAGACCAAGGTGTTGCTGCCTTGGATCCTCGCAGACCCCATAATCGTGAAGGCTTGGGCACTTGATTGGTCCAAGGCCACCAACGAGACTGGCGTTCGCCGTGCCGTTTCAATGAGCACCTCTTCCGCGTCGAGCTAGCCGAGTTCGAGGGCGTACTAAATAGCGAGCTAGCGAATCCCCTTCTTTTTGACATTGGACTTTTTGGTCAAATTGGTTGTAAGACTCATAAGGATCAAAGATCCAATACCCCCGCCGGAAATTAAGAACATAAATCCAGTAGTCCAAACAAGATATCCAAATAAGAACATCCACACGCACAACGATAAAGTATAGATCCCAAAAGTAAGGTCCGCCTCGAAGACGATAAAATGTGGCGCAAGGTGGAGGAGGCAGCGGAACACCAGCGCCACAAAGGAGGGATGTCGTGACGCCCGGTACGGCTTCCTCAACTGGCGCGGCGGCAATGGCATAGACCGGCTATCGGTGGCTTCGGAGGCCATACCTACGGGTCATCGTCCGCTACTTGGCCTAGTTCAAAATATTCGAAGTTTAGTTTAAATTTAATTTATTTTCAAATATTTAAATTCTGTGTGTTTGCGTGTAATATGACGCATTTGCTTAAATTTGTCTACATTTGTGTTCATACAGTTTGGGGTGTTTTGGGGGGGAGGTACAAGGTTGGATGGACTCCACACAGGCGGCTGTCTGCGGAGACGTCTAAACGTATCCACAAACATTTGATAAGGTCCGTTCAGTGATCCACGTCGATGATGCCCTAAGTACTCCCTAAAAACAAACCCATTTCATATTTATGCTTGTAGTATATATATTCAATCGCTCCAGACTCCAGCTTTTTTTGCCTTCTACACGATTCTTCCAAGTTCAAGATTCCTAGTCTACCACACTACTACTGAACAAGTCAAGGTACGTGAAACCCGACCCATTTTGTCAAGGCATGGGTATAGGTTACTAATTTACTTTGATCTAAAACGCTAGGTTTTGTATAGGTGTCAAGTGCATGCGATCTCTCTTGATTGAAAGAAGGGATCCCAAGATCTTTGCTCCTTTGACCAGAGTAGAGGCGACTTAAACTATTCTCGAATGACGAATGACATGGTGCTACAACTAGGAGTAGCAGCTAGTTCGGTGTGTACAGTAATCCCAAACACAGGCGCAGTTGTTTAAGTGTGTGTACAGTAATCTCCAAGCGAAGACGACAATCGCATGGAAACCACCGCTCTTGATTTGACAAGTGCGCGTCTGGGCATCCATGCATGCATGTGTTACCTAGTTCTATGCATGCACGGGCACGCACCGTGTTCTTCCTTTGTCTTGGGCAAGGATCAACACTTGGTCATGCATATGTAATCCCTACTGATGATGCTACTACTTATTGTCCATGTGTATTTGATCAACCTAAGCCTCGAAAGCAGGCAAGCAGCTGGTGGCTCGGTGAGTTGTTTAACCACTCATCTTTGACAAAGGATTAGCTAGTGAGCGTGCTACTAGCTAGTAGAGTACTCACCTGGTTTCACATTGGCCGCTTTTGTTTTCTAGCAGGGTATAGCTCTGCACGCGCACATCTCGTACGTAATTAAGTGCAAAAGCTTTTCCCCAAAAAGTGCACAGCAGGTCAATTAGTCTCCAAGAAAATCATATATGGTCAAAAAGGAAGAAGCACCAACTATCAACGGCGTCAATCGATCATCTACTCTATCGTAGGAAGGAGATTGCATGGGTGCTGCGTACTGTGTGTATGCCTGGGCTATGGAAGCGCGTGCATGGCAATGGGTACGTGCAGTGCATCTGTGCATGAGCTGATGAGCAGAGGGTGAAGTGACGCATCGCATCACACGGATCCGCAGACAGAGCAAAGTTGGCCAACAGTGGAACCCCTCGTGCGACCAGTGAGCAAATGATCGACAAGGTGTCCGTGTCGACATGTCGAGGCCGGACGGGACGGACGTCCGTGCATGCGAGTGCCGTAGACGGCGTTTTGATGGACATGGACTAAATGCATGCATGCATGCATGCATGCATGCAAAGTTGCCGGCCCTGTGCATGCGCGGCGCCACCCATGCAGCTTGCGTGCATGACGGCCAGGTCCGCCGTGAAGGGAAGGGGGTAAGATGGACCGATGGAAACCTCTCCTTCCTTCCACCGGCGAGCCCCACGTATTTTATCCTGCTAGTCACCGAGGCACCTTTGCCAAGCATCCCAAGAAAGGTACGACCACCGAGGCACGCACGGAGGAGGTCGATCGAGGACAGGGTACGTGGTGACCGGTGAGGCGACGTCACTAGACTCCGGTTCGCCGTGCCATGTCCGAACTATGGAGAACATCATGTCCTGAAGGCACTGCTGCCACACATGCATCAAGAGCTAGCGCACACGCACGCACGCACGTTCACCGCCGAGCATAAGCTGATCTGGTGCTGATAGGATTCATATTGCCACGTCGTAAAACTGGACGGAAATCATACTGTCTAGTTTATGCATATGATGCAACACAATTATATATCATCATATAGCTAAGCTACAGTAGTCATGCGGGGTCTCGATCGATCGCTAATAAAGCGCGCGGGGACAAAGGAACATGGCGTTTGCGCGCTGTGTCCTGTGTGGTCGATGGACGTCTACTGCCTGTTTGTGTTGCGCCGGAAACGGGCATGGATGAGTCCCAATCCATGCGCCAAACTTGACACCTACCCTCCCACATGCACGTCGCTCTTCCTTCATGTGACTTTTCTCTATGATCAAAGCTAACTCCATCCACTCAGCGCCTAGGAAATTAAAGTTGCACTAGTACAGCACGAAGTTACCGCATGACATTTCTTTTATTTTTCTTGCGAGAGGTATGATGTCCGCATTAGCTCATGATGGCATCACTCGAACCCGTTTTTTCTAATCATGGCTGTCGTTCGCGATCGAGCACATGAATGAAGGGTTAATTTCACATGCAATCACCGATGCTGCTCCTAGGTTAATTTCTCTTCTTTATGGTTAGCTAGTGACGTGGAGCAGTTTTTACCAATAAGGACTACAACCTCAACCTCCGTTCAAGTTTATTGCCCTGTTGTATTTCGTGCCAGATTTTGGCCATAGATTTAGCTAACAAAATGCTTGTGCATGTCATAAAAAATTATATCAATGAAAACTATGTTCAAATACAAAGTCAACGATATAATTTTTGTTGATACGCACTAACAGTTTGTTTGTTAAATCTTTGGTCAAAATTTGACACAAATTACAAAGGGGATCAATGCCATACAGATCACTTCCTTTCGCCGGCCTGCACTCGCTTCTTCCCCTCTCCCTCGATTGTCGTTGTCTCGCTTTCAATTCAATGCCCGTGTCCAAACCTGTCTGTCTTTTCTTAACACCGCATTGATTGATTAATCTGCAGCCGCAAGCCGATCGATCCCTGGCAGCAGCTTTGATTATGTCAGCATAGCATCGATCAGGGGTACGCAGGGGCGCAGCAGGCCATAGTTATTCTCCTCCTCTCATCATTCACAGGTTGGTCTAGCAGTGCAGATCGACGTGTGATCTCATCTGGCAGGCCCTGCCGCTCTGCACCTTGGGCCTTTGATCATTTCACACGCGCAATGCTGTTCTCTTTCTGCACCACTTCCTGTGGAGAAATGAAGGTTGGAGTTTTTTTTTTTTTTTGCGGGCGTACCGATCCATGCCAGCGTGTTTTCCGATCCGGCGTCTCGTCCCATCTATGCATCTCTCGGAGATCATGTCAAGTAGACGTACCTTCGTCCATACTCTTTCCAGTACAAGGCGAGGCAGTGGCCGGCTGACCCTGTGAGTCGGAACGGCAGGATGTCACGGGCCGGCTGAGCTGCGTGTACGTGTATGCCCGACGCTATCGAGTCATTGGTCAGCCAGACACGCGCAGATTCCATGGGCGTACGAGTGGACGGACGGCTAGGGCGCGTCGCGTCCACGAATCTCGAGGGCTGCAGCGCCTATCCTATCCTAGGCTGCATGCATGCATGCAGTGCGCCATGCAAAGGCTGCATACTCCATGGAGCTACTAGCAGGATCTGCAATGTACTGAGTCGCAGGCGTATATTACTAACGTACCACAGTACGTTTCGAGGAGTAAAGGGTTTTCACTGTAGAGGAGCATGCGTAACGATACTAGATCAATGGACCGCTCGACCGCCACACTGCATTGATCTACCCTTTACTGCGCAGTTACGGGGCAGGTTGACCTCCGTCCATGGACGATCGCAGAGCAGGAGCTAGCTCCATCGGTTTTAATGGCGATCGGTCCATCGATCGGGCGCATGCATGCGCCGCTGCAGCGCACGACATCCGAAAGCCTTAGATTTGGAGTAAATACTCTGCACTGCACGGGGCTGGCTGCTCTACGACCTTTTTGCTCGCTGCATGCGTCCCTGGATCTGCCATTTAAATTAGGGTTTCATCATTTATGCCATTGTTTTATCTCGCTACTCAGTTTTTTGCCGCTAGGAATTTCAACAGCTCAAAAATGACAACGCTTTACTAGACGCATTCCCAAAATGCATGTAGACTTCATTACCGTCAGCTCAAATCTTGATGCCGACCAAAATACTAATGGACCCCATGTCAGCTCTCCCACTGTCTCACTAGTGTGGGTCCCACTTGATCCCGACAACATAATTGTTTTTCTTTAAAATTACTCGCTTGCTTACTCCGGACAAGTGGGGCCAACACTTATCACTATGAGATAGAGAGAACTGATATATGGATCTAGAGGTATTTTTGTCATATAACATAGTCAACAAGTTTGACCTGATAATAATGATGTCTAATGTCATTTTTGTGCAAACATCTAAGGAACCGATGGCATTTTTGAGATATCTAATGTCATTTTGAGTAAGCATCTCACGGAATGATTGCATTTTCAAGCAGTTGTAATTTTTAATGACAAAACTGAGTAGTGGGACACAATTAGTGGCATCAATAATAAAAACCATTTAAATTAAATTCAACCGGGGTGTAAGTAGCCATTTGCCTCTCATTCAAGCATATATATAGATTAACTATATATATATATATATATATATATATATATATATATATATATATATATATATATATACAGTGGGGCATTTTGGTGACGGGCACCATGGACTCTGAAATTTTGGAAAAATTTGTTGGGGAACGTAGTAATTTCAAAAATTTTCCTACGCACACGCAAGATCATGGTGATGCATAGCAACGAGAGGGAGAGTGTTGTCTACATACCCTTGTAGACCCAGCGAAGCGATCACTGGCGTAGAGGAAGTAGTCGACGTTCTCCTCGCGATCCGACCGATCCGGCGCCGTTACTCCGGCGCCCGAGTTCTTGACACACGACAGCTCGATGGCGTCCCTCGTACTCGATCCAGCCGAGTGTCGAGGAGAGTTCCGTCAAGCCTGACGGCGTGGTGACGATCTTGATGTTTCACGGCGCAGGCTTCGCCTAAGCTTCATGACAGTATGACCGAGGTGGAATATGGTGGAGGGGCACCGCACACGGCTAAGGGCGATCTCACGATCAACTTGTGTGTTCCAAGGTGCCCCCTGCCCCGTATATAAAGGAGGGAGGGGGAGGCCGGCCGGCCTAGAGGAGGCGCTGGGAGGAGTCCTACTCCTACCGGGAGTAGGACTCCCCTTCCTAGTTGGAATAGGATTGGGGAGGGAAAGAGGAAAGGGCGCCCCCTCCTTGTCCTATTCGGACTGGGGGAGAGGCGTGCCACCTCCTGGCCGGCCCTCCTCTTCTCCCTCGAGGCCCACCGAGGCCCATTTACTTCCGGGGTTCGGTAACCTCCGGTACTCCGATAAATTCCGTTTTCGCCGGAACCATTCGAACTCCAAACATAGGCTTCCAATATATCAATCTTTATGTCTCGACCATTCCGAGACTCCTCGTCATGTCCGTGATCACATCCGGACTCGAACTCCTTGGTACATCAAAATATATAAACTCATAATATGATCCTTGAAACCTTAAGCGTGCGGACCCTACGGTTCGAGAACAATGTAGACATGACCTAGAACTATTCACGGTCAATAACCAACAGCGGGACCTGGATGCCCATATTGGTTCCTACATATTCTACGAAGATCTTTATCGGTCGGACCGCATAACAACATCGTTGTTCCCTTTGTCATCGGTATGTTACTTGCCCGAGATTCGATCGTCGGTATCCAATACCTAGTTCAATCTCGTTACGGCAAGTCTCTTTACTCGTTCCGTAATACATCATCTCACAACTAACTCATTAGTTGTAGTGCTTGCAAGGCTTAAGTGATGTGCATTACCGAGAGGGCCAGAGATACCTCTCCGACAATCGGAGTGACAAAACCTAATCTCGAAATCGTCAACCCAACATTTGCCTTTGGAGACACTGTAGTACTCCTTTATAATCACCCGATTACGTTGTGACGTTTGGTAGCACCAAAGTGTTCCTCCGTAAACGGAGTTGCATAATCTCATAGTTACAGGAACATGTATATGTCATGGATAAAAGCAGTAGCAACATACTAAGCGATCGTGTGCTAAGCTAAGGGAATGGGTCATGTCAATCGATCATTCTACTAATGATGTGACCTCGTTAATCAAATAACAACTCTTTGTTCATGGTCGGAAACATAACCATCTTTGATTAACAAGCCAGTCTAGTAGAGGCATACTAGTGACATATTGTTTTGTCTATGCATTCACACATGTATCATGTTTCCGGTTAATACAATTCTAGCATGAATGATAAACATTTATCATGAAATAAGGAAATAAATAATAACTTTATTATTGCCTCTAGGGCATATTTCCTTGATCTCCCACTTGCACTAGAGTCAATAATCTAGATTACATAGTAATGATTCTAACACCCATGGAGTCTTGGTGCTGATCATGTTTTGCTCGTGGAAGAGGCTTAGTCAACGGGTCGCAACATTCAGATCCGTATGTATCTTGCAAATCTCTATGTCTCCCACGGACTAAGTCCCGGATGGAATTGAAGCGTCTCTTGATGTGCTTGGTCCTCTTGTGAAATCTGGATTCCTTTGCTAAGGCAATTGCTCGATATTGTCACGAAGATTTTCATTGGACCCGATGCACTAGGTATAACACCTAGATCGGATATGAACTCCTTCATCCGACTCCTTCATTAGCTGCTTCGAAGCTGCTATGTATTCCGCTTCACATGTAGATCCCGCCACGACGCTTTGTTTAGAACTGCACCAACCGACAGCTCCTCCGTTTAGTGTAAATACGTATCCGGTCTGCGATTTAGAATCGTCCGGATCGTGTCAAAGCTTGCATCAACGTAACCGTTCGATGAGCTCTTTGTCACCTCCATATCTGAGAAACATATCCTTAGTCCTTTTCGGTATTTCAGGATGTTCTTGACCGCTGTCGATGATCCACTCTGGATTACTTTGGTACCTCCTGCTAGGCTTATAGCAAGGCACACATCGGTCTGGTACACAGCATTGCGTACATGATAGAGCCTATGGCTGAAGCATAGGAACATCTTTCATTTTCTCTCTATCTTCTGCAGTTGGTCGGGCATTGAGTCTTACTCAACTTCACACCTTGTAACACGGCAAGAACCCTTTCTTTGCTTGATCCATTTTGAACTTCTTCAAAATTTTGTCAAGGTATGTGCTTTGTGAAAGTCCAATCAAGCGTCTTGATCTATCTCTATAGATCTTAATGCCCAATATGTAAGCAGCTTCACCGAGGTCTTTCATTGAAAACTCTTATTCAAGTATCCCTTTATGCTATCCAGAAATTCTATATCATTTCCGATCAGCAATATGTCATCCACATATAATATCGAAATGCTCTGAGCTCCCACTCACTTTCTTGTAAATACAGGCTTCTCCAAAAGTCTGCAGACAAACCCAAATGCTTTGATCACACTATCAAAGCGTTTATTCCAACTCCGAGATGCTTGCACCAGTCCATAGATGGATCATTGGAGCTTGCACACTTTGTTAGCTCCTTTGGATCGATAAAACCTTCTGGTTGCATCATATACAACTCTTCTTCCGTAAATCCATTCAGAATGCAGTCTTTACATCCATTTGCCAAATTTCATAATCATAAAATGCGGCAATTGCTAACATGATTCGGACGGACTTAAGCATCGCTACGGGTGAGAAGGTCTCATCGTAGTCAATCCCTTGAACTTGTCGAAAACCTTTTGCGACAAGTCGAGCTTTATAGACGATAACATTACCCGTCGTCGGTCTTCTTCTTGAAGATCCATTTGTTTTCTATTGCTTGCCTACCCTCGGGCAAGTCAACCAAAGTCCATACTTTGTTTTCATACATGGATCCCATCTCGATTTCATGGCCTCAAGCCATTTTGCGAATCTGGGCTCACCATCGCTTCTTCATAGTTCGTAGGTTCATCATGATCTAGTAGCATGACTTCCGAACAGGATTTCCGTACCACTCAGTGCGGATCTTACTCGTTGATCTACGAGGTTCTGCAGTAACTTGATCTGAAGTTTCATGATCAACATCATCAACTTCCTCACTACTCGGTGTAGGTGTCTCAGAAACTGGTTTCTGCGACGAACTACTTTCAAGTAAGGGAGAAGGTACTATTACCTCATCAAGTTCCACTTTCCTCCCACTCACTTCTTTCGAGAGAAACTCCTTCTCTAGAAAGGATCCATCCTTAGCAACGAATGTCTTGCCTTCGGATCTGTGATAGAAGGTGTACCCAACTGTTTCCTTTGGGTATCCTATGAAGACACATTTTTCCGATTTGGGTTCGAGCTTATCAGGTTGAAGCTTTTTCACATAAGCATCGCATCCCCAAACTTTAAGAAAGCGACAACTTTGGTTTCTTGCTAAACCACAGTTCATAAGGTGTCGTCTCAACGGATTTCGACGGTGTTCTATTCGGTGTGAATCGGCTGTCTCTAGAGCATAACCCCAAAAGCGATAGCGGTAAATCTGTAAGAGACATCATAGATCGCACCATATCTAGTAAAGTGCGATTCTGACGTTCGGACACATCATTACGTTGTGGTGTTCGGGTGGCGTGAGTTGCTAAACTATTCCGCATTGTTTCAAATGTAGACCAAACTCGTAACTCAAATATTCACCTCCACGATCGATCGTAGAAACTTAATTTTCTTGTTACGATGATTTTCAACTTCACTCTGAAATTCTTTGAACTTTTCAAACGTTTCAGACTTATGTTTCATTAAGTAGATATACCCGTATCTGCTTAAGTCATCTGTGAAGGTGAGAAAATAACGATATCCGCCACGAGCCTCAACATTCATCGGACCACATACATCTGTATGTATGATTTCCAACAAATCTGTTGCTCTCTCAATAGTACCGGAGAACGGTGTTCTAGTCATCTTGCCCAAGAGGCACGGTTCGCAAGTGCCAAGTGATTCATAATCAAGTGACTCCAAAAGTCCATCAGTATGGAGTTTCTTCATGCGCTTTACACCGATATGACCTAAACGGCAGTGCCACAAATAAGTTGCACTATCATTATCAACTCTGCATCTTTTGGTTTCAACATTGTGAATATGTGTATCACTACTATCGAGATTCATAAGAAATAGACCACTCCTCAAGGGTGCATGACCATAAAAGATATTACTCATATAAATAGAACAACCATTATTCTCTGATTTAAATGAATAACCGTCTCGCATCAAACAAGATCCAGATATAATGTTCATGCTCAACGCAGCACCAAATAACAATTATTTAGGTCTAAAACTAATCCCGAAGGTAGATGTAGAGGTAGCGTGCCGACCGCGATCACATCGACTTTGGAACCATTTCCCACGCCGCATCGTCACCTCGTCCTTTCCGGTGTTAAGCAATCCGTAGTCCCTGCTTTGAGTTGCAAATATTAGCAAGAACCAGTATCAAATACCAGTGCTCTGCGAGCTCTAGTAAGGTACACATCAATAACATGTATATCACATATACCTTTGTTCACCTTGCCATCCTTCTTATCCGCCAAATACTTGGGGCAGTTCCGCTTCCAGTGACCAGTCTGCTTGCAGTAGAAGCACTCAGTTTCAGGTTTAGGGCCAGACTTGGGTTTCTTCTCTTGAGCAGCAACTTGCTTGCTGTTCTTCTTGAGATTCCCCTTCTTCTTCCCTTTGCCTTTCTTCTTGAAACTAGTGGTCTTATTGACCATCAACACTTGATGCTCCTTCTTGATTTCTACCTCCGCAGCCTTTAGCATTGCGAAGAGCTCAGGTATAGTCTTTACTAACCCTTGCATATTATAGTTCATCACGAAGCCTTTGTAGCTTGGTGGCAGTGATTGGAGAATTCTGTCAATGACACAATCATCCGGAAGATTAACTCCCAATTGTGTCAAGTGATTGTAGTACCCGGACATTACGAGTATATGCTCACTAATGAACTGTTCTCCTCCATCTTGCAGCTATAGAACTTATTGGAGACTTCATATCTCTCAATCCGGGCATTCTGTTGGAATATTAACTTCAACTCTGGAACATCTCATATGCTCCATGACGTTCAAAACGTCGTTGAAGTCCCGGTTCTAAGCCGTAAAGCATGGCACCTCGAACTATAGAGTAGTCATCGCTTTGCTCGCCAGACGTTCACAACATCTGGCGTTGCTCGAAGCAGCGCCTGTCACCTAGCGGTGCATCCGGGGCGTAGCTCTTACGTGCAGCAATGAGGATGATCCTCAAGTTACGGACCCAGTCCGTGTAATTGCTACCATCATCTTTCAACTTTGCTTTCTCAAGGAACGCATTAAAATTCAACGGAACAACAAAGACGAGCCATCTATCTACAATCAAACATAAACAAGCAAGATACTATCGGTACTAAGTTCATGATAAATTTAAGTTCAATTAATCATATTACTTAAGAACTCCCACTTAGAAAAACATCTCTCTAGTCATCTAAGTGATCACGTGATCCAAATCAACTAAACCATAACCGATCATCACGTGAAGCGGAGTAGTTTTCAATGGTGAACATCTTATGTTGATCATATCTACTATATGATTCACGCTCGACCTTCGGTCTCCGTGTTCGAGGCCATATCTGCATATGCTAGGCTCGTCAAGTATAACCCGAGTATTCTGCGTGTGCAAAACTGGCTTGCACCCGTTGTAGATGGACGAGAGCTTATCACACCCGATCATCACGTGGTGTGCAGGCACGACGAACTTTGGCAACGGTGCATACTCGGGGAGAACACTTCTTGATAATTTAGTGAGAGATCATCTTATAATGCTACCGTCAATCAAAGCAAGATAAGATGCATAAAAGGATAAACATCACATGCAAATCAATATAAGTGATATGATATGGTCATCATCATCTTGTGCTTCATGATCTCCATCTTGTTGCACCACCATGATCACCATCGTCACCGGCGCGACACCATGATCTTCATCGCAGCATCGTTGTCGTCTCGCCAAACTTATGCTACTACGACTATCGCTACCGCTTAGTGATAAAGTAAAGCATTACAGGCGATTGCATTGCATACAATAAGCGACAACCATATGGCTCCAGCCGGTTGCCGATAACCGGTTACAAAACATGATCATCTCATACAATAAAATATAGCATCACGTCTTGACCATATCACATCACAACATGCCCTGCAAAAACAAGTTAGACGTCCTCTACTTTGTTGTTGCAAATTTTACGTGGCTGCTACGGGCTTAAGCAAGATCCAGTCTCACCTACGCATCAAAACCACAACGATACTTCGTCAAATAGACTCCGTTTTAACCTTCTTCAAGGACCGGGCGTAGCCACACTTGGTTCAACTAAAGTGAGAGAGACAGGCACCCACCAGTCACCTTTAAGCAACGAGTGCTCGCAGCGGTGAAACCAGTCTCGCGTAAGCGTACGCGTAATGTCGGTCTGGGCCGCTTCATCTCACAATACCGCTGAACCAAAGTATGACATGCTGGTAGGTAGTATGACTTGTATCGCCCACAACTCACTTGTGTTCTACTCGTGCAAAACATCAAACCATAAAAACCTAGGCTCGGATGCCTTTGTTGGGGAGCGTAGTAATTTCAAAAATTTTCCCACGCACACGCAAGATCATGGTGATGCATAGCAGCGAGAGGGAGAGTGTTGTCTACATACCCTTGTAGACCCGAGCGGAAGCGATCACAGCGTAGAGGAAGTAGTCGACGTTCTCCTCGCGATCCGACCGATCCGGCGCCGTTACTCCGGCGCCCCGAGTTCTTGACACACGTACAGCTCGATGGCGTCCCTCGTACTCGATCCAGCCGAGTGTCGAGGAGAGTTCCGTCAACCGACGGCGTGGTGGACGATCTTGATGTTTCACCGGCGCGAGGCTTCGCCTAAGCTTGACGGTATGACCGAGGTGGAATATGGTGGAGGGGCACCGCACACGGCTAAGAGCGATCTCACGATCAACTTGTGTGTTCCAAGGTGCCCCTGCCCCGTATATAAAGGAGGGAGGGAGGCCGGCCGGCCTAGAGGAGGCGCGGGAGGAGTCCTACTCCTACAGGAGTAGGACTCCCCCTTCCTAGTTGGAATAGGATTGGGGAGGAAAGAGGAAAGGCGCGCCCCCTCCTGTCCTATTCGGACTGGGGGGGGCGCTGCCACCTCCTGGCCGGCCCTCCTCTTCTCCTCGAGGCCCACCGAGGCCCATTTACTTCCGGGGTTCGGTAACCTCCGGTACTCGATAAATTCCGTTTTAGCCGGAACCATTCGAACTCCAAACATAGGCTTCCAATATATCAATCTTTATGTCTCGACCATTCCGAGACTCCTCGTCATGTCCGTGATCACATCCGGGACTCCGAACTCCTTCGGTACATCAAAATATATAAACTCATAATAACAGTCATCGAAACCTTAAGCGTGCGGACCCTACGGTTCGAGAACAATGTAGACATGACCTAGAACTATTCACGGTCAATAACCAACAGCGGGACCTGGATGCCCATATTGGTTCCTACATATTCTACGAAGATCTTTATCGGTCGGACCGCATAACAACATCGTTGTTCCTTTGTCATCGGTATGTTACTTGCCCGAGATTCGATCGTCGGTATCCAATACCTAGTTCAATCTCGTTACCGCAAGTCTCTTTACTCGTTCCGTAATACATCATCTCACAACTAACTCATTAGTTGTAGTGCTTGCAAGGCTTAAGTGATGTGCATTACCGAGAGGGCCAGAGATACCTCTCCGACAATCGGAGTGACAAAACCTAATCTCGAAATCGTCAACCCAACATTTGCCTTTGGAGACACCTGTAGTACTCCTTTATAATCACCCGATTCGTTGTGGACGTTTGGTAGCACCAAAGTGTTCCTCCGTAAGCGGAGTTGCATAATCTCATAGTTACAGGAACATGTATATGTCATGGATAAAAGCAGTAGCAACATACTAAACGATCGTGTGCTAAGCTAAGGGAATGGGTCATGTCAATCAGATCATTCTACTAATGATGTGACCTCGTTAATCAAATAACAACTCTTTGTTCATGGTCAGGAAACATAACCATCTTTGATTAACAAGCCAGTCTAGTAGAGGCATACTAGTGACATATTGTTTTGTCTATGCATTCACACATGTATCATGTTTCCGGTTAATACAATTCTAGCATGAATGATAAACATTTATCATGAAATAAGGAAATAAATAATAACTTTATTATTGCCTCTAGGGCATATTTCCTTCAAAATTCAAACCTTTTGATTTCAAAAATATCTGGAAAACATGCAAGTATACAAGGATCAAATGCATATGTGTGTAAAATCTCAGAATGAAATGCCTTGAAATGTGACCTGTACAAAAAAAATTGATGGACTTTGAGGATGAATAGTATCATGTGCTGAAAAGCCCCGGATTTTTTTTTGACACAACCCTCATTTCAACATATTTTGTTCTGAAAATTTACATACATGTACATTATTAAGCCCCATGTAAGTTCGTATTTTATTCAGAATTTTCCGTAAATTAAAAAAATGAATTTTGAATTTGGCAAATGAAGGCCTCCATGAAGCTCGGCCTCCTAAAGCTTTCGTATATACACGAGTCGGGCATTTTGGTCACAGGGCTCCATGGAGCCAAAAAAAAGGAACTAGTACGCAGCCGATGCATGCCAGCCGAACACTGCACGATCCTTGATCTAGCGGCCGGCCTGCACTTTGTTCAACGCAGGTACGGTTGGATCAGTACTATCGTGCACAAATCGTCCAAGGCATTGTGATGTCGGCAAATTTAGTTTGCAACCACGGTAATTTTTCGACCAATAAATAAACTGAGACGAATATGCCATGTTTGTCAACTAAACTTGCCATCCTCGACGAACATAATTTGCCATGAAAAAAGTTTAATTTGTCATACCTAAAAATCTAACATTTGCTGGATTTTAGGGTTCTTTAATCAAGCAGACTGGCCAGTGGCAGGAACCAATCATGTGGTATATTGGTGAGGCATTGGTCAGGTGGACCTAACATATCCATCTTCCACATGCACATCCACCCCACATATTTTTAGTAGGCCTTGCCATTTGACTTGACCTTGTGTGTGTGTCGCCTGGGCAGACCCGACAAGGATCAATTGTCATGTCCGGGCAACCGGGCCGGCGTACGTTGATATGCAACGACAATACTGTCTGCGATGCACAGCTC
Organism: Aegilops speltoides; assembly: GCA_021437245.1. Taxonomy (NCBI): domain Eukaryota; kingdom Viridiplantae; phylum Streptophyta; class Magnoliopsida; order Poales; family Poaceae; genus Aegilops; species Aegilops speltoides. The sequence goes on from CM038144.1 coordinate 486,180,966, forward strand.
GCGGCCAAATTTCAGCGTTCCAGAGCATGGGAACCAAAGCGCACCCTTCCGTCGTACACATCCAGATAAACCCATACCCATTGATCGACATCTAAATGCCAAGTGCATTGGTGGTAATGGCAGCATGTGCTTATTTCGGCCAATGGATCCATCCCTGCAGGTTGCAGCCAACAGAAGTGTAGTGGGCCCTCTCGTATCCTAGATCAAACTTTGGTCATATGTAAAACAAACAAAATATACATTGCTATATGATACAAAAAGTATATTGTTTGATTTGAATTTGAAAAGGTTTCCCACAGTATAATTAAATTTATAACATAGTTGACATTTTCATAATTAAATTTATGATCGAACTTTTCATTTTTAGTTTCAAACTATCAAAAGAGCCCGTGTGTTGCAACGGGGAGAAAATAACACATGCTATTGACCCAATAACCATGACTCAAGACATTAACATGTCCACGTCTCTTATTTTCATATTTTTTTTAGAAAAAGGAGGATGACCCCCGGCCTCTGCATCTGGGAGATGCATACGGCCATTTTATTGATTATTCTTGAGGACCTTACAAAGTATAACAACAATATGCCTGAATCCGCCATCCTGGCAGCATCTGCCGCTACCCCAATCCAAATGATGAAGGGGTGCAAGCTGGGCCACATACCCATACCTCTCACCTAAGCCTAATTAACATCCAAAGCCGGAGGCCCCAACCGAGCCATCTGCCGGGACTGGGGCTCAAACCGGTCTAACACACTCACAAGTGTCGTCGCTGCCATCTTCCACTGGTCATCTTCAGAGCAGATTGAGGTGACAACCTTGGCATGTCCTCCGTCATCGACGCCATCATGACGCCAAAGGATGACTTCCACCTACGCGAGCCTTGGCAGGTCCTCCGCCATTGACGCCACCACGACGCCAGCCGACGACCTGCACCTATGCGACTCCATCTCCAAGCAACGATAAACATGTACTGCGGGTCAAGTTAAATAAATAGAGGATTTTTTCTTTTATAAAATGACGCGACGGTGAACTGACAGAAGCATTTCGTGCTTTATTAGTAAAAAAAATATAAAAAAGTCAATTGGTATGGATATAGATATGGAGATATAGATATAGAGGTAGAGATATAGATATAGATATATATAGATGGACATGGATATGGATATAGACGAAGAGGATATGCCCGGACGGAAAAACGTTGCGATGAATGTCACAGTTGGGCGGCGCATTGACGGAAAGTAGCGGCAGCGATCGGCCACGGACACGCCCCACACGTCCTTCCGACCGAGGTAATTCGCACGGTCGCCCCGCAGTCAATGTCATCAAATCATCGGGGAGAAGAATTAAATTAGCTCCGTCCGTCGCAGCGTACTTGGGCTTGGGCACGAGCGAGGTCCCCGAGCTTTATATAACTCTGGCCGGCGCCATTAACTTCCTCACCTCCGTCCACAGCCACGCTCTCCCTTGCTCTCTGGCAAGCTAGCAGCGGGCTAGCTCTGCGGCCGTGCAGTGAGTCGATCAAGAAGATAGACGTGCGCCGCGGACGCGGTGGCCGGCCGGTTGGGGTGGCCAAGAGTGGAGGCCGAAGATGCTGCAGGCGGCTAGGTACTTGCTGGGCTCCCCGGGCGCCAGCGGGTTCGGCTCCAAGTCCACCGCCGAGGAGGTCACGGCCGACTGCCCCGACCTCGGCTCGCTCACCGCCATCATCACCGGCGCCACGTCGGGGATCGGGGCGGAGACGGCCCAGGTGCTGGCCAAGCGCGGGGCGAGGGTGGTCATGCCGGCGCGGAGCGTCAAGGCGGCCGAGGACATGCGCGGGCGCATCCTGGGCGAGTTCCCTGCGCCGATGTCCTCGTGCTGCACCTCGACCTCAGCTCGCTCGCCTCCGTCCGGGCCTTCGCCAGCCGCTTCCTCTCCTCGGCCTGCCCCTCCACCTCCTCATCAACAACGCCGGCAAGTTCTCGCACGGCCAGCTCGCGCTGTCCGAGGACGGCGTCGAGATGACCTTCGCCACCAACTACCTCGGCCATTTCCTGCTGACGAAGCTCCTTCTGGGGAGGATGCTGGAGACGGCGGCGGCCACGGGGGTGCAGGGCCGCATCGTGAACGTGTCGTCGAGCGTGCACGGCTGGTTTTCCGGCGACTGGGCCGACTACCTCCAGCTCGTCACCCGCCGCAAGATGTAAGCATCGCATCGCATCTTTCATCGATCCTTCACCTAACTCTGTCGACTGACAGTAAGCACCATTAGTTAGTTTTATTATCCTCACCTGATCGATCGCCATTGTTTAGTCTGCCGCTAATCAAGCTTGGCATGTGCATGTGCACGTACGTGCGTCCAGACCCTACGACGCGACGCAGGCCTACGCGGTGTCCAAGCTCGCCAACGTGCTGCACACCAAGGAGCTCGCCGCCCGCCTGCAGGACATGGGCGCGGACGTGACCGTGAACTGCGTGCACCCGGGCATCGTCAGGACGCGCCTCAACCGCGACCGAGAGGGCCTCATCACAGATCTCGTCTTCCTGCTGCTCTCCAAGCTGCTCAAGACCATCCCACAGGTCGCTGCTCTCATCTGTGTTACCATATGCAGACTGTCATCGCTGCACTCTGTTCTGCGCCTTGCCCCGCCTGCCGGCGCCGCGCCGGAGGCGAAGGCTCTGCTTTCCGCAGTTAATGCGCCGCTCGCCGCTCCTTGCTGACGAAACATAGTGTCCTCTCTCTCTTCTCGCGTGCAGGCTGCGGCGACCACGTGCTACGCGGCGGTGCACCCGAGGCTGGCCGGCGTGTCCGGCCGCTACTTCTCCGACTGCAACGAGGCGCTGCCGTCGCCGGCCGCCGCAAGCCGCCGCGAGGCCGCGCGGCTCTGGCAGGCGTCCGAGGACATGATCAGCGGCTCGAGTCAACAGGGATGCACCACAAGGACAGGAACATCTGAGCATCCGACTGCTTGGTGTCCATCAACCGTGTAAACATATTCCTCCCGTGGTTTCTTCTGGCTCTGCTTCAAGCCAGGATGTAGTATAACATGCATATATTCATATTTTAGGAGTAGTAAGCAGTAGGCAATCAGTGATCGTGTTTGTCACAGAGTGAAGATCATCTACTGTATAAGAAAGAGCTCGGACTGTGAGATCCATGTGTACTACATACATACGGTATTATAGTGGTACATCTTGTTGTATTTTTTTAATTTTAGAAAAGGAGGATGACCCCGCCTCCGCATCTGGGCGAAGCATACGACCACTTTATTAATTATTCTCAGAAGACCTTACAAAGTCATACAACAGCAAGACTAAAGCCACCGTCTAAGCAACAACTGTCGCTACATCTATCCAATCGATGAGGGGGCGTTGATAGTCTAGGCCTAATACCAAACAGACATCGCAACCAAACCTAAACATCTAAAACCTGAGGTCCTAACCAGGACGTCTGCTGGGTATGGGGCACCTACCAGTCCGGCGCACTCCTCAACCAGGACGCATGCCAGGTATGAGGCCGCTGCAGCCACCTGCCACCAATCCATCTTCGGAGTTGTACCATTGCATCTACCTTGAACGGTCTAGCTACCGTCGATGCCACCACGACGCCAGACAGCTACCTCCTCCTGCGCGAGTCCATCTCCGTGCATCAGACGCCGAGACCCACCGTCGATGATACTGTTGATGCCACACCCCCTCCACCTACATGCCATCTCGCGTCGACTCCGAACTACCAGCAACTCCACCATCCTGAGCAGTCCTCACCCGACGCCTTCAGGGAGGAACACGACACCAAAGTGCCATCGTTGCCCAAACAGAGGAACAAAGGCTTTTGCCTGCGCTCATGGCAGAGGTGGGGGGCGTATGATCCACACCGAAGCCTCCAAGAAGGTAATCGGTGCCTAGGGCGTCGAATTTCGTGCGGCCGCCACGCCGGCCTGGAGTTTCCCCCGGATCCATGCCCTCCCGCCAGCTCCGTCCAGACAATATTGGCGTCGACCGTAGTCGCTACCATAGCCAGCACGAACCGGAGTACATCGAGTCGGAGACGACGCCTCCGATGGAACTCCGGGCGGCCACCGAGGAGCCGCCGTAGCGCCGCCGCGTCCACGCCGCCCACGCAGCCGTGGAAGGCCCCCATCTGCACCCGCTGGTGCCGCCCGCCAAGCGAGCCGCACGCGCCACCGATCGAGCCGCCGCCCGAGATCCTCGCGCCGCCGAGGCACCGCGGTCGGATCTGGCAAATCGACCACGGCCACCATAGCGCGCCCAACGGCCCCCACGCGACCACCGGGAAGCAGCTGCTGCGTCGCCCTTGAGCCCTCGCCCGGCGCGCGTCGCCGCCAACGCGCCGCCAATCGCCGCTGAACGCCACCAGCGCGGTCAGGCCGCTGCGGGAGGAGAGATCCCGCCGCCGCCGCCAACCGGGCTTTGCCCGGAGTCGCGCCCCGGCGGCGGCGGGCAGGAGAGGTGGGAGAGAGGGCCGAGGGCTTGGCGGCGCTAGGGTTCTCCCCTGGTCGCCGCGCGGGGGCGACCCAGGGTACATCTTGTTGTATATATACATTAGACTTGGGTTGGTGACATGAATACTGTATTTCACTAGTAGTAGTACTATTTGCAACCAAACTCATGTATTCTGTCAGTGAGATTCCTGTATACACATACAGTATGCTTGTAGCTTGGGCTGTTTATGTCAGAGAAGTGAGACATGCCACAGTGTCTCACGCACGCACGCACGCACGCTGTGCAACTTCTTCTATCGTATCGTATCTACTCCTATCTCACAGTCGCGTGCTGGCACAAGGTGGTGATGATACGTGCGTGCGTGCGTGCGTGCGTGCATGGGCCAACATAACAGAAGCGCTGAATTGTTTGTCTCGTTCGATTGGACTCGTCGACGGGCGACTCCATATGCGCCCGATGCCTGTCGAAAGGCACCCGAGATGATTGCGCCCGTGGACGGCCGGCCGGCCGTTGTACGTCGCCGTGGGGGCGCTGCAAAAGGAAAGGAAGGGGTGTCCTTTGCCGTTTTCCCTTGGGAGTTGGACGCTTCCTTGAACAGGGCTGGCTTGGAGGGTCGCCTTCTTTCTCCTGTGACATGGCTACTTCCTGTCTCTCGATGATTGCGGATCAAGGAACGGTGACCGGGCACAAGGTTTTCCATTTCTTTCTCATGATGCGATGGATCATAACGTTCCACCGTAAATGGGTAACGCAGTTCTCTGTGGGACTGAAAGTAGGTGCTGTTCCTCTTCCATCTATCAGAATGAGGGCTCGTGTCACATTGATATCCCTTTTACTCGGCGATGCCATCATTGGTTCAGATGCTCGTGCTATGTGATCACAAGAAGGTTTACAAGTCAATTTCCCAACATCAGAAATCATGAATAGTACAGTATACTTTAACAACATCAGAAAGATAAACAACAGGGCCCTATAAAGCATTTGTGTAAGAGGAGCTAAAAGAAGAAGAAAAGAAAATCCCTATTTATCCATAGAACTACAAGGATATATAACAAATTGGACCGAGGTTTAATTTTTCATTTTTTTTTCTTTAGCCAATATTGGATCTCCAATAGTCTAACGTATGTACGTCCAGGATTACTATTTGTATTTAAATTTTATACTATTTCAAACTAGGTTCCCTTATTTCCAACAAAGAATTAAGGAATAATCTCTTGGAACTTCATTCACAAAAAACTTATTAGAACTTCGTCAGAGGGGTTAGTATAAATAATATTATGTCCTAATAATGTCTTGCTGTAATACTATTGAGAAAAAAAATTATCCATCATTAGCTATTGTAAACTACACAATTCTAGCACCATCACACAAAATGGGAACAATATATTTGCAAACATAGCCAGTTTACGAGAACTATAACAACAATCTGTCAAAACAGTGACTCTATAAAGATGCAGATGGCACTTATACTTATGTAACTCCATCAATTCGTGAATTTATCATCTTCTGTCGAATTGATATATTTTTTTAGTGACAAAAAAACTTCTGTTCCAGCACATGACACACTTGCAATTTCAAACATGCTAAAGGTAAATCTTGGCACTTTATTTATGGTATGCCGATTTTATACAAGGGATAATTATTCTTATTTGAGAAGCTTCCTTGAAAAGATTTACATTGTTTCCATGGACATGAAGCAAATGTTCAAGGTGCACTCCCAATTTATGTGCAGGTTTAGGGAAGTTTTGGGCAATAGCTGGTACCCAACCAACTTCCCTGGTTGGCACCAATTGTTGCCTAATTGCTCGGGTCAAGTTCGCGGAATGTTGTGGGTGAATTTTGAAACCCTGGTTTGGAACCTGTGATGCGATAAGAATAAACTAGTCATATAACATATTTCCCGTTCCAGGGATATTGATGTAGTTTACAAACTCTGCGGATTCTTGTAGGTTTGGAGTCTCTCTCCATGCGGCGGGATAAAATGGCCATTGATGAGTTGACGAGGAAGCACAAGGAAGTGGCAGGCCGACTGCTTATGATCATTTACCCTCCTTGAGGCATTGCTTTCTTTCTTTTGCAGGCTTGTTTGTTGTTGCCCCAAGCTCGTATAGTATAGAGTTTGTTGTTTATTTTCTTGTTGTGTACCCTTATTGTTGTTCTTGTGGACCTCCGTTTCGGTTGGATGTTGGATGTATTCGGTCATGGCTGTATTTATAAAGCGGGGCGAGAAGCCTTTTTTGGTGCTAAACATGTGTGACTTATTTGAGTACCGCAAGCACTTGCATGTTATATTAGCTAGGAATTTGTCATGTGAACTTATTGACGCATGCAGAACCAACATGTGTGCAACTTGACAACTTGTAACACAGTCATCCAGCCAAGGTTTTCTAGATGCGGTTGACTACTAAATGATCCTTGAGAACAGAGATCGATGTCAACTAACAAGTGAAAAAGTTTTCCTAAAAGAAGTCCAGTTACCGATCAAGTAGTGGTCAAACAGTTGGTGGTGAGAACACAAGGGTGATTTATTTTTGTAAGGTTGAGTGTGGCCGAAATTTAGAGTTGGTGTAGGGAATCAACCTGACGAGGCAATTAGGTGAGTTTCTTGTCCGTTTTTGGAATAAAGAACTCATCGGATACATGCAAAGGATGAAAGATCGAATTAAGCAAATGAATACTAGTAGTAGGTTGGGCATCTTAGTTTGACATACTGATATGAAGACAAGGGCTATGGAACCAAAGTAAAAGTTACATAATCGAGCATTATGCAGACAGTTTCCCTGATTCTCTCACCTTGTCTATCGATATCTTTGTACACAAAACACAAGGGCTTTTAGATATATCAGACGTTGAAACTGCAGATAATATTATATTCATTTAGGGCTTCTTTGATTCAAAGGATCCTTGAAGAAATTTTGGAGGATTGTAGTCCTCATGATTTTTTTTTTATTCTTGTTTGATTCGTAGGATTACAATTGATAGGAAACTTTCATCCACTCCAACCTCATGTGTAGAACACTACAATGATGCTCGATCATTAAAAGTCACGGCAAGTTAGCTAGGTTCCTGCCAATCTAATGTTCAGTTCTTGCAAATCTAATCTTCAGCTATAACAAATGACTGAAATGGTGGTTCTTTACTTCAGCTGGCTATTTGAGCAATTCAGCCAGCAATAATTGTCACGATGATTTAGCAGGGATCAGTCAGATGCAAACATCAGAACACCATTTTGACAGTTGACCTAGGTGAGCAATTTTATGAGCAGCTACCTGAGTACTCGTACATTACAAATTCAAAAGTGATCCCTGGTGAAAAAACATGCCCTTTTTATGCTCCTGTATCATCAAACTTCCCGTACAATCCAGCTTCTTGCCTTCTTCCACACGATTCTCCCAAGTTCAAGTGTACTACTGGTCTACTACTTCCTGACCAAGTCTAGGTACCTTGTGAAACCCTATCAGTTTTGTCAAGTGATGGGTATAGATCAATAATTTACTTGATCTTGAGAGCTAGGCACGATATAGGTGTCGAGTGCGTGATCTCTTGATTGAAAGAATCCCAAGATCTTTGCTCCTTTGACCAGAGCACACACAATTTTAACTATTATATATTTCTCGAATGACGAATGTAACAGTAATCCCAAACACAGGAGCAGTTGTTTAACTATGTGTGAGTCCAAGCGAAAACGACACGCGCATGGAGACCACCGCTTTTGATTTGGCAAGTGCGTGTCCGAGCTAATCGCATGCATGCAAGAGCTACCTAGTTCCATGCACGCACGCACCGTAGTTCTTTTTGTTGTTGTGGGGCAAGGGTTGATCAACACTCGGTCATGCACATGTAATCCCTACCGATGCTAGCTAATTGTCCATTGGTATTTGATTAATCCAGGACCCAAAAGCTGGCTCGATCGGTGAGTTGTTGAATCTCTCGTCTTTGACACACGGATTAGCTAATGAGTGTCGTGAATAAAACAAAAATTAGCTAGTGAGTAGAGTAGCACGTCTGTTTTCACATTGACCGCTCTCGTTTTCTCGGAGTATAGCTTTGCACGCGTGCGTCTTGTAAATTCGTACTCGAGTGCAAAAGGTGTCCCAGAAAAAGTGCACAGGTCAAAAAGGAAGAAGCACCAAATATACATACAACTTCAATGGATGCCTGCTAAGAATTATTATTTTTTTGCAAGGAAAACTGTCAATCTATTCATCAACTGTCAAGTTAGTGTAAAGAACACAAAAATAAAAAATACATTCAGATCAGTGCGCCACCTAATGACAACTACAAGAACTGGGATGACGGCGGCGGCGCGTTTTTGGTCGCCTACTAAGGGCATCTCCAGCCGTTGGCCCCCCCAGGAGGCGTTTATTTCGCCGCCTGGGGGGCTGCCGGCGAAGATTTAGACCCTGGGACGAAATTTTTCCCAGCCGTCCTCCCACCCAAGACGCATTTCGAGGACGCGTGGCGGCACCGCAGCTCGACACCGTCTCCAGCACCATCGAGGAGAGGAGGGAGGAGGAAGGAGGAGGAAGGGGCGCTGGCGCGCCAGCGCCGCCAGCGCCATCCCAGCGCCCTCCGTGGCCGGAGCCGCGAGGACGGAGAGGAGGAGGAGGAGGAAGGCGCTGGCCATGCCCGTGCCTGCCAGCGCCTTGCCTTGCGCGCGCCCTCCGTGGCGGCGTCGGCGAGGACGGAGAGGAGGAGGAGGAAGGAAGGCGCCTGCACGCGCCATGGGCTCGCGCCCGCGCTGCTGCTGCTTCGCGCCCGTGGCGCGCGCTTCGCGCTCGTGCTCGACCGCGCGCCCTCCTGACCGCCGCAGACGAGGATGGAGAGGAGGAGGAGAAGGGGTGGGGGTGTGCGGCCACGCCCGGCCAGCCAGCCGCCCCGCCGCCGCCTGCTGCTGGGTCGTCGTGGCCACAAGTGCCAGCCCGCTTCGCGGTAGCGCCCTCGCGCTTCGCCCGTCGCGCCAGCGCCGTCCTCCTCGCGTGGCGCCGCCCCCGCTTCGCTTCATGGGCGGCCTGAGGAGTTCGGGCTGCCGCTGCTGCTCACGCCCCGGTCGTCAGACCCGCGCACGCTCTCAGCCGGGGAGGAGCTCATGGACGGCTGCGACCCAGCCGCGCTCGAGAGGACACGGGCATGGGAGAGGAGAGAGGGTGAGAGGGGCCCAGATAAGATAAGAGGAGAAAGGGAGGTGGGAGGCTGAGGGTGGGCCAGTTGCATGCAAAAGCTAGCGCCGGTGTTCCCAGCTCGCCCCCAGCGCGCCGGGTTCCGGTTGAGAGCGCCGGCACTAACTTTGCCCAAATCCGACGCAAATCAAGGCTATGGGGGTGTGACTGGGAGATTTTTTTACCGCCGGCATGCAAAAAGTGGCTTGGGGAGGCGTCTTGGGGGCCCTAGTGGAGATGCCCTAAGCTGCTTAGCTACTCTACTCTACCGTCCGTAGGAGTTTTCATTTTCATGGGTGCTGCGTACTGTGCGCGTGTCTGTGCCATGCAGTGGCGGCTCCAGGAAATGAAGGTTGGGTATTCATTCAAATATTTTTTTTGCTCTAAATGTAATATATGAACCAGATAACACAACACTAACAATATATGAACAAAACAACACTAGCATAACCATAATAGCAATATTTCAATGTACCAGGCCATAACGACATGAATACATAAGTACCTTTTGATTGATAAAGTGATGATATCCTTCTTACAATATAACTTTGCGGTCACCTTTTTGGAAGAGATTGATGACATCTTCATCCTTCACTTGATTGAAAAGTTCTCTCTCAACAAATGTAACCAAACAATTGTTCAAATATTCATCACCCATTTTGCTCCTTAGCTTATTCTTCACATGGCTCATGGAAGAGAATACCCTTTCAACACTAGCAGTAGCTACTGGCAGAATCAATACCAACTTAAGAAGCTTGTAAACAATATGATATTGTTCATGCTTGTTTGTCTCCACAAGCATAACTGAAAGTTGACACAGATTTTTTAGGTTTTGAAACCTTTCATCTCTACGCACATTAGTAACATACATGTTTAGTTGCCATGGAAGTCTTGCCAGTTCATCACTTGTAAAATCAGAAGTATAAAACTTTGTAGCAAGCCTAACCAACTTCTCTTGGTCATAAGCAGCAAATAGATGAAGTGGACAGAATGCTGCCATGCAAGAAAGTAGCTCTGTGTTTACCTCATCAAATCTGCCATTTAGCTCACTTATTTGCCTATCAATGACACCCACAAACATATCAACCTTGAAGCGGTGGTAATTGATCACACCATTACATAAACCCCTTCTAGGCGCCAGCGGAAAGTAAGGACCCTCCATATCAACAACTTTGATCTTATGCTTTGTACAAAAAGATGTGACCTTTGTGAGAAAATCATCCCATCCGGCATCGGTCCTCAAAGCCTCCAAGTAATACTTTGTGTCACGAACAAGCTCAATAGCATGAACAATATCTTCATCTTGCTTTTGCAAAGCTCTACACAACTCATCTGTGTATCCAAATATTTCTTGCATCAAGTGTGCCATGAAAACAAACTCAAATGATCGAAATATTGTCTCTATGGATAGACTCCCGAATTGATGTTTGTGGTGTAGTGAACCTATCATACTTCTCTTGAGCTTCAGCATGAGCACTACTAACCTCACCTTCATGTTTCTTCAATCTCGACTTCATGTTCCAGTTATTAAATCCCTTATTCACAAAAGCATCTCCACCGGGACATCTTGTTTTATCCTTGAACAAATAGCAAACGAAGCAGAAAGCTCTATGTTTTTCCACACTATACTCAATCCATGGAAATTCTTTAAACCAAGCACCGCAAAAGCGACGATCTTTCCCACTTTTATTTGTAAACTTGAATTTATGATTCTTTGGTTGACATGACCCCATCTCAATATATCTCCTTCTTACTCTATCTTGGTCATTGACATCATACATTGAGATGGGAATCCGCTTTCCAGGGTTGCCCGTCCCTGCTCGGCTGCTGCTGCTCCCTTCGAGCCGAACAGGAGGGGCGGACGGGGCAGGCGCCGCCCGCGCTGGTGGCGGGCGCCGCTGTGGTCGCCTCCTGCTTGGCTGCTGCTTCCTCCGAGCCGAAGAGGAGGGGCGGGCGTGGGGCTGGGCGCCGCCGGCACGGGGGGCGGGGCGCCGCCGCTAGTCCACATCTACCTCTGGCGGGCGGCGGCGCTGCGTGCGGGAACGCTGCGAGTGCGAGGAGGGGGCGAGACGTCCACGAAAGGCTGGAGGCGTCGGTGCAAACTGAGCGAACGAGAGATTTCGTGGGCTGTTTGTTTTGGGCTGACCGCTGAGACATGTATATAATTTTTTTTTCTTCCAAATCTTGGGTATTCCCGTGCATACACAGGCATACACCTGCCGCCGCCAGTGGTGCCATGCAAGGTTAACTCGCAAGTGGCATGGGTACAGTGCATTAACCCAGGGCAGTGAGGTGAAGACCAGGTGATGAAATGACGCATCACACACATCCGTAGACAACGGGAAGTTGGCCAACAGTGGAACCCCTCGTGCCAGGAGCGAGCAAACGATCGACAAGGTGACTGTCCGCGTCGACATGACGAGGCCGGACGTACGTCCGTGCATGCGAGTGCAACAGCGTAAAGAAGACGGCGATCGATGGACATGCGTACTTGCCGGCCCTGTGCATGTGCGGCACCACCCATGCAACATTCATGGCACACGGCCGGCGACCAAGTCCGTCGTGAACGGAAGGATAAGATGCACCGATGATGCAACCTTTCCTTCCGTCCTTCCGCCGGCGGGCCCATGGATTTTTATCCTGCTTGTCTCCTTCCTCATCCCAAGAAAGGCACGACCAACGAGGCACGCACGGAAGAAGTCGATCGAGAAGATGGACATAGACAGACATGGTACGTGGTGAGGCGATGTCACTAGACTCTGGCTCGTCGTGCCATGTCCGGACCACGGAGGAACCGGCTGGATGTCACTGCTGCCACAGATGCATCTAGAGCCAGCGAGACGCACGTTCAACATAGACAAGGAGCTCCGCTGCTGAGTTCCATGCACTTCTGCTCTCTCCGTTTCTAAATATAAGTCTTTATAGAGATTCTACTATGAACTACATATGGATGTATATATATACATTAGGTTTATTCATTTTGCTCCGTATGTGGTATATAATGAAATTCCTTCAAAGACTTATATTTAGAAACGGAGGGAGTACATGTGAAAAACAGTTTTGCTAGAACTCATCTAGATGAGATATAATTTGGTCTCATTCACCTTTTATAGCCATTGGATTTGATGCTATAAGATGCGTGTATGCTGACGTGGGTTGTATCTGTTCTTGTTTTCAAAGTGAATGAGACCAAATTATATCTCATCTAGATGAGTTCTAGGTACTCCCTGTGAAAAATGCTATATGTCCATCGTCCCAAGGAGTTGATGGATGGTGTGGTGGGAATGGAATTCATATATATTACCACGTCGTAAAACTGAATGGAAATCCTGCTAGTATCTAGTTTATGCTTACGATGCAACACAATTAACCCATAGCTATAGAAGCTACTGTACTTAGTACCCAGCATGTGCGGTGCGGGGTCACTAATTAAGGCGGGAACAAGGGAACATGGCGTTTGCGCGGTGTGTGGTCGATCGACGGGCATGGATGAGTCTCAGCCTATGCACTAAACTTGACGCCTGCACTCTCACATGCACGTCGCTCTTCGACCAAAACAACTTCTTGCATCCCGCACTCTTCATCCATGCGTCCATTAGCTAGCTATCCAGGAGAAGTGCATGGATGAACCCGGGTACATATGAACCCATTTTGAAAAACACATTTCTAAATGCAGAAAATCTGAAAAAAGTTGCACGTGTACGTCTCCATGTTTTATGTGCGTGCATAAAGTTTCATGAGAAAATAATTTCTTTTGTGGCCTGTGCAAGAAAGACAAAAAGTTATGTCATAAAACGCTATTTAGAAGCACTGAAATTTGTCTTTTTACGGAGGCAAACCGGAAAGACATTTTTTCACAAAACTTTGTGCGGCGCACACACATTTGCGAATATGTATGTATGCATTTTTTAATATATTTTTTGACATTTTAAAACATGCTTAGAATGCATTTTTTTTTCAAAAGTGGGTGCAGATGCCCCTGCGTTCAGGACGTGCCCACTCGCTATCCAGGGTCTAGGACGTGATTAAATTTGCACTAGCACGATGCCACAATGTTAACTTATGACATCCGTATTAGCTCACGGTAGCATCACTTGGGCCCGTTTCATAATCGCCGCTGTCGTTCGAGATCGAGCACCTGGTTTTATTTTACTACACACATTTTTCTTTTGCGGGGGGTATTTTACTGCACGTATTGACCGATACTCGTAGCTACTAGTGTCCTGGAGCAGTAGGGGCTAGGGGCTACTCTACTTTAGGGCACAAAATGGTGGTTCACTCACTTTGGATTCAATGCCCGTGCCGTGTCTGAAACCTGTCTGTCTTTGCTTAACACACATTTATGGATTAGTCTGCTGCCACAAACCGGTCGATCGATCAGGGGCGTCAGCGTGGCATCGATCAGGGGCGCAACAGGCCATAGTTATTCTCCTCCTCTTAGGCCAACTCCATCACGCGACCCTATCCTGTCCGGCTCCGTCCGTTTGGGGTAAAAGGGACAAAAGAGGCAGCCCAGGGCACGGCCTCAAACGGACAAATGTATGGATTCCGTCCGTTTTTGACCCATCCCGGCCCAACCTTGCGCTCGGTTTGGGGTGAAACGGACGCGCGCGGACGGCCGCGACGCACGCCCTTGTCCCCCCGTGGCCCGCCTGTCGGGGACACTATCAGTCCCTCTGCTCCCAACGCTTCACCCTCTCTCCCCGCCCCGCCCCGCCGCCGGCGCCGCCCCTATTCTCCGGCTGCCTCCTCACCGCGCAGCCCCCCACCGTCCATACCAAACCACGTCTCGACATGGCCGCCGTCACGACCGCGCTTTCGCCGTAGTTTTGGTCGTCTATCGGGGGAGGTTTGGCCGTCGCCGTCTTTTCCGGTGGCGGAGGGGACACGACTGCCGGTGACGGACCACGGTGGCGAGGCGATTCGGCGAGAGCTCCAGGCGCCAGATGGCGGCCGGCAACCACCTCTGCTGCGTCGAGGTGATCATCGCGGCCTCTTCGCCACCGCGACCGCAAGGTGTTCGACCTTTTGCCAACAAAGGTATGGACAGTGGAGACGAGTTTTTCTTCCATCACTTCCTTTGTTCATCGGACGATTCGTCGTCGGATGATGAAGATCTTGTGGTGGCTGCACTGGTCGTTCACGACCATATTCAATAGCAGCTTCCTCGGTACAGGGGGTCACTCCCTGGCCGTGATCCCAACCTGAACCACAACAGGGAGAGAGGCCACACCCTGCTCTATGCCGATTACTTTGCCAACACCCCGCTCTTCAAGCCGGATAAATTTCGTTGCCGTTTTCGTATGGCAAGGCATGTGTTCAATCGTATCCGAGAGGGAGTGGTTGCTCATGACCCATACTTCGAGTGCAAGACGGATGCCCTTGGCAAGCTTGGATTCTCCTCTTACCAGAAATGCACCGCGGCCATCCGCATACTTGCATATGGTATTCCAGGCGATCTGGTGGACGAGTATGTGCGTATGAATGAGACCACATGTATGATGTCAATGTACAAGTTTTTCCAGGCTGTGATCGAGGTGTTTGGCCCAGAGTACTTGAGGCAGCCAACTGCCGCTGATACAGAGAGATTGTTGGCGACCAACGCAGCTAGAGGCTTTCCAGGCATGCTTGGCTGCATAGATTGTATGCATTGGGAGTGGAAGAACTGTCCATTTTCTTGGCAGGGCCAGTACAAGGGGCATATTAACGGGGGCACTGTCATATTAGAAGCGGTGGCATCGCAAGATCTTTGGATATGGCATTCTTTCTTCGGCATGGCAGGTTCTCACAATGATATCAACATGCTGCAGCGTTCTCCAGTCTTCGCGAGGCTTGCAGAAGGCCACTCCCCACCTGTCAACTTTGAGATCAACGGCCACCAATACAACAAGGGATGCTATCTAGCAGATGGTATATATCCTCAGTGGTCAACTTTTGTGAAGACAATCTCGAAACCCCAAGGTGAGAAGAGAAAGAGATTTGTCCAAATGCAAGAGAGTGTTAGAAAGGATGTGGAACGTGCTTTTGGTGTGCTTCAATTCCTGTGGGGTATCGTTCGAAACCCTGCACTGTCATGGGATGAAAGGAAGCTTTGGGAGGTGATGACTGCTTGTGTGATCATGCACAACATGATCGCCGAGGACGAGCGTGATGAGAGTATCTTCGACCAAGGATTTGATTATCAAGGTGAAAATATTGAGCCCCTGCACCAAGACCCGGCCACATTTGAATAGTTTGTCCAATTCCACCGTGAGATGCGTGATTGGCACACTCATTTGAATATTCAAAATGACTTGGTTGAGCACGTCTGGGATCACATTGACAACCAATAGATGTATTGGTCCAATTTATGTTCAGTCAAGACAATTTCGATTTGGTTGTAAAACTGTTTTATTAAAGACAATTTCAATTGGGTTGTAAAACTATTTTAATTTTCAGACAAATATTTGGGTTGGAAACTAGTTTTGATGCAAATTTGGGCATTTTTGGCCCTGACGGACAGGATGGGGCAAATGAATGCGGCCGCGCGCTGGGCGCACGGCCACCGCATCCCAGGACAGGCCCGGACACGACCCAAAATCCCTACCCAAACGGACAGAAACCGGACAAAACGGACGTCCGTTTGGGGTCGCGCGGTGGAGTTGGCCTTATGATTCACAGGTTGGTCAGTCGGCCTGTCCGTTATTTGGCTGGCAGATCCTGCTGGTCCTGGTCTGCACCTTGGGCGTTTGGTCATTTTACACAGGTAAAATGATTCTTAAGGATATGGAACTCAATGCTTCTCCAGGACCGGATGGTTTTAATGTTGAGTTCTATTTAGCTACTTGGGACTGGATTGGAGATGAGGTAACTCAGCTTGTTATTAACTTTTATTTAACTGGAATTCTTCCTCCGCACATTAATGACACCAACATTGCTCTCATTCCTAAAAAGCTTGTTCCTCAAGTGCCTATGGACTACCGACTTATTAGTCTTTGTAATGTTGTTTATAAGATCATTGCCAAATCTCTTGCCAACAGGATTAAGCCTCACCTTCCTGGTTATATAGATCCTGCTCAACAAGCTTTTATCGAGGGTAGGAGAATTAGTGATAATATTATCATTGCCCAGGAAATTGCTCATTCTTTCTCCCTCAAATCTTGGAAACATGATGCCTTCATGCTTAAAATTGATCTTGCTAAAGCTTTTGATAGACTAGAATGGGACTTTATTGTTTCTGCGTTTGCTCGTAAAGGGCTGCATGGTCATTTCATTAATTTAGTTCATGCATGCATCTCTTCTCCCACGTTCTCTGTGCTAATCAATGGACAACCATCTCATAAGTTCAAAAGTTTTCGAGGGATTAGGCAGGGCTGTCCCATGTCTCCTTACTTGTTTGTTATTGCCATTAATGAACTTTCGATATCGCTTAATGAGGCTCTTCAGGCTAACCATTTGCAGGGTATTTCTCTTGGTCCAAACTACCCCTCTGTTCATTCTCTTCTATTTGCAGATGACTTATTGGTTTGTGGACAGGCTACTCTTCGAGAAGCTCAGACTATGGCTAATCTTATTCATCAATTTTGCAAGCTCTCTGGTCAAACTCCCAACTTGGGCAAATCTGCAATTCTTTTTAGCTCGCATGTTTCTCAAGCTACGATTCAAAGCATTAAGCAATTATTTCCTGTTTCTAATCTTGATGCTAATTTCACTCATCTTGGTCATCCACTTATTCTTCCTGCTAAAAATAGAGTGGCTGCTTACAACTTTGTGTTAGATAAATTTTTACATAAGCTGCCCTCTTACAAAGCTAATATGCTCTCTCATGCTGCTAGGCTTGAATTGATTCGATCAGTTTCTTTAGCTATTCCAGTCTATTACATGGCAAACATCTTGTTTTCTAAGAAATTCACTGCCAAGCTCACGGCTGTTATTAGAAATTTCTGGTGGACAGGTGTTAGAGAGACTGACTCAAAGAAAAGTCTCTGCCTTAGGGCATGGAAGGATATTTGTAGTTCTAAGGGAGAAGGTGGCTTGGGCATCAGGAATCTAAAAGCCATTAATGAAAGTCTCATCCTCACAGCTGCTTGGAGGTTAGCCAATGCTCCTTCTTCTCATTTGTACCTTGTGATAAAGGCTAAGTACTTTCCTGATACTTCAATTTGGAGAGCCACTACTACCCCACCTAAATCTGCTTTCTGGGCCTCTATCTTGAAAATGTTGCCTAAACTAAGAGATCATGCTTTTATCAACTCACTCAGGGTAACATTTCTTTGTGGAGCATGCCTTGGTGTAATCTTTGGTATTCTATTTATGATCATCTTGTTCCACAACAAGCTGGTTATGTTTACCCGTCTCATGTGAAAGATCTTTGGCTTCCTGGTTTGAAAAGCTGGAATCATTCGCTCATGTTTTCTCTTTTTCAGCAACCTTTAGCCTCTCACATTGTTAATACTCAAATTTTAGATGATGGTGGTCCAGATTTTTTGTGTTGGGATCTTACCCCAAATGGTATTTGCTCTTCAAAATCTGCTTACAAACTTTGCTTGCAGGAGCTTCACAGTATTCCGAGAAATGCTCCTCTGGATATTCCTTTGGACTTGAAAGATTTTCTTAAGTTCAATTGGAAACAAAAAAATCTGCTCCCTCGAGTTCAAACTTTTGCTTGGAGACTTCTTCGAAGGGCTTTGCCTACGGGTATGAGGGCTGGCCGCTTTTCTATTCATATTGCTCAGATTTGTTGTAGATGTGGCCAGCAGGAAGATGAATTTCATCTTTTTTTCCTTTGCAACTTTGCGAGAGCAGCTTGGTTTTCTTCGCCCTGGTTCCTTCGCTCGGATGTTCTCACCCAAGGGCACCATACTATGCATTCCATTCTCATTGCGCTTACTCGAATGGGCCATCCTCATGCTTCCATTAAGAATGTTTTAAATTTTTTGTGGTGCCTTTGGAAAGCTAGAAATGATTTTCTTTTTGATAGGAAAAATCATCTTCCTTATCAAGTTAATATTGCTGCGGCAGCTCTGGACTATGAGCCACTGGTTGATCCTTCTTGTCCCCCTACTAAGAAACCTCACTCCAATGATGTTCAGGAAACTCATGTTCTTCCTTTGCAGGGCAAAATGCTGAAGTCTGACTTGTTAGTTCCTGGGACTAAAATCTTCTCTGATGCAGCGTTTAGATCAACAAAAATCCCAGGTCTCGCTCAAGGGCAAGTGGGTACAGGTATAGGTGTTTTATTCCATACCTTCGGATCAGGGCGAGCTTAATGTTCAGGTTCAGGCTTCGGCCCCTCCTACCTCTACTCCTTTGCAGGCTGAAGCTGTGGCTCTCTCCTGTGCTGCACATCTAGCTTTGAGACTTAATCTTGCTAACTCCACTTTCCTTATGGATTGTTTGTCTTTAGCCTCTTTTGCTGCTGTAAGAAATATTTCAGCCACTCCTTGGAATATTAGGAATGATTTTGCTCATTTTTTCAAAGACACATCTAATTTGAATGCTCAAGTGTTTCACATTTCTAGGGAGATAAATGGTATTGCTCACAATCTTGCTCAGCAGGTTTTTAGATCTAATGCTAGCTCTCAAATCTCTTGCTTTGCTCATGCTCATTCCCATCAGTCTTGCCCCATGATTTCTCTTCTTTCTCACTTTCAGATTCAAGGGATAAATCTGCGTACTATTCACTGTTATTAGCTCACATTCGCCTTCGGGCAGGATTTTCTCTTTGTCTTTTGCAGAAAGCGCTGGCCTCTTTCCCTTTTAATGTTTCTTGCAGGCTTGCATTCTGTACAAGATGAGCTATGGTCATAAGTGTGTGAAATGCAGGTTCAACAAGTTTGCTGCCAGACTGTTTTACTAATGGTGTACTCTCATTCTGTTCAATACCAGCAAGTGGATGCAACAATTAATCTGTGAGCTGTTCTCTTGCATTTGCCACTTTGGATAAGGAATAAGGACAGTTCCCAATCTTCTGCTTCTCTTCAGAGCATCAGCACTTCTTCACATTCTCCTATGGCTGCAGATGGGCTGTTACATCTACTTTTGTGACTGATGGAATGATCTTGCTCCGTGCTTTCTAAATTAGCCGTTGATCATCTGGTTGGGTGTTTCCTCAACCTATCTTTGCTTTCTCTTTCAGCTCTACCCCTCTGGCTGTACTTCTCCTTGCTGTCTATCTTCTCGCCGCTGTACTCACTGATGTACTTAACTTATGAGCTGAAATGAAATTGGGCGCCTGTTGGTGCCTTGCTTTGTTCAAAAAAAAAATGATTCTGATTTCCTGTTACAGCGCTTCCTGTCGAGAAATGAAGGTTGAAGCCCATCATTGATGGCTGGCTTACCGATCCAGGCCAGTTTGTAGTCTGAAGCTAGCATAGGGTGCCTTGTATGCAGAGGTCGTCGCGGCGTACGAGGCTCGATGAACTGCGTAAACGGATGCACAGGTAAACAGTAAATAGATGTGCAGAGCATGCATGCTCGATCGTCCGATCCTACCCTTTCTCTCTTTGGGCTTTGCGAGCTTCGATCATCAATCTTGTACTCCCTCCGTTCCAAAATTCTTGTCTTAGATTTACCTAGATACGGATGCATAATAAACGGATGCACAGTTAAACAGTAAATAGATGTGCAGAGCATGCATGCTCGATCGTCCGATCCTACCCTTTCTCTCTTTGGGCTTTGGGAGCTTCGATCATCAATCTTGTGAATAATCTTGTACTCCACAGTAGTAGCATGCAGCCCGTGTGGCACTGTCCCCCGCAGTACTACTCGATTTTGCATGCGACAGGTGCATGGTCGCCGGATGGTGACCATGGCCCTGTTTGGATACTCTAACACAGTTAAAGTTAGAGTTATTTTCTAATCTACTCTAACCCAAATAAGCACCTCTCCACTGGGATAGTTGAGTTAGATGGAACTAACCCACTCTAACCCTCCCTGTTTGGATACTTTTGGGTTATTTGAGCCCCAACTAACCCAAACTAGCTCTAACTCCATGATCCAAACATGGCCCATGTCAAGTAGTACGTGCGCGCGATCTCCAACCATACACTGACCACTCCAGACTAGGTAGCCCATGCAACTTCAGTGCAAAACCCTGTGTGCCCCCATGCGTGCCGTCGTCTTGTCCCATCCCATCTATCCGTCGGTGACACCAGCTCCGTGGGGATCATGTCAAGTACTACGCGTACCTTGGTCCAGATTAGTCGAGGCTGCTGGCCATGTCAATCGGAAAGGATGCCACGAGCCGAGCTGAGCTGAGTGTAGTTTTTTTTTTTTTTTTTTTTACAAAACGGAGGGTACGACGTCTATGATAAGGCCCTGTTTGGTTCCCAAATAAGTCACCAACTTATAATTCGAAAAGTGAAAAAAGTGACTTATTTTGCCAAACAGACCCGACTTATAAGTCACCCCAACTTATAAGTCATAAGTTGCTCCACCCCAACTTAAAACTTATAAGTCGCCCCTTTTGCGTGGGTCCTACCATCTGCATGATGTTGATTGGTGTGGGTAGATGTGTCAGGTGACTTATAAGTCAGGTAACAACCAAACAGGCGTGACTTATAAGTCACTGGTTTTAAATCACCTGATTTATAAGTCGGATGACTTATTGAAACCAAACAAGCCCTGAATATGGCAGCAGATTCCATGGACGTACGAGTGGACGGACGGCCCGAGCGTGGTCGCGTCCACGAATCCCGAGATTTGCTGCTGCAGCTGCCACCCTACAGGGCCTATCCTAGGTGTGGCATGCATGCAGTGCGCCATGCAAAGGCTACATACTGCTCCATGCAGCTAGTCGAGTAGTCCGATCTGCAGTAACGTAGGAGTAGTACGTTTGAAGCCTTCCACTTTAGAGGAGCATGCGAATCGAATTACTACCCCGTCAATGGATCCAGCCTTTATGCGCAGTTAGAGAGCAGGTTGACCTCCGTCCATGGCCGGCTGCAAGAGCAGAAGCTAGCTCGATCGATCGATGTTAATGGCGATCCATCGTCCCCGGAAGAAGTAAAAATGGCGATGCATGCGCCACTGCTTCACGCGCGGCGCAGGACATGCGAAAGCCTAGATGTGGAGTAAAGACTCTGCACTGCATGCATCGATCGCTGGTTCTGCCATAAACCGGCCGTTTGTTTAAGATTCACAAGAGTAGATGATCCCATTTGCCATTTGCTTCTCGCAATTTCAAACGTACTCCCTCTGTCCGAAAATACTTGTCGAAAAAATGCATAAAAATAAATGTATCTAGAACTAAAATACGTCTAGATACATCCATTCCTCCGACAAGTATTTCCGGACGGAGGGAGTACTAGTAGTATCCCGTATGTATGCATTGCTCCTTTTTTGATTAAGCGCTGTGGCCACTGGCGGGAACCAGTCATGTGGTTTGTAGGTGAGGCATCGATCAGGTGGACCTAACATACTAACCATCTTCCACATGCACGCACATCCACCCACACACTTGTAGTTGTAGGTCTCGCTAATTGACCTGACCTTGTGTTGTGTCTCCTGGGCCCGCACCCGACACGGATCAACTGTCATGTCCCGTGCGTAGATTTCCAAATACAGCAATACTGTTTGCTTTGCGCGGCTCGCGGCTCGCGGCCGAATTTCTGCCTTCCATCATACATCCAGAAAAACTCATGCCCATGGATCGACATCCAGATGACAAGTGCAGTGGTAAAGTACAGTGAGATCGCGACCGGCGGGAGTTAGCAGTGTTGGATGCACTGTCTAGTGAAATTGTTTAAGCTGACCTGTCACGAGCAAAGACGACGCGGCTCCTGTCATGAGTGGGCGGAAAAGTGGCCACCGTCCGGGGAAGGGGTCAATAGCTCCCATGCGACGTCGTTGGTGTGAATTGTCTCTCATGCGACATCGTTGGCTGCAATAGCTCTCATGCGACATCTGTGTTGGAAAAAATAGCTCCCATGCGACACTGCTGCCTAATCCAAAGACACATGTTTAAAACTCGAATCAGGTGAGCGGGACCCACAGCATGGGACCCACTAACTTATCCAACTCAGCATTTAGTCAAGTGAGCAGGACCCACAGCGTGGGACCCAGTCAACATTGGTACAAGAGGACACCGAGCCGTGGACCGAGCCGCAAAGACCCGAGCCCATCCTCCCCCTTCCCCCCTCCCGATCGTTGTTGTTCTTCTTCTCCGTGACGACGCGCAACAACGCCGTTCGGACGCTGCCTAGCAATGTCGAGCTCCGCTTCAGCCTCCGCCGCTCATGGCGCGCTATGGCGCGATGCCCATGACAAGGTGCCCTGCATGCCCACGATCGCACCTCAGGCGGCTAGTCACAACGACCGACAAGAATGGCAACCTTGGGCGGGAATTCGTGAAATGCAAGAGCAAACCAGAGCAGGGAAAGGTGAGATTTTACTTCTCAATATGCCAATTTTGGTTTTTGTCTCCCAATTTCATATTTGCCCAATTTTTTCCCCATTTTTCATCGGATTAGGGGATTTAGGGTTCATCTTTCCCAATTTCAGAAATTGAAGCAATGCACCCATTTTGAGTGGCTAGATGAGTACATAGAGCGGATTCAACTGGAGGGTGCATTAGGGGAGCTCGATTTACCGTTGGAGGCAGAGAAGTTGGGCAAGTTTGGATCGGGCTATTCTGCATCTGGGGCGCCTGGATCTGCCCATTCCATTGGGGCTACTGTGGGGGATGCAGTAGTGACGGCAGAGCTGAAGAAGCTGAACAAGCAGATGAAGAAACTCATCGAATTGCAGAAGCAGGGCAATTTGATGGGGCTGATGGCCGGACTTTTTTATGTTTGTGTAATTGCTCTCGCATTTGTTTATGTGATGATAATTAGTCGTAAGTGAATAGATTGGGCATCATTTGTAATCGTAATGATGTATATTTGAATAAAAAGTGTTGCGCTCTACGAATTCAGCATGTCCTCTCCACTCTGTTTCGGGCGGCTCTGTTTCAGTTCATCAGTTCGTCATCAGTTTCAGTTTCAGTGGCAGAGGGAGAAAAGGAAAAAAAAAGTTCGCCCACAGCCCGTTGCCCAAAAAGGCCAGGCCCATATAGAAGTTTGGCAGGGCCGAATAGAACATATCTAGGCCCATTAATAAAAGAAGTGTAGCTAGTGCAAAAAAAAGTGCACACGGTCATTGACATCGATATATGTTTTCGGTTTTAGGTTATTTCACAAATTTTAAGTTTCCTGCAGTCACCTTTTTTGACATAACTCATCTGATGATTATTTGAGCTATTTTTATGCATAAGCTATCGTGTGAACCATAAAAGTTGCAATTGTTTGGTTCTAGTTTATTTCAACCAAGCACCATTTTTTAATATTTTTCCTGACTTGTGCTATGGTGTTTTCAGAGTTTTTACTCGTGTGTTTCAACCGAAAAAGATTGTGCCCCTCTCAAAAAAAAGACATCTAGTGTGCCCCTAGTAGCATCTCCTTACAACATAGAGGGGCATCCCCTTACAACATATAGTGCATAAAACATAAAAGGAAGATAATTAACTATGCACGTGCTAACAACAACTTATATGATTGGATCATGTTTTAGTGCATTTTTTAGTACACATGGCCACATAAATAAAATGCAATGGAGAAACTTTAGGACCGAAAAAACATATAGATAGATAGAGGGGCATCGGGTACCCTAGTAGCATAGATAGATAGAACATATAGAGGGGCATCCCTCCACTACACATAGTTCATAAAACATGAAAGTAAAATAATTAAAACGAAGACACGGGCACACACGCCCGAACCAACACAAACACAAACTAGATAGATAGAAGACTCGCACTTGAACAACTCCTTGGCCCCTCCTCCTTGCCACTCCTTGGCTCCTCCTCCTTGGGCCCCTCACTCGTCGTTCTCCGGCATCTGGTAGGGGAGGGTGTGCATGCCGTTGGGGTGAGGGAAGATGTGGTGGAAGTTGGTGAAGATGTTGTAGGTCGTGAACGCGATAAACTCGCATCCACACCAGAACACCTCCCCGAGGAGGTGGTGAGCGTCGTAGGGGTTGGTGAAGGTGACGTAGAGGCCGATGACGAAGCCGTTGGGCCCGGCGTTGCCATCGTACTGCTCGTGGAGGTGGAACATGGGCGGAGTGCCCGGAGGAAGGTGGCGGTAGCCGGCTTGGAGGAAGAAGCGAGCCAACTCTCTAGGGCCCCTCCACCTAGAGATGGCCCACACCCTCAGGCTATTCTCGACGACGACTCCGGCCGGGTACTGCCTCTCCGGCACGGTGCGAGGGCGACGGTAGGTAGGGCCGTTGAACTGCATGGTGGCTCGGGGCGCCCGGTGGCTCGAGTGGTGGATTGGGCTCGAAAAGAGGAAGGGGAGGAGGCTTGAGAGATGAGTGTGAGAGGATGAGGAAATGGTGCCCTTTTATAGCCGCGTTGCAGCCGGGGTCAATGTGTACACGGTGCATTCCCGATCGTTTTCTCTTCTCCGTTCGCACTGGCATAAGTAATTGCGGGCATTAACTCAAAAAACGGCGGGCAGAGCATCCAAAGAGGCACGGGCGGCACAGGCGAGATGCATCGTTTCGTGCACTTGCATCGGCGGTGACGCCGCGTGGGAAACAGGCCTTGCCATCCGCGCATGACACTGGAAAAGGAGCTGCACCACCGACGCGTCCGTCTCGTTCAAACGGGTATGCATTAAACATGCATTTGTTAAAATAGCTTAGATGCGACGTACCCATACGCTGCGCCCCTGCCGTGCTTTACTGCGTCGATGCGTGCATGCAATCCTGCATGAAAAAGGCTAGGTGTTCACGAGCAAAGAATAGCTAGGCTGCGATGTTGCATGGCATGCATGGGACAGGGATGGCCCACATGTCATTGACCCTCTCGCATGCAGCCCATCCCCCCTCTCGAGCCGTGCGCACGCACGCCAGGCCCGATCCGCTCGGCCCAACGGTAACTTAGATGCTCCCCCCGCTCAACGTTATCTGTTCGTCAGAGAGAAAAAACGGTGGCCAATCAGATTGGAGCCCACGGATCGCCCCCGCGGAATCCTTCTAGAAGGCCTATCCGACGACCGTAGTTTGGCGTTAGGGTTAGATCGACGGTGGACGTTTGGCGCTAGGGTTACATGGGGTTTGGAGGCGGTCAACGGGGTTTTGAAAGGTTTGACCGAACATTCAAATGTGTATAACTAATTCAAAAAATCTAAAAATGAAAAACCTGCATATAGCCTTTTTATGTTACATAGTTATGATATAAAATGATAAACTTGATCTAATGATCTTTGCATGAAAAACCTTCACAAATTGGACTATCTCGATCGAGGTTGCATAGAGTTCAAAGGAGTGAGAAGAGGGTTTGAGGTTTTGAAAATGCAAATAAATCAAAAACATCACCTTAGCTTCATTTTAGAGTGACTAAGGAGGATCTGAAGTTATTTTTGCATTTAAATTTTTTTAACTTGTTTTATTGCTGACTTTGTATTAAAGGGTGTTTTTTCAAAAATAAATTAAATAATACTAATACTTATTCAAAAAAAGGTGAGACTTCGTATTGATCCTATATAGGTATAATATAAGCTAAGAAAATCTTTTTTGGGTGATTTTGAGAAGGTCGAAAAAAATTTGCTTAGAAATGGGGCCGTTTTCCCTTACTTTGGAGCCTGTTTGGACAACATTTTCAGTGACTATGAGTTGGACTTCAAAAAAAGGGTTGGATTTATGAACTAAAGTGCATAGTAGTACATAAAACGATGCAACATCACAGAACAAACAAATGAACTCAAAAAATATTGGAGATAGGTTCAAATTCGAATGTCGGTTCAAATTTGAATTTTATTTCAAGTCAAATCAACATCATAGCACATAAGTTTTCACATGAAAGAACATAAGTTTTCACATCAAATGACAACAAACTTAAGTTTTCACATCAAATTTGAATGATTTCGACTCTATTTCTTTTGCTTCTTTCTACCACTCGATTTCTTCTGATTTTTTCCACCGTTTGGTTCCACGCCGCATAGTTTGTTGATGCTGATGCTCTTGCTTTTTGGCCCCTTGCAAACTCCACTAGGCCCCCTCAACTTTTGCACCTGACCATGTCCCACTTCTTCAGCTTGCACTTCTGCAGATTGAGTAGATGGCACACATTGTTCAACTACTTCAGTTTGCAACTCAACACTTGGCAGCACAACCTCCAAACATGGCAACACAGTTGTCAAAGCAGATTCGCATGGCAGCACAACAGTTGCTTCATCTGCAACAGTTTCAGATTGCCCTAGCGTCTGCAAAACAGATTCAGTATGCATCACATCGTCCAAAACAGAAACACTTAGCTCATGTTCAGCAGTAACAGTTTCAGTTAGCTCCATATCTTTGTCACCAAACATTATCTGCTTAGTGCTCTTCCTTCTATAGCCATTGAGTCTTGCTTTTTTCACTGGCCAGCATTGTTCAACAACAAGAGGTGGGGCTTTTTCTGCACGCTTCCTCCTAAAAAATAAAGCATTTGACTTGGTTAGATACTAGAACAAGTAGCAAAATCAAAAACTTGCAAAAACAGTAACATAAACATACTTTGGCCTCTGAGGAGTGTAGATGCACTTGGATGAACCAACTCTGTGCCCAAGTACCTCACACAACTTGCACCTATTTTTGTTACCTTTTTGAGCCCTTTTGGGCTTATCATTCTTTTCCTTTTCATTTTTCCCCTTCTTACTACAACCACCTTTCTCAAACCAAGCTTTGAATCTGCTCTGTTTAGGCCTCCCAGCCTTTCTTCTAGTGACAGGGGGACACAAGGTAAATTCTATTTCCACCTCAGGCCACTGAGATTGGTCAGTCAGTGCAGGAATTGGACTTGCATATGCAGCTTTGAATTTTTGTACTGAATAATACTCATGCAAATATGGGTGCATATTTAACCTGGGTTTAGATGCCAAAAAAAGTATGGAATGCTCACATGGTTTTCCAGTGTGTTGCCACTCTTGGCAAGTGCACTCATGCAACTCAGTATTTACCACATGCCTCTTGCCACTCTTTGTATCTCTAACTTCAGCACCCCACAAGGAAGATTTCTCAACAGATAGATGTGAAAGATTTCTACTCCTGTTGACCACCTGTTGTACCACTGCTGGAAGCTTGTCCCCTTCCAAAATATTAGCAATTTTTCCTCTCAACTCCCACAAACGCATGATCATGATCCTTATTTGGTCCACCATGTCATGCACAGGCAAGTCTTTCAAATCCTTCACTTTGTTGTTAAAACTTTCTGCCAAGTTGTTATTGATATGATCACATTTTATGGCAGTATTAAAACCTGATCTATACCACAACAGAGAATGGTGGGTGTTCAACCATGAAGCAAATTCATTATCACTACATGATGCCAATATCTTACCAAGGTGATAGGAATGTGTCTGTCTGGTGTAGGATCTTGCTGCTGGCCACATGCGCCCAAATTCATCTCCTCTGAATTTTTTTATCAGATTCATCCACATATGTCCAAAGCACTCCCTCTGCTCAGCATGGGGGAAAACATTTTTTACTGCATTTTCCAACCCTTTACATGCATCTGTGTGGATGGCCAAAGGAGAAACTGGCCCTATGCATCTTTTCAGTTGCATCATGAACCATATCCATGATGCCTCTGTCTCTGACTGAAACATTCCTATTGCAATTGGGAACATCCAGTTGTGTCCATCTAGAGCATTGCATGCAGCCAACTGACCATTCCACTTTCCAGTCAAAAAAGATGAGTCTATGCTCAAATATGGACGACAACCTGCTTTGAATCCATCTATGCAAGGCTTCAAACACATAAAAAACTTGCTGAATAAAACCCTGCCATCCTCTGTTACCTCTGTATCTATCTCCACCACACTCCCAGGTGACCTCTTCTCCACCTCTGCTTTAAAACTATACAACATCCTAAATGTATTTGCCCAGTCACCATACAATGATTTCATGGCCCTTTGTTTTGCTTTCCACACTGTGGTATATTGCAGCTGGATGGGGTACAGCTTCTCCAAGTCAACTTTAAGCCTCTTTGCAGTAGTGTTTGGAGTCTTGGCTAAAATAGGAGTAATCTTCTCTGTAACCCAAAGCTGTGATGTCATCTTTGAAACTCTCTGTGAAGTGGTCATACATGTATGCTGGTGTGGTATTTGATTTACCCTTACTGTACTTCCATCAGGTTGTAGTCTGGCAGACAAGTACCATTTGCAAGGATTGCCACCACCATCATAACCTTTGCACCGAGCATAAAATTTCTTTCGATCAGTCCACATAGTCTTGGCATCAAACTCTTTTTTCACTGCATAGGTCCTGAAAGACATCCTAAACTCCTTCATGCTTGGCCACAACTTTCCCACCTCAATAACTGGGTTCTCTTTGTCATACAAACAAACCAGCTCATTATCATCTGCATCATCCACATCATCTGCAGCCTCTCTCATCAGCTGTTCTTCATCCTCATTTGCGTTTCTAAGGCCTGTGTTACCTTCAGCAGGCAAAGAACTGTCATCCTTCTCCTTATCTTTGTCATCAACTTGAATGCCAAACATTTCGGCCATATCAATGTCAGATATTGGTGCAATGACCAAATCTGTTTTTTCATTCAACTCTACTACATTCCAGTCAACAACAATCTTCCTACACTGGTGGAAAAAAGGCCTTTGGTCGCGGTTCGCAACTGCCATTAGTCGCGGCTGCGCAACCGCGACCAGCAAAGCGCGACTAAAGCCCACCACCTTTAGTCGCGGCTGCTTAAGAACCGCGACTAAAGGCCCGCCCACGGGCGCCAGCGGCCGTCAGGCGGAGGACCTTTAGTCGCGGTTCTTCGCCAACCGCGACTAAAGGCACGCCGCAGGTTTAGGGTTTTAGCCCCACCCCCTAAACCTGTTTTCTGTTTAATTTGTATTGTTTTATTTCTTTTGTGCTTTATTTTAATTTTGAAGGAGTTTCATATATTCTACGGTACTACATACATGCATATGAATGTACAATTTCAAATAAATTTGAAATTAGAACCAAAAGAATTCAAGAGGAATATACAATATATATTCAATATCATCGGATGACCATATACAATTTTGAACAAGTTTCCATACATGATTTAATCCATATAAAGTTCTTCGTCCTCGTGATAGTGTTCTCCTTTAGGATGGAGGACTTCCCTGCAGAACCATCCAGCTAGTTCCTCTTGAAGTGGTCGGAAGCGAGCTTCTGGACTAAGCATCCACGGAGGTTATTCCTCTGAGCATTGGTATCACTCGGATCAACCCGCTCAGAGGTGTATCTCCGGATCATCTCACAGACAAAGTATGCACATAGATTGGTCAACGGTGGCTGAATATCCCCAGTCTTAGTCTTTACCCTTTTGAATTCTAGCTCTTTTTTGAATTCACCGACCTTTGTATCTACGAACCGTCTCCAAACCCTACGAGGCAAAGAAAATTAAATGAACAAGAGAGTTATTAGTTACTTGATATTAGGAAATGAACGAAATAGGCCGATCGATATAGAGCGCAAATGAATGAAAATAATTACTTCTGCAGCATTTTTCTGATGTCGGCCCAAAGCTTTGGATCCTTATCCGAGAGTCGTGGATGAGACATTCGAGGTGTTAACTTTAATTACTAGCAGAATCCAGTGGAACCTGCGGACACGATACATGCACAGTACGTCATGCATAACTCATCGATTAGCCGGCCACATACCATGCATGGAGTAAACAAAAGAGAATGTGCTCAAGACAGAAACACTCACCCAAAATGGTAAGGAAATAGAATATCACTTTTGAGTTCCTGCTTTGTAAGAAACTGCCACAGGTCTGCCTCCACGTCGGCCGGGTAATGCTTCAACACAATATCATTAACGATGTGTGGGTCAATGAACCCAACATCATGGATGTTCCTTACTCTGCATTCCTTAATCTTCATTCTGCATGTATAATAGAGGACACAACAATATAGTTAGGACATATATATAGTGCAGGCAATATGAACGAGATGGGGTAGAAATTAATAAATCACTTACAGAACGTAGCAACTGATGATAGATTTGTCGAGCTCGCGCAGATTGAAAAGCTGGAACAATTCACTCAGTTCAACTTGTACATAGTAATGTTTGAAGTGATGCTCATGTCTAACTTCCGCATAAATATATTCTTTGGCGTTTTTATTTTTTATGTAACCCTTGTACCAATTCAGCAGACGTTTCATTTGGTCAGGTAGATCCTTTTCCTGCGCAGGCTCGACGAGAGGCCCATTCTTGACATATGTAATTACTACCTCCTTCGCTGGCAACTCATCAAGGTCTAATAGTTCACGAAGAGTAATACCTAAGTTGGCCGCTTGTTCTCTGGCACTCGTTACAGTCAATCCCTGTGCTGCCGCAGCTTGTATGATCTCGGGGGCATCCGGACAGAAGGCTTCCACTATAAGCGGGGCAATCGATTGTTTACTTTGTTCCCCGAGCTGGGCAACTTGTTTCCCGCTTTTTATACTTTCGGCCTTCTCCCGCTCTTTGTTCTCCTTGAACATGAATGCCTGCCTGCGAAGTTCACGTGCATAGTCGGTAGGCAGATTCTTCGCGGCTTGGGACGGTGTGCTCAAAAATGACTTAGCCCACTTCTTTTGCTCATCAGAAAATACTGGCTTGGGCTCGGGCTCTCTTTTCTTCTTGCAGTCCGCCTTCCATTTCTCCAAATCAGCAGCAGCATGCGCGTCGACTTCCTCAGCACTACGTTCCCAAGGCCTTGTGGGGAGAGGCTTCAGTGATGGCTCCGGTACCTTTGTGGTCTTAGGTACATAAGGGTCCTGGTTAATAATCCAGGACTGCTTCTGCTTCTTTGCCATAGGTGGATTGGGGGGCGGCGTCTGATCACCCGCCGGACGAGGACTGGGGGGCGGCGGATGATCACCCGCCGGACGTTGTGGACTGGGGGGCGGCGTCGGCTGATGTGACGGAGGTGTAGGTGAACCGCCACCACCACCACCACCACCACCACCGCCACCGCCACCACCACCACCGTAGGGGGGTGGACTTGTTGTCCTTGGCGCCTCGCCTGGAAACTTGATAAACTTCTTTTGCCATAGAATGTAATGGCGCTTGACATCTCCAAGTCTTTTCTCCCCTTCAGGTGTAGCAATTTCAATCTCCAGGTCCTCAAACCCTTGGACTATGTCCTCCACCGTGACACGAGCATAGCCATCTTTAATGGGGTTGTTGTGGTGGAGTGCTCCAGGTAAACATGGTAAAGCACTGCCGATGGCTACCTTCACGGACATGTTCCCGATAGGATAATACAGATGACATTCTTTCATCTCCTTTATATCGTCCACGGGGTAGCGAGGAGGCTCCGGTGCAGTAATTTCGACCACCAGAGGCTCCGGTGCAGTAATTTCGATCGTCGGTGCATCTGCACCAGCCGGTGGGGCCTCCGTGGAAGCCACGCTGCTTCTACGCTGCTGGCTTCCGAGATCCGCTGGATGATCTTCATGCTGCACCCGAGCTGAATCTTTTTCGGCTACTAGTACACTCATGGTTTTCTTTATCACTTCCATTTCCGATGCCAACCGCGCCACAACATCTGCTTCCCGATCCATCTTTCTCTTACGGCTTCTGTAACCGTACGGGTCATCGTTCTGGGGGAACCCTATTTTCCACGGAATGTGCCCCATGCCTCGTACACGTCCTCCGTGTTCAGGATTCCCGAGGGCTTTTGTCAGCGTCGTTCTCTCTGTTGAACTTGATCTTCCCCTCTTGAGCATCCTTCATTGCGTCAATAAGGGCTTGGGTGGGTTTAATTAATTTGCCCTGGTAAACACACTCCCCTGTCTCCGGGTTCAGCGTTCCCCCATGCCCGTACCACCAGCTTTTGGCCCTTGGGTCCCATCCCTCCGTACCTGGACGGATTCCTCGCGCCCTCAGCTCGTTCTCCATCTTCTCGAACCTAGGCACCCAAATGCGATACCCTCCTGGCCCCATAACATGATTGTACTCCTTCTTAGCCGCATTTTCCTTATTTTGTTTCGATATTTGAATGAACTGCTCCGATTTCTTTTGCTTCACAAATTCTGGCCAATCATCTTTCAGTTTCTCATATTGTCCTTTGAACTCCGGAGTCTTGTTCTGCTTGACAAAGTCACGGGCTAGATTTTGCTTGAATTTCCGGAATGCGTCGGCCATCTTATGAAGAGCGAACTGTTTGACTAGCCTCCTCCTCTCCTTGTTTTCCTCAATCTTGTTACCCTCCTCATCGAATTTGTTGTATTCCGGAGGTAGAACGAAATGTTCCATAAGCTTCTTGAAGCAATCTTTTTTTGTTCTCTTATCGACAAAAGTGAAACCATCAATTCGTGCCTTCTTTGGCTCATTCCACTCCTGGACGGTGATCGAGACGTTGTCTCTAACAATGGCTCCGCATTGGCTGACAAACTTGGTGGCGTTCTTGCGGGGCTCCAGCGGCCTGCCGGTTTCACAGTCGACAACCTGGATGGTGCATGTTTCTCCTGGTTTCATCGTCTTGGTTGCGCCACGCTTTGACGACGTACTCGATTGTTTCGACGATCCGGCCGAGGGCTAAAATAAGAAAGAGAGTCGCGCGCGTTAGTACACACATATTTATTCAAATCAGTTAGTTTGTATCACCAGAGGCTCAATGTATATATATACCTCGGCGCCGGAGGTGGTTGCTACTTCCATTTGAAGATCGTCGTTTATCGACGTTTCTTCGGCATCATCTTGCTGACGGCGCCCTTCATCTTCACCGTCAAGGTTCAGATAAGAAGAGATATCATCTTCTTCTTCTCCGGTCGGCACATATTGAATATCGCCGTTTATGATGCCGAACATATGTGCTTCACCGTCCGGATCATAGTTGTCCATAATCGGGTCAGCTCTATCGTCCGCCATTATGTCAGTCCTGAAAACATGTAGTAAAAACAAATTAATTAAGTGAAGAAGGGGGGCGGTGGCGGTGGCGGTGGCGAAAGGGCGGTGGCAAAAGGAGGGGGCGAGGAAGGGGTGGGAGAGGGTGTCGCGTAGAGCGCGAGACAGGCGGCAGACGACGGCGTCACGGAGAGGGAGGCGAGACAACACACATGTATAACCTCGCCGCCCCTCTCGATCCCAAAAAACACACATGTTAAAATTAAAAGAACAAAAAAAAAAAAAAAAAAAATTCCTTTTCCTTTTCCTTTTCTTCTTCTTCCTTTTCCTTTTCTTTTCTTTCTTCTTCTTCCTTTTCCTTTCTTCTTCTTTCTTCTTCTTTCTTCTTCTTCCTTTTCCTTTTTGTTTTTCTTTGGCGGTTTTCTGTTGTTTTTTGTTTTTGGGGTTTAGGGTTTTAAGTTATTTACCGCTTTTGTTAAACTAATTAACTAGTTAAAATTAAAAGAACAAAAAAAAAAAAAAAAAAAAAATTCCTTTTCCTTTTTCCTTTTCTTCTTCTTCCTTTTCCTTTTCTATTTCTTTCTTCTTCTTCCTTTTTCCTTTCTTCTTCTTTCTTCTTCTTTCTTCTTCTTCCTTTTTCCTTTTTGTTTTTCTTTGGCCGGTTTTCTGTTGTTTTTTTTTTTGGGGTTTAGGGTTTTAAGTTATTTACCGTTTTTGTTAAACTAATTAACTAGTTAAAATTAAAAAGAACAAAAAAAAAAAAAAGAAAAAATTCCTTTTTCCTTTTTCCTTTTCTTCTTCTTCCTTTTTCCTTTTCTTTTCTTTCTTCTTCTTCCTTTTCCTTTCTTCTTCTTTCTTCTTCTTTCTTCTTCTTCCTTTTCCTTTTCTTTCTTCTTCTTCTTCCTTTTCTTCTTCTTTCTTCTTCTTGGATGCCACGCTTGGAGGACGGCAGGCAGGGGCAGTGGCGGGCGGCGGGCGGCAGGCGCGGGCGGCGGCGGGCGGCGGGGCAAGGGCGCAGGCACGGGCGGCGGGAGGCGTCAGGCGGGCGGCGGGCAAGGGCGCAGGGCACGGGCGGCGGGCAAGGGCAGGCACGGGCGGAGGCGGCGCCATCGGGACGGGGCGGGGCGCTGCAGGGCAGCGTCGGGCGGGGGCTTCAAGGCGTCGGGCAAGCTTGGCGTCGGCGTCAAGGCGTCGATCGGCGTCGGGCAGCGCAAGGCCGAGGGCGAGGGCGATTTAACAAAGGGAATCGGAGAAGACGAGTATTTATAGCCCCCCACTTTAGTCGCGGTTGGCGACGAGACCCGCGACTAAAGGTACCCTTTAGTCGCGGGTTGCCTGCCCAGCCGCGACTAAAGTGTTTTTTGCGTTCCCGCGCCCCCACCTTTAGTCGCGGCTTGTCTGGCCAGCCGCGACTAAAGGGTACCCTTTAGTCGCGGGTCTCGTCGCCAACCGCGACTAAAGGCCTGTTTTCTGTTTAATTTGTATTGTTTTCTTTTTAATTTGTATTGTTTTCTGTTTAATTTGTATTGTTTTCATTTTTGCTTTATTTATTTTGTTTTGTTTCTACTTACAACAAAAAACTTATTTATTTTATTTTATTTTGTTTCTAATTACTTATTTATTTTACTTTATGATAATTATTTTTGCTATTAAAGTTTCTAATTACTTATTTATTTATGTTATTAAAATCTTAAAAATACAATTATATATCAAAAAAATCAGAAAATAAAACTAATTCATTTTAAATTCTTGTTTTTCTTCTGTTTTTTTCTTCCTTTTTTCTTCTTTTTTTTCTTCTGTTTGTTTCTTCCTTTTTCTTGTTTTTCTTCTTTTTTTCTTCCTTTCTTCCTTTTTCCTTTTTTCTTCTGTTTTTCTTCTGTTTGTTTTTTTCTTATGTTTTTCTTCTGTTTGTTTTTTCTTCTGTTTTTCCTTTTTTCTTCTGTTTGTTTTTTTCTTCTGTTTTTCCTTTTTTCTTCTGTTTTTTTCCTTTTCCCTTCTTTCTTCTTCTTCCTTTTTCCTTTTAAAATCAGAAAAATAAAACTAATTCATTTTAAAATCTTAAAAATACAATTATATATCAAAAAAATCAGAAAAATAAAACTAATCCCTTGAAGGTTTGACAAAAGGTTTGATACATCATTCAGTTCATCGACCAAATACAAAGTTTGGTACAATAAATTATTACACATCAATTCTTCCCTTGTGTCCCTGCTTGCTTACGATTGTGCCGTATCCATGGAGCATCCTCATCATTTAACTTAATGCTTGGGTCGGTGTTCACTTTGAAGGGCGGAATTTCAGCAAACATATTATAATCTTCTGACATGTCTGTCTTGTCCTCCACTCCCACGATGTTTCTTTTCCCTGAAAGAACAATGTGGCGCTTTGGATCATCGCATGATGTACTGATCGTTTTCTTATCTTTCCGTTTCCTCGGTTTGCTACTCATGTCCTTCACATAGAAAACCTGAGCGACATCTTTCGCTAGGACGAATGGTTCGTCAAGGTAACCAAGATTGTTGAAATCCACCATTGTCATTCCGTATTGCTGGTCCACCTTTACCCCACCTCCTGTTAGCTTGAACCATTTGCACCGGAACAAAGGGACCTTAAAGGAGGGTCCATAGTCAAGTTCCCATATCTCCTCTATGTAACCATAATATGTGACCTTTTGCCCATTCTCGGTTGCTGCATCAAAGCGGACACCACTGTTTTGGTTGGTGCTCTTTTTATCTTGGGCGATCGTGTAAAATGTATTCCCATTTATCTCGTACCCTTGGAAAGTCGTTATAGTCGAAGATGGTGTCTTGGCCAACATGTACAGCTGATCTACAACATCATTGTCATTCATTAAATGTTTTCTCAACCAACTGCCGAAAGTCTCCATGTGGGCCTTCCTAATCCAGGATTCAGGCTTCCCCGGGTTGTCCGAGCGTAAAATATTCTTGTGTTTCTCAAAGTACGGAGCCACCAAGCTGGAATTGGTCAGCACAGTGTGGTGTGCTTCAGTCAGAGAATGGCCGTCCATACATATCGTTGATTTCCTTCCGATCGTGCTTTTTCCACTTAGTCTCCCCTCGTGCCGCGATCGAGGAAGACCAATCGGCTTAAGGTCAGGAACAAAGTCAACACAAAACTCAATTACCTCCTCATTTCCATAGCCCTTGGCGATGCTTCCTTCTGGCCTAGCACGGTTACGAACATATTTCTTTAATACTCCCATGAACCTCTCGAGGGGAACATATTGTGTAGAAATACAGGACCGAGAACGGAAATCTCTTCGACTAGGTGAACCAGGAGGTGCGTCATAATATTGAAGAAGGATGGCGGGAACACCAACTCGAAACTGACAAGACATTGGATCACATCGTTCTGTAACCGTGGTAGAACTTCTGGATTGATTACCTTCTGAGAGATTGCATTGAGGAATGCACATAGCTTCACAATGGCTAATCGAACATTTTCCGGCAGGAGCCCCCTCAAAGCAATCGGAAGCAATTGCGTCATAATCACGTGGCAGTCGTGAGACTTCAGGTTTTGGAACTTTTTCTCCGCCATGTTTATTATTCCCTTTATATTGGACGAGAATCCAGACGGGACCTTCATACTGCTCAGGCATTCAAAAAAGATGACCTTCTCTTCTTTGGTCAGAGCGTAGCTGGCACGACCTTGAAACCATTCCGGATGCCGGTCATCAGGGTCTTTCAAACGTTGCTGGTCCTGCCGTGCTTCCTTTGTATCATTTGTCTTCCCATACACGCCCAAGAAGCTTAGGAGGTTCACGCAAATATTCTTCGTAACGTGCATCACGTCGATTGCAGAGCGGACTTCTAGGATTTTCCAATATTCTAGCTCCCAGAATATAGATTTCTTCTTCCACATGGCTGCGTGCCCGTCAGCTCCCTTCGGAACTGATTGTCCGCCAGGACCCTTTCCAAAGATGACTTTCAAATCCTTGACCATATCAAATACCTCAGCACCAGTGCGTTCCGCAGGCTTCGGCCGGTGATCTGCCTTGCCGTTGTAATGCTTGCCTTTCTTTCTTACTGGATGAATTTTCGGAAGAAATCGACGATGCCCAAGGTACACGTTCTTCTTACAATTTGGCAAATGTACACTTTCAGTCTCATGTAAGCAGTGCGTGCATGCATTGTATCCCTTATTTGACAGTCCCGAAAGGTTACTAAGAGCAGGCCAATCGTTGATGGTTACGAAAAGCAACGCTCGTAGGTCAAATTCCTCTTGTTTGTGCTCATCCCACACACGGACACCACCCCACAGCTGTAAAAGTTCATCAACTAATGGCCTTAGGTACACATCGATGTCGTTGCCGGGTTGCTTCGGACCTTGGATGAGCACTGGCATCATAATGAACTTCCGCTTCATGCACAACCAAGGAGGAAGGTTGTAGATGCATAGAGTCACGGGCCAGGTGCTATGGCTGGAGCTCTGCTCGCCAAAAGGATTCATGCCATCCGTACTTAGAGCAAATCTTATGTTCCTTGCGTCAGCTGCAAAATCTGTGAACCATCTGTCGATCTTTCTCCATTGCGTTCCATCTGCGGTGTGTCTCAACTCCCCGTCCGACTTACGTTTCTCTTTGTGCCATCGCAACAACTTGGCATGCTTTTTGTTCATGAACAGACGTTTCAACCGTGGTATTATAGGAGCATACCACATCACCTTGGCGGGAACCCTCTTCCTGGGTTTCTGGCCCTCAACATCGTCACCAGGGTCATCGCCTCTGATCTTATAACGCAATGCAGTGCATACCGGGCATTCATTCAAATTCTCGTATTCACCGCGGTAGAGGATGCAGTCGTTGATGCATGCATGTATCTTCAGAACCTCTAAACCTAGAGGGCAGACAACCTTCTTTGCTTCGTACGTACTGGCGGGCAACTCGTTATCCTTTGGAAACATATTCTTCAACATTTTCAGCAAGTTTTCAAATGCCGAGTCAGCTACACCTGCCTCTGCCTTCCATTTCAGCAAATCCAGTGTGCAGCCCAGCTTTTTCAGACCATCATCGCATCCGGGGTACAGCGCCTTTCTGTGATCCTCTAACATGCGATCCAAATTCTCCCTCTCCTTTTCAGTTTCGCAGCGTCTCCGTGCATCAGCAATGGTCCGACCAAGATCATCAACGGGATCATCACGTGCCTCTTCTTCACCTTCCCCTTCACCTTCAGCATCCTCCATGAAAGTATCACCGAAATGAGCAAGATAGCTTTCATCGATGAAATCATCCCCTTCTTCATCTTCTTCCATTATAACCCCTCTTTCTCCATGCTTGGTCCAACAATTATAGCTTGGCATGAAACCCTTCTGAAGCAGATGCATGTGAACAACTCTTGAGGAAGAGTAACCCTTCTCATTCTTACAGATAACACATGGACAGATAACAAAACCCCCCCGCTTGTTCGCATTAGCCACTACGAGGAAATCTTTCAAACCCGTAGTGAACTCGCCGGAGAGTCGGTTACCGTACATCCATTGCCGATTCATCTGCATTATTATAATATAAAATATATAATTAACCATCATGCATTTGTTATGAACTACACACATGCATATTGACACATCAAAGGTTCATCAAGTTGCTAACCGCGATCGAAGAGTGTGGCTCCAACACTTCATGTCATGTTTGTTTCATGCTCTTGGGGCATTTCATCAAACACCTTATGTGCATAAGAGGAACCAAAAGCAAACCTACACCCACTTGTGAAGAGAATGGCTCCAAATGGCTAAGTGTTGGCTGCTGGATGGGTATATATAGGGGAGGGGCTTTAGTCGCGGTTGGCCTGGCAAACCGTGACTAAAGGTGCCCGAAGACCTTTAGTCGCGGTTGGCCTGGCCAACCGCGACTAAAGCCCCTCACGTGCACCAGCTGGCCACCGAGCGCCCAGGGCCCAGGCCTTTGGTCGCGGTTCACCTCCAGAACCGCGACTAAAGGTCCCATTGGTCGCGGTTCCTACAGCTTCGCGACTTATGGGCTGGACGGAAAGCCTGTTTTTCCACTAGTGCTAGCACCACGGGTTCCCTCCTCTCCATCTGCATCAATCCCTGTATCTTCAGCTACTACAGTCGGTTCAGTCAACAAAGGCAACATCTTCTTTTGTGAAACCCACTCATCATCTTCCATCTGTGCAGCCATCTTTGATGGCACATAACCAACTCTGGAATGAGTTTGCAGATCAATTAGCTCTGCATAAAATGTTACTTGTTTGCTTGCCCACCCTTCTTGCTGATCAATTTCAGCAACCATGGATTCTCCATCTTCAATTCTCACATATTCACCATTATAGTTATCGAAACGTTGCAGAGATACCTCTTGTTCTGGACCCCAAACAATACTCTCCCCAATTCTCTCCACCAAATTGCCCACGGCCTTCTCCTTCATTCTCTCCAATTCCTGGGGATCAACATCTGCAAATTCGACATCCAACCTCACGGTGGTATCTCTATCAATGTCTTGGACACTGCCATCACTGAGCTTGGCTTTACAGGGAAAAAATTCCACTATAATTGCGAATGTGGTGGCAGAACCTGAACCTCCCCTGTTTTGTCAATGGCAGGCAGCGGCGGCAGTCACTACCAAATCGAGTTCGATTCTAAATAGCCAAGAAAAGAGGGTGGCATTACCGATTTGAAGCACTGTCTCCTCGCTCCATCTCATCCAGCCCTCGCTCCATCTCCTATCCAATCGAGATTCTAAAACGCCAAGCAACAGGGGCAGCATGAGGCCACAGATTTATCCAAAATTCAGTGGAATGGGAGTGGTGTTTGGAAAATACTCACTCGCAATAGCCGCTGCAAAGATAGGCGCTCCACCACTGGGCTGCGGAGAAGAAGCAACCCCCGGATCCAATGGAGCCCGATTCTAAATCGCCAAGAAACAGAGGGCAGCATGAGGCCACAGATCCCTCAAAATTCTGGGGAGTGGGACTAGGGTTTCGGGCTCACCTCGCAATAGCTCTGTCGCTGCCGAGAAATGCGCTCCACCACCACGGAGAAGAACCCGCTGCCGGAGAAGATGCTTACGGCGGCGCCGCTCGCCCAGTCCAGCACGGGCGAGTCGAGCACGGTCACACAGTCACCGGTCGAGTCGTGGACGGTTGACTCTTGACTACGTGGCAATAGGTGGACCCCACCAGTCAGAGCACATAACCCCCAGTGTCCTAACCAAATCTCAGCCTAACGGACAGCCAACTAGCCGCGTAAATGGTGTGTCGCATGGGAGCTATTTTTTCCAATGCAGATGTCGCATGATAGCTATTACAGCCAACGACGTCGCATGAGAGACAGTTCACACCAACGACGTCGCATGGGAGCTATTGACCCCCGGGGAAGTGGTTTGGGAGCAAAGTAGTTTTTGTGCAGTAGCTTTGCTCCGGACACCCTATCCCGGTTGATCACATTTATTCCTTTGATTGAGCCTTTGAAGTTGAGAATATGCTCTACTTGCCGGTCCATTTCCTCTTGCATGCTCATGAGCATAATCATGTCCACTTCTTTGTATGAACCGACGAACACTACTAGGAAAACCCTTACCAGTAGGGCTGGTTTTTTTGCTATTAGTAGCGCGGGTAGGCACGCTACTGCTACGGCGCTACAGCTATTTTCTAGCAGTAGTGCTTGTTTTGGCCCGCGCTACTGGTAAATGAGCGCTGCTGGTAATATTTTGGCCCGCGCCACTGCTAAAGTTTATGTTTTCTTTTTCATATTTTGGCGCTGTACATGTTTAAACAGATATATCTTTTATACAATAACAACTCATCATGAACTAGTCTGTTTAAATAGCATAGTCATTACTACTAGTCATCATCACCAAACAATGTTCGTTAATGAGACATCATATATATAACAAGTTGGTCACTAGTCATAATCACAACTCCTCATCCTCCTCATGACCTCTAGCTAACACATTGTAGCACATAATAACACATTCTACCTAGGACCTACTCCTCTCATAGCACCTACTCTACCCTCTCTTAGGTAAAATATCATAAAACAAGATAGACATTGACTCCTCATTAAGGAAACTGGACTCTCCACAATGAAGAACGGAGATCATCCGTCTCCAAGTCTTGGCCTACGCACAATGTTGCTTCCAAATAGCTCCCTACGATGGCCGAAACATTTTTCCAATCATTTATTATCATGGCTTACTCGCTTTTAGAAATCCGGTATGGACAGGAGTGATGTGGATACTGCGGCTGACCTGGCCGTGGTGGCCGTAAGCTCATAACATCAACGCGAGCTCTTGGCAACATCAGATGAGGCACACAATCCATCGAGATTTTCTGTTCAAAAACATAGTAATAACTTTGTAGTTAGCAATGTAGTTTAGTTTTACAAAAATTTACGCAAAAGATGCACGGATGTCGTAATAGTAGAAAATCTTACCATGCTATCTCCGTTGATGTTACCGTAGCACACCGCGTGCACTAGTGGCACATATTGACCATAATTTTGAGGAATTTGATAATAGCTATTGTAATTCTAAAGATCAGTAAAAAATGCGATAAGACCATCTTTCTTCTTATAAGTTAATTGTGCTTCATCATTGTAGTAGTAGGTTCTGTCTACCATCTCCTGTACATTTTTTGAAGAATGAAAATAAGCTATCAATGGAAATATGCTGTCAAATACTTTGAAATAAACAATATAAATTACTTAATAAATATGTTTGAGAAACTCACACAGTGGTAGAACTGGAAGCGTGTCAACAAGGACCCAAATGGTCATATTCTTTTCGTCGATGTCAGGATCACCAAGATCGAAGGTAAGCATACCCTCATGAAAATCATACGCCTTGCGAAGGGCTTCCCAATTCGGGCAACCAAAATTGGATGAGTTCACGGAATTGTATAGTTTTACAGCAAAATAATAACCATGATGGGTTCTTAGTTGAATTATCTTTGTCTCCATGCTTTCATGATCTTCAAAACCCAACTTCTCCAAGACATAGCGTCTTGCATGGCATGTGAAAGGACATGTGGTGCCCCCATGTGCGGTTTTGGTAATTGATGACATTCTCTATGGACTAATGGTTGCATCGAGTTATATTTGAAGGATGTTTCCATAGGCATTTCTTGAAGTCCATGTGTTGGTTTCAAGGAGTTTATGGGTTGACTAAGGTGCTATTAAGGAATTATCCAAAGATTGGTCATGTGAGTGTTGAGCTTATTGCAAGCATGTCTTGAAGAAGAAGATTGTGTGATCATTCATATTTACCTTCAAGACATCATCCAAATGAAGAGAGTCGGAAAGATTCAAGGTTGATCAAGACTAAGTCAAGAGTGAATCAAGTTGATCAACTCACAAAGCATAGAAGATGTACCGCGTGTTCCCATGGTATGGTAAGCATAGTCCATTACGCTTTGTGTACTAACCCATGGTCTACGTGAGAGTTCTTTGTGGGGTTAGGTATGTTTCCATGGTCTTGCGTCAAGAGGAAGATCCCATACAACCCATGGAGGATGACATCAAGTGGTGATCGTCATCAAGTTTGCAGTGTGCAAGTTCAAGTGGAGCAACACAAAGAGTGGCTCACCCATAATGGAGTATGGGGGAGCAATCAAGTTTGAATCTTGCCATCCATTGTGGTGTCAATGGACTTGTGAAGATGTGTCAAGAGTCGCTCACCCATAGTGAACTATGGGGAGCAATCATTTAGTCTTCATCGAGCCAATGCAATCAAGAAAGGTGGTCCAACTTGAGGGAGTCAAGATCGTCATCATCTAGCTCAAGTGGACCATGTGCAAGGCAAAGGTTTTCCCTTGATAGGTTTTCTATTTTACCGGTCTCATGGTGGTAGTTGGGAGACCGGGTTATATGATCGATAGCCGTACTATCAAGGGGGGCTCTCAAGTGAGTAGCTTGATCGTATCGTTCGTCGAGAGCTCAAACCATTGCATCCTTTCATCATGTTTCTTGGTTCTTGTTTGATTCTCTTTGTGAGTCTTAGAGCTTATGGTCATCTTTATGACAAGCTTGAGTTCATCGAAAACGGAGTTTGCATGCGTCTTCTATGATGTTTTCGGTGTTGGAGGTTTTATCGGTCTTCTCCGAGGAAGGGTTCTCACCATTTTCTTTTGGGCCTTTTCTCATTTCCTTATTATTGGTATTTCTTTCAAGATTGTGTTAGCCCTTGTCGCTAGCTTTCCAACAAACTTGGTTTCATCGAATTCGGAGTCCGTTTGCAAAAGTTGTGGCTGTTTTGGTGAAGGCTGCAGCAGTACTACCGCGACTAGAGCGGATGTAATTTTTTACTACCGCTCTAGAGCGGTACTACTGCAACTACTTCCGTGGCTACTTCCGCTC
Organism: Aegilops speltoides; assembly: GCA_021437245.1. Lineage (NCBI taxonomy): Eukaryota > Viridiplantae > Streptophyta > Magnoliopsida > Poales > Poaceae > Aegilops > Aegilops speltoides. The sequence continues at coordinate 486,224,736 of CM038144.1, forward strand.
GGGACCAAAATCTCATCACAAGTCCAGCGGTGGTAGGCATGGATGTAATTTTTTAGTACCGCTCGCAAGCAGTAGTACCGCTACCCCTAGCAGTAGTACCGCTACCCCTAGCGGTAGTACCGTGATGTCAAGCGGTACTACCGCTCGATGCGGGCTGTGAGCATAACGGTTGGTTTTTTCCCCACCTATAAAAGGGGGTCTTCTTCCCCATTGAAACTTATCCCTTTGAGCTCGTTCTTGCCCCCATTGTTGACCTTCTCCGAGCTTGCTAACTCTCAATCCCTCCATGGATTCTTGCTAGTTTTTGAGGGAAAAGAGAGAGGAGATCTAGATCCACGTTTCCACCAATCACTTTCTCCTCTTAGTGAGGGAACCCTTGGATCTAGATCTTGGAGTTCTTCGTGTTCTTCTTTCGTTCTTCCTCTCATTTTCCTCCCTAGCATTAGTTGCTTTGGTGGGATTTGGGAGAGAAGGACTTGGGCACTCCGCGTGCCCTTGCCATTGCATTTGGTGCATCGGTTTGAGTTCTCCACACTTTACGTGGAAGTTACAAGTTGAGAAGCTTATTACTCTTGGGTGCTTGGTGCCCTTGAGCTTGTTTATCTTGGGTGCTTGGGCCCCCTAGTCGGTTGGTGGTGTTCGAGCTCAATCATTGTGGTGTAAAGCTCCGGCAGCGTCGGGTCTCCAATTAGGTTGTGGAGATCGCCCGAGCATTTTGACGGTACCGTGACCGCCCCCAAGGGTTGCCAAAGTGTACGGGTTCAGTGACCGCCCCCAAGGGTCGCCATTTGTACGGGTTCGGTGACCGCCCTCAAGGGTCCCTTAGTGGAATCACGGCATCTTGCATTGTGCGAGGGCGTGAGGAGATTACGGTGGCCCTAGTGGCTTCTTGGGGAGCATTGTGCCTCCACACCGCTCCAAACGGAGATTAGCATCCGCAAGGATGTGAACTTCGGGATACATCGTCGTCTCCGCGTGCCTCGGTTATCTCATACCCGAGCCCTTTACTTATGCACTTTACTTTGTGATAGCCATATTGTTCTTTGTCATATATCTTGCTATCTCATAGTTGTTTATCTTGCTTAGCATAAGTTGTTGGTGCACATAGGTGAGCCTAGTTGCTTTAGGTTTTGTGCTTGACAAATTAACCGTTAGGTTTATTCCGCATTTGTTCAAGCCTAAACCGTAATTATTTTAAAACGCCTATTCACCCCCCTCTAGGCGACATCCACGATCTTTCAATTGGTATCAGAGCCTCGTCTCTCTTTGTTGGGCTTAACCGCCTAGAGAGTAAAGATGTCGACTAGAGGATTAGGATTCTCTGACACTCTTAGATTCGATGGCACAAATTTTGATGTTTGGGTAATTCGCATGCTTAATCTCTTTAGGGTCATGGACCCGAATTTAGAGCGAATTGTAGATATGGGTTTTTCTCCTCCAAAGGATCCCCAAAGATTATCTTTAGAGGATGAGAAAAACTCTTATCTCAATGCTCAAGCTTCTAATGTGCTTTTCGATGCTTTGAGCAATGTAGTTGTATTTGAACTCATGCCGTTCCGGGATGCTCATGAGTTATGGACAAAGCTTCAAGATAAATATGGTGTGTCCAAGATTTGTGGGGATGGTTGTTCTCCCTCCACCTCCGGTCATATAGTCTTCTCAACTTCTTCTACTTCACCTACATGTGGTTTGCCACAAGGTAATGATATGGTGAGTAGTGTTGGTCATTGCAATGATGATAGTATGCTTATTGTGGATGATCCTTCATCACTATATTATTGCAATGCTCCTCTTTGGGCTTTAACACTTGAGCACTCCAAATGTTTCACATGCTTGTGTTGATAGTCCTTGCATATCATCTAGAAATTGCTTGACTAAATATCATGATGATATGCTTGCTATGTCTTGTTGCCATGATAAAAATGCATCTATTTCCTCGAATTGTTGTGCTAACAATGTAGAGGAAACCGAACACTCCATGGAACAAGATGTGGTTCTTAATGGTGCCTCAAGGGATCCTACATCATCATCTATTGCGTTTTGCCTTATGGCTAAGGCGTCAAAGGTATCTCCTACTTTGTACCCCAATATGTCTCTTGATGATGATGTTGATGCTAATGATGATGAGGATAATGATGAAGAGAATGATAATGTGGCCTCCTTAAAATTAAGGGGAAATGGTTTTAAAGCTCTTCATAAAAATAAAATTGCTCGCTCCAACTTCATGGAAATCATGTCCATTGCTATTGAGAGCAAGAAATATATTGATGAGTTGGAATCTCGTCTTGAGGAGCATGAGGTCACCATTGATAAAATGGAAGGTCATGGGCGTGATTACGCTAACGAGATTATGGACCTCTCTCAAGCTCTTGAACTTGAACAAACCACCAAGGAATCTCTTGAGGAGACTTTTGCTCTAGAATTGTCTAGAGTGAAGGAATCTATTGATAGAGCCCTCGAGGTGGACAATGTTTTAAAACTAAAATGCTAAGCTTGAAGTTGCTCATGCTAGACTCCTTGAGGATTTTGAGCACCTCGAAAATGGCTCAAGGGTCATCAAGGGTGAGCTCATCAAACTCACCGAGTCTAATGCCCAACTTGAAGCTTCTTATCTCAAAGAGCTTGCCAAGTTGCCTTCTCCTATTGTTGTAAATGATGATGCTTGTGCTACTAACTCTATTACTTGTGAAGCATCCATTTTGAAGGAGAATGTTGAGCTACGGGCTCAACTTGAGGTGCTATCTAGCAATTATGGGAAATTGGAAGAAAGTCATGAAAAGCTCTCAAGCTCTCATGATGATCTTCTAGTATCCCATAGTGTGCTAAAGATAGCTCATGAGGCCATGAAGGTCAAGGTAACATCTAGTGAGCCTCATGTGGATACTAGCACTACTTCTAGTCAAAATAGTATATTGCCATGTGCTAGTCCTTGTAATTCATCTACTCACAATGTTGGTACATCTTGTGATGAATTGCTTTCCTTGCCTTGTTGCTCTAACGATGAAACTTATACTTCCTCTAGTACTTGTGTTGAGACTAACCATGTAGAGGAAATCAAAGAGCTCAAGGCCCAAGTCACTTCTTTGAAGAAAGACTTGGAAAAGAGTCATCAAGGGAAATCCACACTCAACAATATCTTGAGTGTGCAAAAATCCCCCAATGACAAAGGTGGACTTGGATTCAACTCCAACAAGAAGAATAAGTCCAAGATCAACAAGAAGAAGGGCCAAAAACAAGTCAAGGATTCGGCCAAGATTATTTGCTTCAAGTGCAAAATTGAAGGGCATCATGTTAGATCTTGCCCATTGAAGAAGAAGGCTATTAGTGACAAGCAACAAGGGAAGCGGCTACAAGTGCATTCTCATGCTCAACCTCAAGTTGAAGAAAGGCCTCTTCCCAAGAATACTCAAGCTAATGCTTCTGAAGTTGAGAAATCAAATGAGAAGAAAGTGAAGAGTAGACGTTGCTACTTATGTCGTGAGAAAGGTCACGTCGCTTCTTCATGCACTAGTGGTAACTTATCCAACCCAATTATTATTGATGATATCTATTCTCTTGGGAAGGATAAGGTTGGCAATGTGTGTGCCAAGTTTGTTGGTACTCAAAGTGGTGTCAAGAAAAGAACCATTTGGGTAGCCAAGCCTATTGTGACTAACCTCTTAGGACCCAACTTGGTTGGGGACCAACAATCTCAAACTTGATCAATAGGTGTTTTTGGAGGGCATTGGAGACTTGGCTACATTATGAAGAATTAAGGGGACTTCATCATTCTCTCTGTCTCAAGCCAAGTCAACTGGATTATCAAGTTTCTATCTTATATCCAATGTGCCTCCTTGCGGTAACTTGTACTTAAATTGTTTACCTTGAAAGTTACTTGCCCCTTGCATGTTTTGGTTTTGTTCCTTGCATGTGTTAGTATATGTTGTGATTCCAACGTGCTTACCTTGAGCAATCAAGTATGTGTGTGTTGGTTTGCACATCATGTACGTGTGTGTCGTGCGTTGAGCCTTTATGCTTCTTGTTTGTATCCTAGTTGGCTCGTGTGAGAGATTAATGGAACATTCCATTTTGGGGGAGTGATGTGCTTTGTGCACCTCACAATCCTATAAATGTGTGTACATGAGGAATACCATCTAGTATTGATATTTCAATATTATCTAGTCGCTAGGTGGTATATCTCTCATGAGAAATTCAAATTCTAAATAGTCCATTAATTATCTCTTGTTTGTTCCTCTTATTGCCTCTTGTTAATTTCTTATTGGTATCACATTATGGAGGAGTAATATGCTAAGTGCATATTACAAGCCTAGAAAATGTGTACATTTGAGATATTGTCACCTAGAATTGATATTGTAGATTGTCTTGTTCCTAGGTGGCATGTTAGCTCTACAAGTTGTAATATGCTTGTGGTTGGTGTGAAGATGATGTCGGATATCCTTGTAATCTACCACCGGGAATTATTTCCAAATACTTCTTGTCTTTAACAATTGGTAGTCTTATGTGTGGTAGAATTTGTTGATCATCTTTACATTGGCTTTTGTTTTTACTTCCCTTTTTCTCTTGCCAAGGTTTGTGTCAACTCCCGTTGTCTTCCCTATCACTTGTGGATCTTGTTTATTTCTTGTTCTTGTCTAGTGTTTTCTAGATATAGTGAAAGCGGTGATCCCACCTTGTGCTTTTTGTATTCAAATACAAATCCTATATAATGCACAACTCGTGGGGGAGCTATTCTATTTTCTTCAGAACACTCTTCTTGTGATCCTTATCAAGTGTGTTTTGGTGGAAGGCAAGCCATTTCTTTTTGGTATTTTGTGCCATCATGAAACTTTGTTGAGGGCTTGGTTTGTTTGAAACCATACTCTCTTTGGGAGTTTGACATCTTTAGTTTAGTGTGTATCAATGGATATCTCATTCCTTGATGTATCTTTAATGATATCTTCCAAGTGATGATTTCTCCATTTAGTATCCTTTTCACTTGGAATTTCTTTGTCTTTTGGTTTCGGGTTTTGAAAGTCTTGAGCATGCATGTTTACTTCATGTATTTCATTTGGGATGCTTTCTTTCTTTGACTCAATATATAGGGGAAACTCCACCCAGTCTCAATTTGGATGAGATGTGCATGAAATTCATTTTCATATCTATATGCACATACTTATGTGGAGTTTGTCCTATTTATTGGTGTTTCTAACTATTTGGTCCCGATGAGTTTGGGTACCGTTTAGTTTGTGTTGTTCTTCTAGGAACATTTGGAGATGCATTGGATGCTCGGCTCACTCTCAAGGAAGGTGTTGTCACCATGTGCATATTGGAGTCAAGCTAGGATGATCAATGAACTACTATCTACCTTCAATTGGTATCTACTACTTCCTTCCAATGATATCTCGGTAACAAGTATCTATTCATGCTTTCCCTTCTTGCATTCAACCTTGTGTAGGTTTCATCTTGGCATGATATTCATTTCATATCTTGTGATACTTGTTTCCTTTCTCAAAGCATCCCAACGATGATCTCTTGTTGCTAGTTGTGATGTCTTTGATGGTTGTGTGTTTGGACTTCATTTATATACAATAAGACCATATCTAGCCAAGTGCTATGCTTCCAAGCAAATATCTTATTGGTATATTTATGACTTCCTTGTGGATATCTTGTTCCTTCGTGTTGTAACTATTTGGTGTACATCCTTCTTTGTAGATATATATATCATCAAGATTTCGTCTACATAGAACCTTATACACTTGAGAGAAATTACATCTCTAGTTGATATCCTTTCTTTCACGTCCACCCTGTCTTTCTTATGTTATTTCTTTGGTGGCTCCGTGAAACCTTTTGCCTTGAGTGCGTGTCCTCTATCGTTGCATCTTGTTGCACTCTTGTGTGGTGAAGATTATTTCCCTCTTGCTTATTTTTACGAGGCTTTTGCCATCTTTGGTATCCCTCGTCTTGATGAGCCTCTCTTCGTCTATCTTCACCATGGGTTGTCACAAGCATAGGTTCTCTTATGCTTATTATGAGCTTCTGAACCCGGTTGCTAGTTGTGTGTGGGAATGACATGCCTTGCACCGTGTGCCTCATTATTTCAAGACTATGTTGATGCTTAATGCTCATCCTAATTTTAGTCCTCTCAAGTGCTTCGCCATGACTCACACACATCATTTTGGTTGAGCTTATTCTTAAGTTGCCTCTTTTACATGTTGCTCAACCATGTGCTTGTTGCAAGCGCTGGGCTTTGTTTCCTATATGCTCACTTGCACTGGATGTGAGTTTCTATTGATTTTGGGGGAGCTATGATCCTATTTTGTGCACTTTGTATTCAAATACAAAAATTCTTATGTGTGCACAAATCATGGGGAGCTTCTCTAGTTTCTTTAGAACACTCCTTTGCGTTTATCATAATATCTTTATTCTTGTGGCATGTAGGATCATTGGTCTAGTTGGTTCAAGTGATATCCGTTGATTGCTTGCTTCAATTGGTATCTTCTGATTGCTTGTGTCTCTCTTTGTTATGTCTTTGTGTCATATCTTTTTGTTGCAATCTTTGGGCCTCAATATAGTTTGTCTTCCTCCAAGTATTGGCAGTTAGATATGTGTATTATGTTCCACTCTCTTGTTGAGAAATACACAATTTATGGAGGAACACCTTTTATTTTGGCCTTCTCAGCTTTTCGCCCATTTTGGCAATCGATGCCAATGGGGGAGGAGTTTCAGAGAGTTTTGTGGAGAATCTTCTGAGTTTTCTCCTTGCTTTGGTTTTGGTCCTAAGCATTTGCATCTCATTCTCCTGCATCATTGGTTGTTGCATTGCATTATGATGCATAATTCCTGATATAAACTCTCTTGAAAGTGATTGTCATCAATTACCAAAATGGGGGAGATTGAAAGGACATGTGGTGCCCCCATGTGTGGTTTTGGTAATTGATGACATTCTCTATGGACTAATGGTTGCATCGAGTTATATTTGAAGGATGTTTCCATAGGCATTTCTTGAAGTCCATGTGTTGGTTTCAAGGAGTTTATGGGTTGACTAAGGTGCTATTAAGGAATTATCCAAAGATTGGTCATGTGAGTGTTGAGCTTATTGCAAGCATGTCTTGAAGAAGAAGATTGTGTGATCATTCATATTTACCTTCAAGACATCATCCAAATGAAGAGAGTCGGAAAGATTCAAGGTTGATCAAGACTAAGTCAAGAGTGAATCAAGTTGATCAACTCACAAAGCATAGAAGATGTACCGCGTGTTCCCATGGTATGGTAAGCATAGTCCATTACGCTTTGTGTACTAACCCATGGTCTACGTGAGAGTTCTTTGTGGGGTTAGGTATGTTTCCATGGTCTTGCGTCAAGAGGAAGATCCCATACAACCCATGGAGGATGACATCAAGTGGTGATCGTCATCAAGTTTGCAGTGTGCAAGTTCAAGTGGAGCAACACAAAGAGTGGCTCACCCATAATGGAGTATGGGGGAGCAATCAAGTTTGAATCTTGCCATCCATTGTGGTGTCAATGGACTTGTGAAGATGTGCCGAAGAGTCGCTCACCCATAGTGAACTATGGGGGAGCAATCATTTAGTCTTCATCGAGCCAATGCAATCAAGAAAGGTGGTCCAACTTGAGGGAGTCAAGATCGTCATCATCTAGCTCAAGTGGACCATGTGCAAGGCAAAGGTTTGCCCTTGATAGGTTTTCTATTTTACCGGTCTCATGGTGGTAGTTGGGAGACCGGGTTATAGGATCGATAGCCGTACTATCAAGGGGGGCTCTCAAGTGAGTAGCTTGATCGTATCGTTCGTCGAGAGCTCAAACCATTGCATCCTTTCATCATGTTTCTTGGTTCTTGTTTGATTCTCTTTGTGAGTCTTAGAGCTTATGGTCATCTTTATGACAAGCTTGAGTTCATCGAAAACGGAGTTTGCATGCGTCTTCTATGATGTTTTCGGTGTTGGAGGTTTTACCGGTCTTCTCCGAGGAAGGGTTCTCACCATTTTCTTTTGGGCCTTTTCTCATTTCCTTATTATTGGTATTTCTTTCAAGATTGTGTTAGCCCTTGTCGCTAGCTTTCCAACAAACTTGGTTTCATCGAATTCGGAGTCCGTTTGCAAAAGTTGTGGCTGTTTTGGTGAAGGCTGCAGCGGTACTACCGCGACTAGAGCGGATGTAATTTTTTACTACCGCTCTAGAGCGGTACTACCGCGGCTACTTCCGTGGCTACTTCCGCTCGGGACCAAAATCTCGTCACAAGTCCAGCGGTGGTATCCACGGATGTAATTTTTTAGTACCGCTCGCAAGCAGTAGTACCGCTACCCCTAGCAGTAGTACCGCTACCCCTAGCGGTAGTACCGTGATGTCAAGCGGTACTACCGCTCGATGCGGGCTGTGAGCATAACGGTTGGTTTTTTCCCCACCTATAAAAGGGGGTCTTCTTCCCCATTGAACCTTATCCCTTTGAGCTCGTTCTTGCCCCCATTGTTGACCTTCTCCGAGCTTGCTAACTCTCAATCCTCCATGGATTCTTGCTAGTTTTGAGGAAAAGAGAGGAGATCTAGATCCACGCTTCCACCAATCACTTTCTCCTCTTAGTGAGGGAACCCCTGGATCTAGATCTTGGAGTTCTTCGTGTTCTTCTTTCGTTCTTCCTCTCATTTTCCTCCCTAGCATTAGTTGCTTTGGTGGGATTTGGGAGAGAAGGACTTGGCACTCCGTGTGCCCTTGCAATTGCATTTGGTGCATCGGTTTGAGTTCTCCACACGATACGTGGAAGTTACAAGTTGAGAAGCTTATTACTCTTGGGTGCTTGGTGCCCTTGAGCTTGTTTATCTTGGGTGCTTGGGCCCCCTAGTCGGTTGGTGGTGTTCGAAGCTCAATCATTGTGGTGTAAAGCTCCGGGCAAGCGTCGGGGTCTCCAATTAGGTTGTGGAGATCGCCCCGAGCATTTTGACGGGTACCGGTGACCGCCCCCAAGGGTTGCCAAAGTGTACGGGTTCAGTGACCGCCCCAAGGGTCGCCATTTGTACGGGTTCGGTGACCGCCCTCAAGGGTCCCTAAGTGGAATCACGACATCTTGCATTGTGCGAGGGCGTGAGGAGATTACGGTGGCCCTAGTGGCTTCTTGGGGAGCATTGTGCCTCCACACCGCTCCAAACGGAGATTAGCATCCGCAAGGGTGTGAACTTCGGGATACATCGTCGTCTCCGCGTGCCTCGATTATCTCTTACCCGAGCCCTTTACTTATGCACTTTACTTTGTGATAGCCATATTGTTCTTTGTCATATATCTTGCTATCTCATAGTTGTTTATCTTGCTTAGCATAAGTTGTTGGTGCACATAGGTGAGCCTAGTTGCTTTAGGTTTTGTGCTTGACAAATTAACCGTTAGGTTTATTCCGCATTTGTTCAAGCCTAAACCGTAATTATTTTAAAACGCCTATTCACCCCCCCCCCTCTAGGCGACATCCACGATCTTTCAGCATGTGATAAGCTAGTCGAATGGTAAAAGACGGAAATTACACGTTGAAGAAGCAGAGAAATCGTGCAAAAATAACAAAAACACTTGTCATCGTTGTGTACCGTATCAACATCGAAGGTCTCTTGGAGCTTGATGCTGAAGCACCGACCTTCTACCAGGTGAGGCCTGTCGCACAGACCGCGCTCATCTTCACAGTAATCGCACATAGCGAATTCCCTTTCGTCGTCAGACATTTCCTAATAGGTAATTAATAATCCATCATTGAATACATATATAGTAGTTTGTAGCAAAGATCATCATATAACAACTAGAACACCTAAAATTTGTAGTTTGTAGTACTTTGTAGCAAAGATCATCATCGAACCTAGTTTGTAGCAAAGATCATCATATAATCCATCATCGAATACATATATAGTAGTTTGTAGAACAAACCACGCTCATCTTTTGCATTCAATAAGCAAATAACTAATAGGTAATTAATAATCCATCATCGAATACATATATAGTAGTTTGTAGCAAATATCGTCATATAATATCACTAATACATCTCGAATAATAGCTCCTCTAGATTCAGTGGGCCACGGTGGACACCCAAAGAGAAGGAACCATCACAGGATCATAGCTCCGGTGAGGTCCCCAAAGAATCTGCCGGGTATTGGAGAACCTGTCGTTCGCCAGCGAAACCAAGTAGCGGTGGACGTGCGCGTTCTCCTCCGTGACACGGTGCTGTACCACCTACGTGGGGGACTCAAGCCTCTGCACCGATGCAGGCCCACGTGACCGCCACCAAAGAAGCTCCGGGTCGACGATGAGCTGGCTCCTTACTAAGCTGCGCTCACCAGAAGGTGGCACAACCCAGTACCAGCCCGGCGGAACCTAGTCCCGGACATGGCCCCTCGGCTCAAGCAGGAGTCCTCCGCCGATTCGACGACGAGGATGCGGGATAGGCATCGTCGACGTTGATAACAAAATGCTTAATTATGAAAACAAAATTCGGCATGACCTTTGCTAAAAGCAGGACATATCGAGCGCTTGAAATTTGCCAGAACGTAAACGAATCGACATTTCTGGCAAAACATAGGCCACTCAGAAAAATATGACATGTCCAAAATGTGACATGTTCAAAATATGACATGTCCACTACATATTTGCATATAACAAGAAAAATTGCTTTAACTAAAAAAATAACAACAATTGCTTTAACTAAAAAAATACCTAGCATTCTGTTAACTACACCTAAAACAACTAAAACACCTAAAATTCTATTAACTACACCTAAAACAACTAAAACAGCTAAAATTCTGTTAAATACACCTAAAACACCTAAATTCTATTAACTACATCTAATTAAAAACCTAGCTAAATTTTTGTCCTAACTTTAAACCCTAGCTAAATTTAAAAACCTAGGGTTCATACCTAATCTGTCCTAGCTAGGGTTCGATCATAACCTACGTTATTCTAAAAACCTACATTTTTTCAACTATATAGGATTCAAAATAACTACTCACTAATAACTATAATTAGGGAGGGAGGGAGGAGGAGGAAGGAGGGAGGAGTACCTCTCGGTGGAGGAGAGGGCCGGCACCGGGGGGGGACCGGCGGGGAGGATGGCGGGGGGGGCGTTGGGGGCAGGGAGGAGGGCAGTGGCGGGAAGGGCAGCCGACAGGGGAAGAGGGCCCGCGTGATGGAGGGCGGCCAGAGTAGGACGAGCGGCGGCCGGATCGGGGGATTGAGGGATTCGATCTGTGAGTGTGAGCGTGTGAGTGTGAGCGAGTGAGAGGGGAGGGGCGCGCGGGCTGGCGCGGGGGAAGCAGAGGTGAGCTTAGCGGCAGCGCGGGGGAGGAGGCCCAGCGCTATAGCTAAAGCTGCAACAGTGGGCCGAGAGCGTGGCCCATCAATAGCAGCGCTGGCCGAGATATCCTGCGCTACTGCTAACCCTTACTTGCAGCGCTGGTGTTGTCAGGCGCTACTGCTAAATAGCAGTAGCGTGGCGTCTTTAGCCAAAGCTACTGCTAAATGTCTACCTATAAGCATTTTCCTAGTAATGGAAACAAAGAACTCATCTTGAATCATTTGATCAAGCTCCGTCGGTCCATACTCCTCGTCCGACGAAGCATCGGAATTCATCGTTTTCCCTAATAACATCACAAAAAATCTGGTCGAATAATGTGTCGAAGACATCAAGCGCAAGTCAGAGACAGAGAGTTGTCGGACGTACCGCGGTGGTGTCCTGGCTGGCGACGACGTCCCCTGCGGTGAGGACGGGAGAGAGGACTGCTTTGTCGGAGCTAGGGCGCGAAGGCTATGAATTGCTGCGGAGCGCGCATGGCAGGTGTGCCTGGGCTCCCCATATCTGCCCCATATTTGGGCTGGATATGAGGGGTGCCGGTCAGCCTGGGCGTTTGAGGTCCATTTGAGGGGGTCATCTGGGTCAAAAAATTGCGACCAAACAATGCCCGGGCGGCCCGCCCGGGCGTATAAGGCGGGTTTGGGGCGCCCGGCTGTAGGTGGTCTAAGTACTGATCTGTCATAATGTCCATTATGGAAGTACTATCATGCATTGGTATCATACACATGATAATAGTGCAAATGTATTACTACCTCATTTTTTCGCAAATGCATTATTACCTCGGGTTTTTTTAGGTCACGTATTACTGCCTCCTATACAAGAGTAGAAAAATGTATACTACGTGGCGCCTCTGCCTATATAAGCCGACCCCAGCGTGCCGGAGACACGCACAGAGCCTCCACCGCCGACGCGCCATTTCTCCCCCTTCCTCTCGCCGTCTCCCCTCCTCTCGCCGTCTCCAGTTCAAAAGAATGGCCGAGCGCTTCCCGGGCGACGGCGCGGCGGCAAATGGCTTCAGCTGCCGCCATCTTCACGAGGACGAGGCTCACCTCCTTTTCGAGGCCGAGTACCCGGTCCCGCCGGACATGCGGGTGCCCGGGGTGTGGAGGATCAGCGCCGGTGGCGTGCCGGTGCCACCACCACCCACCGGGGCGGCGCGGCGTGCGGGGATCGCATGTATCCTTGCGTCCCTGCCACGGGTGGCGAGGGAAGGCCCGCGGTACACCCCCGAAAGCCCGCTCTGGGATCCCTACTTCCGCCGCCGCCACGCCGAACAGCTCGAGGCGACGAATGGCGTCATGCCCTTCGGCAGGCTCAACTCCGAGGGGCGGCGCCGGTGGTGGGGCGTGCCCGACCGCATGCTGGAGGCCGTCCTCGAGTACAACGAAGGCGGCAACACGCCGCGCCTGGAGTACCACGCTCCCCCGTCCTTCTCTCGCTGACATGGGAGCTCGTGGACGCCGAAGCGCATGGAGCGGCCCGGGGTGTCCTTGATGTCTACTAGACAACCTTCTTCTTGTAGAGGTTGTTGGGCCTGCAAGTGCATAGGTTTGTAGGACAGTAGCAAATTTCCCTCAAGTGGATGACCTAAGGTTTATCAATCCGTAGGAGGCGTAGGATGAAGATGGTCTCTCTAAAACAACCCTGCAACCAAATAACAAAAAGTCTCTTGTGTCCCCAACACACCCAATACAATGGTAAATTGTATAGGTGCACTAGTTCGGCGAAGAGATGGTGATACAAGTGCAAAATAGATAGTAGATATAGGTTTTTGTAATCTGAAATAATAAAAACAGCAAGGTAACAAGTGGTAAAAGTGAGCGTAAATGGTATTGCAATGGTAGGAAACAAGGCCTAGGGTTCATATTTTCACTAGTTTAAGTTCTCTCAACAATAATAACATAGATAGAACATATGACAAGCCCTCAACATGCAACAAAGAGTCACTCCAAAGACACTAATAGCGGTGAACAAACGTAGAGATTATGGTCGGGTACGAAACCACCACAAAGCTATTCTTTCTGTCCTATCTATTCAAGAGTTCGTAGTAAAATAACATAAAGCTATTCTTTCCGTTCGATCCATCATAGAGTTCATACTAGAATAACACCTTAAGATACAAATCAACCAAAACCCTAATGTCACCTAGATACTCCATTGTCACCTCAAGTATCCGTGGGCATGATTATACGATATGCATCACACAATCTCAGATTCATCCAACCAACATAAAAGTACTTCAAAGAGTGCCCCAAAGCTACTACCGGAGAGTCAAGAACGTGTGCCAACCCCTATGCATAGGTTCCCAAGTATCACGAAACCCGCAAGTTGATCACCAAAACATACATCAAGTGGATCAATAGAATAACCCATTGTCACCACGGTTATCCCACGCAAGACATACATCAAGTGTTCATAAAAGACTCAATCCGATAAGATAACTTCAAAGGGGAAACTCAATTCATCATAAGAGAGTAGAGGGGGAGAAACATCATAAGATCCAACTATAATAGCAAAGCTCGGGATATATCAAGATCGTGCCATAGAGGAACACAAGAGAGAACACGAGAGAGAGAGATCAAACACATAGCTACTGGTACATACCCTCAGCCCCGAGGGTGAACTACTCCCTCCTCGTCATGGATAGCGCCGGGATGATGAAGATGGCCTCCGGTGATGGGATCCCCCTCCGGCAGGGTGCCGGAACAGGGTCCCGATTGGTTTTTGGTGGCTACAGAGGCTTGCAGCGGCGAAACTCCTGATCTATCTTCTGTTCTGGAAGTTTTAGGGTACGTAGGTATATATGGGTGCAGGGAGAACGTCGGTGGAGCTACGGGGGCCCCACGAGGCAGGGGGCGCGTGGGCGCGCCCCCACCCTCGTGAGCACCTCCCGTATCTCCTGACATCACTACTAGGGAAAAGCCTAGCAGCAGCGCGGGTTTTAGGCCTATCAGCAGCGCGGGTACCCGCGCTACTAATAAGGCGCTACAGCTAACTTATAGCAGTAGCGCGGGTGCCACCCGCGCTACAGCTAACGTATAGCAGTAGCGCGGGTTTAAACCCGCGCTACTACTAATCTGTAATCTCGAATTTTTTTTTGAATTTTTTCGAATTTTTTGATTTTTTTCAAAATTTTCAAATTTCTGAATTATTTTAACTCAAATCTCTAATCACCCCTCATCATTCCAAATCATCTAACTTCCCAGACGGTCACCCATCCTCTCACTACTCCAGCCTGAGCACGCTTAACTTCCGGGTTCTATTCTCCCTCCTTTCCAAGTCTGCACTTGTTGTTTTCCTGACAATAGTGAGATGTCAATCCTATTAACCTCAGGAATTTAGCTTGAGCATGAAGTCACACATTTCACTGTTTGAGTTTGAATCTATTGTCCTAAAAAATTAGTAACACTAATATTTGTTGAATAATTAGTTTGACCACAGTTTGACCAGATTTGACCATAGTTTGACCAGATTTGACCACAATTTGACCATAGTTTGACCAGATTTGACCAAAATTCAAAAAAACTAAAATAATTATTTATTAACACTAATATTCTTGAATAATTAGTTTACCATAGTTTGACCAGATTTAACAAAAATTAAAAAATAATAATTTTTTTTTGAATTTTTTTGCCTCCAGATCTTAAAAGCCCCGTAACTTTTTTTCTGTTAGGCTTTTGAGGCTTTTGAAAACTTTTAACGGGGTTCCCCCGTTAAATTCGGATGTAACTTTTCGAGTAGATGATTTTTCATATAAAAAACTTTTTCATCTGAGTTCGTATGCAAAAGTTATGGCCATTTTACAAATTTCCACAGAGATTTTGCAAATAAAGTCGAAATTCATATTTGTAAATTTTCCCAACAACTAGACCACATATCACATGGGAAACTTATTTTCTTTTATTTTTTTGACATTTTTATCATTTTCTTTTATTTTTTTTAAACTGAAAAGGCGGTCCACGGGCAGGGGGGTAGACTTTGCCAAATAGGCAGACCCCGCTACTACTATGATGAGGCGATTAGCAGTGGCGGGTTTTAACCCTCGCTACTACTAAGTTGATAGCAGTAGCGCGGGTTAGTAGTAGCGAGGGTTAAAAACCCGCGCTACTGCTATGAACTTAGCAGCAGCGAGGGTTAAAAACCCTCGCTACTACTATGGCATATCTCGGGGGGCACGGTAGAGACCGCTTAGTAGTAGCGAGGGTTACAAACCCGCGCTGCTGCTATCAACTTAGTAGTAGCGAGGTTTAAAAACCTGCGCAGCTAGTAAGTAGCAGTAGCGAGGGTTTTTAGCCCTCGCTGCTGCTAAGATTCTGTGTATAGCCTTTTCCCCAGTAGTGCATGGGGTCCAAGTCCATCAGGTGGGTTTCCTTCCAAAAGTAACTTCTCCAGTTGATTTCGTTCCGTTTTGACTCAGTCTGATATTCCTTTTCCTCAAAACACTGAAATAGGCATAAAACAGCAAATTTGGGCTGGGCCTCCGGTTAATAGGTTAGTCCCAAAAATAATATAAAAGTGGAAAATAAAGCCCAATATAGTCCAAAACAGTAGATAAAGTAGCATGGAGCAATCAAAATTATAGATACGCTGGAGACGTATCAAGCATCCCCAAGCTTAATTCCTACTCGTCGTCGAGTAGGTAAATGATAAAAAATAATTTTTTGATGCGGAGTGATACTTTGGCATAATTTCAATGTAAATCTTCTTAATTGTGGCATGAATATTCAGATCCGAAAGATTCAAGACAAAAGTTCATATTGACACAAAAATAATAATACTTCAAGCATACTAATCAAAGCAATCATGTCTTCTCAAAATAACATGGCAAAAGAAAGTTCATCCCTACAAAATCATATAGTTAGGCTATGCTTCATTTCCGTCGCACGAAGATGTTCCCAACTTCTATACCCCCGATGACAAGCCAAGCAATTGTTTCATACTTAAATAATCTCAAACTTTTTCAACCTTCACGCAATACATGAGCGTGAGCCATGGATATAGCACTATGGGTGGAATAGAATATGATGATGGGGATTGTGTGGAGAAGACAAAAAAGAGAAAGTCTCACGTTGACGAGGCTAATCAACGGGCTATGGAGATGCCCATCAATTGATGTCAACATGAGGAGTAGGGATTGCCATGCAATGGATGCACTAGAGCTATGAATGCTCAACAAAAGAAAACTAATGGGTGTGCATTCAACTTGCTTGTTCACGAAGACCTAGGGCATTTGAGGAAGCCCATCGTAGTAATATACAAGCCAAGTTCTATAATGAAAATTCCCACTAGTATAAAAAGACAACTTATGAGACTCACTACATGAAGAACAAGGTGCTACTTTGAAGCACAATATATGAGACTCACTACATGAGGAACAAGGTGCTACTTTGAAGCACAAGTGTGGAAAAAGAGATAGTAGCATTGCCCTTTTCTTTTTTTGGGCCTGTCTTTTTTTTTGGCCTTTCTCTTGTTTTTTTGGGGCCTTTCTTTTTTTGGCCTTTTTTGGCCCTTTTTTGGGCAATGCTCTAATATTGATGATCATCACACTTCTGTTGATTACAACATAAGGATTACAACTCGAAACTTAGAACAAGATATGACTCTATATGAATGCCTCCGGCGGTGTACCGGGATGGTGCAATGAATCAAGAATGACATGTATGGAAAATAATGCATGGTGGCTTTGCCACAAATACGATGTCAACTACAAGATCATGCAATGGCAATATGACAAAAGTAATGCATGTCACGATGATGATGGTGGAAGTTGCATGGCAATATATCTCGGAATGGCTATGGAAATGCCATGATAGGTAGGTATGGTGTCTGTTTTGAGGAAGATATAAGGAGGTTTATGTGTGATAGAGCGTATCGTATCACGGGGTTTGGATGCACCGGCGAATTTTGCACCAACTCTCAAGGTGAGAAAGGGCAATGCACGGTACCGAAGAGGCTAGCAAAGGCAGGAAGGTGAGAGTGCGTATAATCCATCGACTCAACATTAGTCAAAAGAACTCATATACTTATTGCAAAAATTTAGAAGTCATCAAAAATTCAAGTACTACGCGCATGCTCCTAGGGGGATAGATTGGTAGGAAAAGACCATCGCTCGTCCCCGACCGCCACTCATAAGGATGCACAAGCCAGGTACACTTCATGTTTCAAATTTGTTACATAACTTTAACCATACGTGCATGCTACGGGACTTGCAAACTTCAACACAAGTATTTCTCAAATTCATAATTACCCAACTAGCACGACTTTGATATTATTACCTCCACATCTCAAAACAATTATCAAGCATCAAACTTATCTTAGTATTCAACGCACTCAAAAGAAAGTTTCACATATCTTGAATACCAAGTATATTAACATTAAGCAAATTACCATGCTATTAAAGACTCTCAAAATAATCTAAGTGAAGCATGAGAGATCAAGTTTCTTTATAACAAATCCACCACCGTGCTCTAAAAGATCTAAGTGAAGCACTAGAGCAAAAGTTATCACGCTCAAAAGATATAAGTGAAGCACTATGAGCAAAACTATCAAGCTCAAAAGATATAAGTGAAGTACATAGAGTATTCTATCAAATTTCAATTCATGTATGGCTCTCTCAAAAGGTGTGTACATCAAATATGATTGTGGTAGACTAACAAGCAAAGACACAAATAATACAAGACGCTCCAAGCAAAACACATATCATGTTGGTGAATAAAAATATAGCTCCAAGTAAATTACCGATGGAAGTGGATTTAAAGAGGGATGCCTTCCGGGGCATCCCCAAGCTTTGACTTTTTGGTGTCCTTGGATTATCTTGGGGGTACCATGGGCATCCCCAAGCTTAGGCTCTTGCCACTCCTTGTTCCATAATCCATCAAAAGAATTCACTCAAAACTTGAAAACTTCACAACACAAAACTCAACAGAAATCTTGTGAGCTCCGTTAGAGAAAGAAAACAAAAGACTACTTCAAGGTACTGTAATGAACTCATTCTTTATTTATATTGGTGTTAAACCTACTGTATTCCAACTTCTCTATGGTTTATAAACTAATTTACTAGCCATAGATTCATCAAAATAAGCAAACAACACACGAAAAACAGAATCTGTCAAAAACAGAACAGTCTGTAGTAATCTGTAACTAACGCAAACTTCTTGAACTCTAAAAAATTCTACCATAATATGAAGTCCTGGAGAATTTGTTTATTGATCAGCATAAAAAAGAATCAACGCAAAAGCACTCTCCAGTAAAAAATGGCAGCTAATTTTGTGAGCGCTAAAGTTTCTGTTTTTCAGCAGAATCAAATCAACTATCATCGTAGGTTATCCTATAGGTCCTACTTGGCACAAACACTAATTAAAACATAAAACCACATCCAAACAAAAGGTAGATGGATTATTTATTCCTAAACATAATCAAAAACAAAAAACACAAAATAAAATTGGGTTGCCTCCCAACAAGCGCTATCGTTTAACGCCCCTAGCTAGGCATAAAAGCAAGGATAGATCTAGGTATTGCCATCTTTGGTAGGCAATCCATAAGTGGCTCTCATGATAGATTCATATGATAATTTTATTTTCTTTCTAGGGAAGTGTTCCATACCCTTCTTTAAGGGAAATTGGAATCTAATATTCCCTTCCTTCATATCAATAATTGCACCAATCGTTCTAAGGAAAGGTCTACCAAGAATAATAGGACATGAAGGATTGCAATCTATATCAAGAACGATAAAATCTACGGGCACATAATTCCTATTTGAAACAATAAGAACATCATTAATTCTTCCCATAGGTTTTTTAATAGTGGAATCCGCAAGATGCAAGTTTAGAGAGCAATCATCAAAATCACGGAAATCTAGCAAATCACATAAAGTTTTGGGAATAGTAGAGACACTAGCACACAAATCACATAAAGCATGAAACTCAAAGTCTTTAATTTTAATTTTAATAGTAGGTTCCCACTCATCATAGAGTTTTCTAGGGATAGAAACTTTCAACTCAAGTTTTTCTTCATAAGATTGCATCAAGGCATCAACAATGTGTTCGGTAAAGGCCTTATTTTGACTATAAGCATGAGGAGATTCTAGCACGGATTGCAACAAGGAAATACAACCAATCAAAGAGCAATTTTCATAATTAAATTCCTTGAGATCCAAAATAGAAGGTTTAGCAACATCACGGTTTCTATTTATTTCAAGCCCACTTTCATCAATTTCATCATCAAGATCTAGAAACTCCGAATTCTTAGAACACCTTCTAGGTAAAGGAAGATAATCTTCAGATTCATTAAGATTCATATTGCAAAACAAAGATTTAATGGGGGACACATCAATAACTTTTAGATCTTCATCTTGATTTTCATAGGAATTCGGTTTAGCGGCCATCTTATTGACTAAGGTAGCTTGCATATCCAAAATTTCAGCAGTCATCTTTTCAAGACGAGCAATTTGGACCCTTATACCATCAAATTCTTTAGACATATCATCGAGTTCTTTATTCATAAAGATCATAAAACTTTTTTGTTCCTTAAGTTCATTTCTAAAGAAATTATTGTGCTCAAATTGCAAAACCATAATTTTCTAACATCGCTTTCGATCTCCTCAAGCCTTTTAAGGTGAAGGTCACCAAATCTAGGTAGAGCCATCGCAACAACTAGGCAAACTAACACACGAGCAAGCAAAAGGATGAGGAAAAGGCAACGGAAAAGAGAGGAGGAGATTGGGAAAGAGAGGGCGAATAAAACGGCAAGGGTGAAGTGGGGGAGGGGAAAACGAGAGGCAAATGGCAAATAATGTAATGCGAGAGATAGGGATTGTTATGGGTACTTGGTATGTTGACTTTTGCGTAATCCTCCCCGGCAACGGCGCCAGAAAAGAGCCCGATGTCTACTACACAACCTTCTTCTTGTAGACGTTGTTGGGCCTGCAAGTGCACAGGTTTGTAGGACAGTAGCAAATTTCCCTCAAGTGGATGACCTAAGGTTTATCAATTCGTAGGAGGCATAGGATGAAGATGGTGTCTCTCAAACAACCCTGCAACCAAATAACAAAAAGTCTCTTGTGTCCCCAACACACCCAATACAATGGTAAATTGTATAGGTGCACTAGTTCGGTGAAGAGATGGTGATACAAGTGCAAAATAGATAGTAGATATAGGTTTTAGTAATCTTAAATAATAAAAACAGCAAGGTAGCAAGCGATAAAAGTGAGCGTAAACTGTATTGCAATGGTAGGAAACAAGGCCTAGGGTTCATACTTTCACTAGTGTAAGTTCTCTCCACGATAATAACATAGATAGAACATATGACAAGCCCTCAACATGCAACAAAGAGTCACTCCAAAGACACTAATAGCGGAGAACAAACGTAGAGATTATGGCTGGGTACGAAACCACCACAAAGCTATTCTTTTTGTCCTATCTATTCAAGAGTTCGTAGTAAAATAACATAAAGCTATTCTTTCCGCTCGATCCATCATAGAGTTCATACTAGAATAACACCTTAAGATACAAATCAACCAAAACCCTAATGTCACCTAGATACTCCATTGTCACCTCAAGTATCCGTGGGCATGATTATACGATATGCATCGCACAATCTCAGATTCATCCAACCAACATAAAAGTACTTCAAAGAGTGCCCCAAAGCTACTACCGGAGAGTCAAGAACGTGTGCCAACCCCTATGCATATGTTCCCAAGTGTCACGAAACCCGCAAGTTGATCACCAAAACATACATCAAGTGGATCAATAGAATAACCCATTGTCACCACGGTTATCCCACGCAAGACATACATCAAGAGTTCATAAAAGACTCAATCCGATAAGATAACTTCAAAGGGGAAACTCAATTCATCACAAGAGAGTAGAGGGGGAGAAACATCATAAGACCCAACTATAATAGCAAAGCTCGGGATACATCAAGATCGTGCCATAGAGGAACACGAGAGAGAACACGAGAGAGAGAGATCAAACACATAGCTACTGGTACATACCCTCAGCCCGAGGGTGAACTACTCCCTCCTCGTCATGGATACCACTGGGATGATGAAGATGGACTCCGGTGATGGGATCCCCCTCCGGCAGGGTGCCGGAACAGGGTCCCGATTGGTTTTTGGTGGCTACAGAGGCTTGCGGCGGCGGAACTCCCGATCTATCTTCTGTTCTGGAAGTTTTAGGGTACGTAGGTATATATGGGTGCAGGGAGAACGTCGGTGGAGCTACGGGGGCCCCACGAGGCAGGGGGCGCGCCCAGGGGTGGAGGGCGGGCCCCCACCCTCGTGAGCACCTCTCGTATCTTCAGACGTGGGGTCTGATACGTCTCCAACGTATCTATAATTTATGAAGCATTCATGCTATATTACTATGTGTTTTGAATGATTATGGGATTTATTATCCACTTTTATATTATTTTTGGGACTAACCTATTAACCGGAGGCCCAGCCCAGATTTGCTGTTTTATGCCTATTTCAGTGTTTCGAGGAAAAGGAATATCAGACGGAGTCAAAACGGAACGAAATCAACTGGAGAAGTTATTTTTGGAAGGAAACCCACCTGATGGACTTGGACCCCACGTCAGAAGATACGGGAGGTGCTCACGAGGGTGGGGCGCGCCCCCCCGGGCGCGCCCCCTGCCTCGTGGGGCCCCGTAGCTCCACCGACGTTCTCCCTGCACCCATATATACCTACGTACCCTAAAACTTCCAAAACAGAAGATAGATCGGGAGTTCCGCTGCCGCAAGCCTCTGTAGCCACCAAAAACCAATCGGGACCCTGTTCCGGCACCCTGCCGGAGGGGGATCCCATCACCGGAGGCCATCTTCATCATCCCGGCGCTATCCATGACGAGGAGGGAGTAGTTCACCCTCGGGGCTGAGGGTATGTACCAGTAGCTATGTGTTTGATCTCTCTCTCGTGTTCTCTCTCGTGTTCCATCTATGGCACGATCTTGATGTATCCCGAGCTTTGCTATTGTAGTTGGATCTTATGATGTTTCTCCCCCTCTACTCTCTTGTGATGAATTGAGTTTCCCCTTTTGAAGTTATCTTATTGGATTGAGTCTTTTATGAACACTTGATGTATGTCTTGCGTGGGAGAACCGTGGTGACAATGGGTTATTCTATTGATCCACTTGATGTATGTTTTGGTGATCAACTTGCGGGTTTCGTGACACTTGGGAACCTATGCATAGGGGTTGGCACGTTCTTGACTCTCCGTAGAAACTTTGGGGCACTCTTTGAAGTACTTTTATGTTGGTTGGATGAATCTGAGATTGTGTGATGCATATCGTATAACCATGCCCACGGATACTTGAGGTGACAATGGAGTATCTAGGTGACATTAGGGTTTTGGTTGATTAGTACGAACTCTTTCATAGATCGATCCGAACGAATAGCTTTGTGGTGGTTTCGTACCCGACCATAATCTCTACGTTTGTTCTCCGCTATTAGTGGCTTTGGAGTGACTCTTTGTTGCATGTTGAGGGCTTGTCATATGTCCTATCTATGTTATTATTGTTGAGAGAACTTACACTAGTGAAAGTATGAACCCTAGGCCTTGTTTCCTACCATTGCAATACCGTTTACGCTCACTTTTACCACTTGTTACCTTGCTGTTTTTGTTATTTCAGATTACAAAAACCCATATCTACTATCGATTTTGCACTTGTATCACCATCTCTTCGCCGAACTAGTGCACCTATACAATTTACCATTGTATTGGGTGTTTTGGGGACACAAGAGACTCTTTGTTATTTTGTTGCAGGGTTGCTTGAGAGAGACCATCTTCATCCGACGCCTCTCGCGGATTGATAAACCTTAGGTCATCCACTTGAGGGAAATTTGCTACTGTCCTACAAACCTGTGCACTTGCAGGCCCAAGAACGTCTACAAGAAGAAGGTTGTGTAGTAGACATCAAGCTCTTTTCTGGCGCCGTTGCCGGGGAGGCTAGGTAAGTGAAGGTACATCTTTCGATCTTGCAATTGAATCTTTTTGTTTCTTGTTTTAGCACTAGTCTAGTTTATAAAAGAAAATTACAAAAAAATGGAGTTGAGTTTGTCTCATACACTTCACCTTTTTAATATCTTTCGTTAGTATGATGGAAAGGATAATTGTGCTCAAGTGCTTGAAGAAGAAATCTATAGAATGTTTGGTACTAAATCTTTGAATGATGAGCATGATTGCAATGTTGTTAGTACAAATTCTTTGAATATCCATGATGCTAATGATGATTGCACTAGTTATGATGAAAATGTCTCCTATAAACATGTCAATTTTTGTGGAGTGCATTGGGTTTGTAAGTACACACCAAATAGGGAAGATAGATATTGCAAGAGGGATAAGTACTTAGAAACCAAATTGTTGCAAGAAGAGCTAGATGAATGTGCTGAAAGATTCAATATTTTTCGCGCTCCTTGTGAACTTTGCAATGAACATGGTAATTTAAGGCTCCAATGCTATTTGTTTCACGATCGTGTCATGTCCAAATATTGTGATAATTTGATTACCCTTGAGCATCATAAAGAGCTTAGCCTTCTTTTGGTTATGAAGAAATGAAACGTATAACCGAGGGTATTCCAAAATTTAACCTTGATAGAATTCTTCATTTTGATCTAGAGAAGATTTATATGTATTGTGCGGTGAATTGTATTGAAAATCCTTATATTGCCAATTACATAAAGAAAAGAAAACAAATAGAAGATGATGAGAATACTAATGAAAGGGAAGAGACTACCCAATATCCTCCTATTATTTCTTATGATGAATCAAGTAACGAGGAGGAGCTTTCTATTCAACCAATCTCATCAATAAGGATCTCAAAGAGGAAGGTTGAACCTACACATAATGTGAAGAAGAAAAAGAAAAGAAGGAGAAACAAAGGTAGAAAGGTATCCCTCCCAAATGATGTTGCTCCTATTACTCATTGTGATGATGATAATTGCTATACTATTGGTGCTATCAATATTTTTAATGATGAGAGTGATTATGCTTATGATATGAACAGGCCCAAGCTTGGGGAAGCTATGTTTGATGAGGATGAAATATTTGAGAATATATTTGCTGGAATTAATGTTTGTCCCAAGCTTGGGGATGCTACATTTAGTGGAGATAATATTTGTAGCCTCTCAAGTTTTGATATGCAAAGTTGTTATGATGATAGCGTGCCTCCTACCTATGATGATTATATTGATGAAAGTGGGTTCGGAAGAGTGTCAACTTTAGGAAGTAGTGATCCCACTATTTTGGAGGATGTTGAATTTTATTGTGATGAATATGAAAGTGGATTTGGAAGAGTGTCAACTTTATTTAGCGATTCCACTATCTTGGAAGAGGTTTCAATCGATTATGATGAGAACAAAGTTGCTACTTATGATGATTATTGTGATAAAACTTATGTTATAAAGAGTAGTGATGATTATATTTATAAAACTTGTCACGATTATGAGTACCCTTTCTCTGAACATTACTCTTTTAATGTGGAAGCAATTTTTAGTGTTCAAGTCTCTTATGATACTCCCACTATTCCGAATGAGAAGAAATTTGCTTATGTGGAGAGTAGTAAATTTTCTATGCTTGTAGATCATGAAAAGAATGCTTTAGGTGATGGTTATATTTTTGAATTCATTCATGATGCTACTGAAAATTATTATGAGAGAGGAACATATGCTTGTAGGAATTGCGATAATATCAAGTTTCCTCTCTATGTGCTTAAATTCTTAAATCTATGCTTGTGTTACCTTCCTATGCTAGTTGATTATTGTTCTCATAAGTTGTTTGCTCACAAAATCCCTATGCATAGGAAGTGGGTTAGACTTAAATGTGCTAATCATGTGCATCATGATGCTCCCGTTATGTTTCAATTCTTATCTTTTATGTGAGCATCATTGCCATCATCATGCCTAGCTAAAAGGCATTAAAGAAAAGCGCTTGTTGGGAGACAACCCAATATTTATCCTTACTGTTTTTTTGTGTCCACATGATTATGCTACTGTAGTAATCATGTTTTATAGCTTTTGTTTCAATAAAGTGCCAAGTAGAACCTTTGGGAAGACTTGGGTGACGTTTATGTGATCTTGCTGTGAAAAACAGAAACTTTAGCGCTCATGAGAATAGTTGCCATTTTTTACTGTAGAGTGATTTTAGGCTGATTGTTTTTGTAGATGATTAATAGACAAAATTCTCAGGTCCAGCAGTTTATTTCATAATTTTTGGGGTTCCAGAAGTATACGTTTTATATAGATTACTACAGACTGTTCTGTTTTTGACAGATTCTGTTTTCTATGTGTTGTTTGCTTATTTTGATGAATCTGTGAGTAGTATCGGAGGGTATGAACCATAGATAAGTTGGAGTACAGTAGATATAACACCAATATGAATTTAGAATGAGTTCATTACAGTACCTATGTGGTGGTTTTATTTTCTTATACTAACGGAGCTTACGAGTTTTGTGTTGAGTTTTGTGTGGTTGAAGTTTTCAAGTTTTGGGTAAAGATTCGATGGACTATGGAATAAGGAGTGGCAAGAGCCTAAGCTTGGGGATGCCCAAGGCACCCCAAGGTAATATTCAAGGACAACCAAGCAACTAAGCTTGGGGATGCCCCGGAAGGCATCCCCTCTTTCGTCTTCGTTCATCGGTAACTTTACTTGGAGCTATATTTTTATTTGCCACATGATATGTGTTTTGCTTGGAGCGTCATTTTATTTTGTTAGTGTTTGCTTGCTGTTAGTTAGAATAATGTTTTGCATCTTTAGTTTCAATAAAAAAGTCAAGGATAGCCTTTGCCATGCTTATTTTGCTAGTTTGCATGTTGCTGTTTGAAAACAGAAAATTTACCGCTGTTGCAAAAATTCCCTAGAAAAGTCAGAGCATGGTCTAACATTGAATCTTTCTGCATATTGAGATATGATAAAATTTTTACAGTGGGAATTTTAGTTCATAATTTTTGGAGTCAGGGAAGTATTGATACTCTTGCATTCTTTACAGACTGTACTGTTTTGGCAGATTGCTGTTATGGTTGCATTGTTTGCGTATGTTTGCTTGTTTAATGATTCTATTTGAGGACAGGAGTATTAAATATGCAGAGGCATTTAGTATGCAATGTTGAATAATAATTTAAGTGATTTTCTACAGTATAATATGATAAGGTTTTGCATTGGTTTATACTAACCTATCTCACGAGTTCTTGTTGAGTTTGTTGTGAATGAAGCTTTTGATAAAAAGAGAAACCATGATATGAGAGGAATTAAGGAGATACAAAAGCTCAAGCTTGGGGATGCCCAAGGCACCCCAAGATAATATTTCAAGAAGTCTCAAGCATCGAAGCTTGGGGATGCCCCGATAGGCATCCCACCTCTTTTCTTCAACAACTATCGGTTAGTATCGGTTGAGCCTAAGTTTTTGCTTCTTCACATGAGTTGTGCTATCCTTGCAATGTAGTTTTTTTAGCTTTGCTTGCTGTTTGAATAAAGTATCAAGATCTGAAATTATTAAATGAGAGAGAGTCTTCGCATAGTTGCATAATTATTTAGCTACTCATTGATCTTCACTTATATCTTGATGGAGTAGTTTGTCATTTACTCATGTGCTTCACTTATATCCTATAAGTAAATGGTTGAATGTCATAAATCTGAAATTATATATGTTTCATTTGCTTATCCCATGGGGAGTAATGACTTCACATCTAAGAAGTACAGGTTGTAAATTTATCGACAATTAGCAAGCATTGTATTAGTCATTTGAACAATTCATGAAAGAATATTGAAGGAAGAGAGATTTCACATATAAATATATTATCATAGACATCTTTCATAATTGGGAGCACTCATTAAGTATGACATGCAAAAGAGTTGATGTTGGACAAGGAAGACAACGTAATGGGTTATGTTTTCTCGCATCTCAGTTAAAGTATATTGTCATGGATCATTCAAACTTGTTGAGCTTGCCTTTCCCCCTCATGCTATCCAAAATTCCTAGCACCAAGTAGAGATACTACTTGTGCTTCCAAATATCCTTAAACCCAGTTTTGCCATGAGTGTCCACCATACCTACCTATATGCGGTATTTACCTACCGTTCCAAGTAAATTTGCATGTGCCAAACTCTAAACCTTCAAATTATAATCTGTTTTGTATGCCCGAATTGCTCATGTAGCAACTAGGGGCTGTTAGTGTCTTCCATGCTAGGTGGGTTATTCTCAAGAGGAGTGGACTCTGCTCCTCATTCACGAGAAAGTGGCGGTAACCGGGATGCCCAGTCCCATGATCCAAAAAGATCAAAGCAAATCAAAATAATTAAACAAAAATCCTCCAGGATTGTTGTTAGTTGGAGGCACTCATTGTTTCGAGCAAGCCATGGATTGATGCTTGTTGGTGGTTGGGGGAGTATAAATTTTTACCATTCTATTTGGGAACCTCCTATAATGTATGTAGTATGGAAGATATTGGGAACTCTTGGTTGTTATGTTGACAATGAGATCATACCTCTCAAAATTATTTATCTCTATTTTAAAAATTGAGCTCTGGCACCTCTGCAAATCCCTACTTCCCTCTGCGAAGGGCCTATCTTTTACTTTATGCAAGAGTCAAGGTGATCTTCACCTTTCCCTTTTTCATTTTATCCTTTGGCAAGCACTTCATGGTGGGGTGATCCTGATATATATATCCAATTGGATGTACGTTAGCATGAACTATTATTGTTGACATCACCCAAAGGTGAATAAGTTTGGAGGCAACATTATAAGCCCCAATCTTTCTCTGTGTCTGGTTAAAACTTCATAACCACAAGTATTGCGTGACTGTTAGCAATTGTAGAAGACTATATGATAGTTGAGTATGTGGAGTTTGCTATTCCTGAAAATAAGATGAATTGCAATTGTTTTGATGACTAAGAATGAAGTTTGCTAGTTTTCAAAAATGTTTATGGTCTATGCCTTGATATGTGAATTGCTTGTCACTTTATCGTGAGAAGTTTTATGAGATGAACTACTGTTATGACATATAATCATGCTAGAAAAGGTGATTGAAATTATCGTTGATCAAACTTGTGCACCTCTAGCATTCACACTTCATAAATTCTTTCTTTTATCATTTACCTACTCGAGGACGAGTAGGAATTAAGCTTGGGGATGCTGATACGTCTCCAACGTATCTATAATTTATGAAGCATTCATCCTATATTACTATGTGTTTTGAATGATTATGGGCTTTATTATCCACTTTTATATTATTTTTGGGACTAACCTATTAACCGGAGGCCCAGCCCAGATTTGTTGTTTTATGCCTATTTCAGTGTTTCGAGGAAAAGGAATATCAGACGGAGTCAAAATGGAACGAAATCAACTGGAGAAGTTATTTTTGGAAGGAAACCCACCTGATGGACTTGGACCCCACGTCAGAAGATACGGGAGGTGCTCACGAGGGTGGGGGCGCCCTCCCCCCTGGGCGCGCCCCCTGCCTCGTGGGGCCCCGTAGCTCCACCGACGTTCTCCCTGCACCCATATATACCTACGTACCCTAAAACTTCCAGAACAGAAGATAGATCGGGAGTTCCGCTGCCGCAAGCCTCTGTAGCCACCAAAAACCAATCGGGACCCTGTTCCGGCACCCTGCCGGAGGGGGATCCCATCACCGGAGGCCATCTTCATCATCCCGGCGCTATCCATGACGAGGAGGGAGTAGTTCACCCTCGGGGCTGAGGGTATGTACCAGTAGCTATGTGTTTGATCTCTCTCTCTCTCTCTCTCGTGTTCTCTCTCGTGTTCCATCTATGGCACGATCTTGATGTATCCCGAGCTTTGCTATTGTAGTTGGATCTTATGATGTTTCTCCCCCTCTACTCTCTTGTGATGAATTGAGTTTCCCCTTTTGAAGTTATCTTATTGGATTGAGTCTTTTATGAACACTTGATGTATGTCTTGCGTGGGATAACCATGGTGACAGTGGGTTATTCTATTGATCCACTTGATGTATGTTTTGGTGATCAACTTGCGGGTTTCGTGACACTTGGGAACCTATGCATAGGGGTTGGCACACGTTCTTGACTCTCCGGTAGAAACTTTGGGGCACTCTTTGAAGTACTTTTATGTTGGTTGGATGAATCTGAGATTGTGTGATGCATATCGTATAATCATGCCCACAGATACTTGAGGTGACAATGGAGTATCTAGGTGACATTAGGGTTTTGGTTGATTTGTATCTTAAGGTGTTATTCTAGTACGAACTCTTCTATAGATCGATCCGAAAGAATAGCTTTGTGGTGGTTTCGTACCCGACCATAATCTCTACGTTTGTTCTCCGCTATTAGTGGCTTTGGAGTGACTCTTTGTTGCATGTTGAGGGCTTGTCATATGTTCTATCTATGTTATTATTGTTGAGAGAACTTACACTAGTGAAAGTATGAACCCTAGGCCTTGTTTCCTACCATTGCAATACCGTTTACGCTCACTTTTACCACTTGTTACCTTGATGTTTTTATTATTTCAGATTACAAAAACCCATATCTATTATCTATTTTGCACTTGTATCACCATCTCTGCGCCGAACTAGTGCACCTATACAATTTACCATTGTATTGGGTGTGTTGGGGACACAAGAGACTCTTTCTTATTTGGTTGCAGGGTTGCTTGAGAGAGACCATCTTCATCCTACGCCTCTCGCGGATTGATAAACCTTAGGTCATCCACTTGAGGGAAATTTGCTACTGTCCTACAAACCTGTGCACTTGCAGGCCCAACAACGTCTACAAGAAGAATGTTGTGTAGTAGACATCAGGGTCCAAGTCCATCAGGTGGGTTTCCTTCCAAAAATAACTTCTCAAGTTGATTTCGTTCCGTTTTGACTCTGCCTGATATTCCTTTTCCTCGAAACACTGAAATAGGCATAAAACAACAAATCTGGGCTGGGCCTCCGGTTAATAGGTTAGTCCCAAAAATAATATAGAAGTGGAAAATAAAGCCCAATATAGTCCAAAACAGTAGATAAAGTAGCATGGAGCAATAAAAAATTATAGATGCGTTGGAGACGTATCAGTCCTCCTCCTCGTCCGGCCACTCGTCCGGCTCTCCCTGCCTCCGCCCCGTCAAGCCGGAACCCCAGGACACGCCTGTCAGCGGGCGCAACCGCAGCTCCGGCGTCTGCATCGGTGACTCCACCCCCCTCTGGCCGCTTCGTCCTCGTCAAGCCCAAACCGGAGCCCGTCCTCCCCGCGGAGTACGAGGAGATTGCCCGACGCGGCTTCTCCGACGAGGACGCCCTACAGTGGGCGCAGGACGACTACCTCCGTGACGAGATGGTCCGGCAGCACCGGGCCCTGGAGGAGATAGAAGCCCGCAAACGTGGGCACGAGGACGAGCACGGCGTCGTGATCCTCGACAGCGATGACGACGAGGACGCCCCCGGACCGTCCAACCCGCCGCGCCAACCGGAGGAGGGATGCAGCAGGGACGGCGGCGGCGGAGGCGGCGACGATGATGATGAAGACGACGGCGGCGGCGACTACACGCGGTTCTACAGCCTCCTCGGCATGTAGAACTGCAATGGCGGGCGGCGGGCGGCGAGGAGCGTAGAGGGAGACGGCGAGGAGCAGCCTAGTATTTTTTTCCTTTTTTGTAAAATATGTTTAAATTTGAACGAACTCGCCGAAGTTTGCGTTGAATTTGTGACGTGTTTGTGCCGTGTTTAAAATTTTCAAAAATACATGGGTGTCGCGACTGGGGGGCATCACGCCCCCAGCGCGCGGTTTAGCGCCGATGCGCCCCCAGGGGGCTATTTTTAACGCCTCCTGGGGGGCCAACGGCTGGAGATGCTATTAATTACCGGAGGTAGAAGTTTTAGGTCATCCGTGGACATCTCCGTTTCTGCTATGGTTTCGTTAATGAAATCAGGATGGGAACCCTCTTTTGCTATGGTTCCGTCGGTCCATACTCCTCGTCCAACAAAGCATCGGGATCCATCATTTTCCCTAACAAGATCACAAAATATCCGGCTAGACAATGTGTCGAACACATCAAGCACAAGGCGAAGCCAAAGAGTTGCCGAACAGCGGTGGAGCGGGTGTGGCGGCGAAGCGCGATACAGACAACATGGAGGAGGAAGAAGAGAGGAGATAAGTAGCAAATGGATCATTCTGGTATTGGGGTGGATTTGGTGCAATTTGGGGTGGGGTCGGGCTACTGGGTCCCACGTGGCGGGCGTGATCGTGGGCCACATATCCGACCCATATTTGGGCTAGATATGAGGGTGCTGGTCAGTCCGGGCGTTTGAGGGCATTTTGAGGGGGCGTCTGGGTCAAAAAATAGTGACTGAATAGTGACCAGGCGGCCGGCCCGGATGTAGTAGGCACCCGGCTATAGATGCTCTAATTGACATGACCTTGTGTTGTGTCTCCCGGGCCTACAACAGACACGGATCAACTGTCATGTCCGGCATGTAGATTTCCAAATACAGCAGTACTGTTTGCTTTGCGCAGCTCGCGGCCGAATTTCTGCCTTCCATCATACATCCAGATAAACTCATGCGCATGGATCGACATCCAGATGACAAGTGCAGGGGTAAAATACAGTGAGATCATGACCAGCGGGAGTTAGCAGTGTTGGATGCACTGTCAAGTGAAATTGTTTAAGCTGACCTGTCACGAGCAAAGACGACGCGGCTCCTGTCACGAGTGGGCGGAAAAGTGGCCATCGCCCGAGAAAGTGGTTTGGGAGCAAAGTAGTTCTTGCGCAATAGCTTTGCTCCGGACACCATATCCCGGTTGATCACACTTCTCCCTTTGATTGAGCCCTTGAAGTTGATAATATGCTCTACTTGCCGGTCCATTTCCTCTTGCATGCTCATGAGCATAATCATGTCCACTTCTTCGTATGAATCCGACGAATCAAAGAACTCATCTTGAATCATTTGATCAAGCTCCTTCGGTCCATATCCTCGTCCGACGAAGCATCGGAATCCATCGTTTTCGCTAATAACGTCACAAAAAATCCGGTCGGACAATGTGTCGAACACATCAAGCGCAAGCCGTATCCAGAGAGTTGTCGGACGTACTGATAACCCACAAGTATAGGGGATCACAACAGTTTTCGAGGGAATAGTATTCAACCCAAATTTATTGATTCGACACAAGGGGAGCCAAAGAATATTCTCAAGTATTAGTAGTTGAGTTGTCAATTCAACCACACCTGGATAACTTAGTATCTGCAGCAAAGTATTTAGTAGCAAAGTAGTATGGAAGTAACGGTAACAGTAGCAAAAGTAACAGTAGCAGTTTTGTAGTAATTGTAACAGTGGCAACGGCAAAGTAACTAAGCAAAGAACAATATGTGAAAAGCTCGTAGGCATTGGATCAGTGATGGATAATTATGTCGGATGCGATTCCTCATGTAATAGTTATAACATAGGGTGACACAGAACTAGCTCCAGTTCATCAATGTAATGTAGGCATGTATTCCGAATATAGTCATATGTGCTTATGGAAAAGAACTTGCATGACATCTTTTGTCCTACCCTCCCGTGGCAGCGGGGTCCTATTGGAAACTAAGGGATATTAAGGCCTCCTTTTAATAGAGTACCGGACCAAAGCATTACCACTTAGTGAACACATGAACTCCTCAAACTATGGTCATCACCAGTAAGTATCCCGATTATTGTCACTTCGGGGTTAACAGATCATAACACATAATAGGTGAATATAGACTTGCAAGATAGTATCAAGAACTCACATATATTCATGAAAACATAATAGGTTCAGATATGAAATCATGGCACTCGGGCCCTAGTGACAAGCATTAAGCATAGCAGAGTAGCATAAGTATTTCCCTTAGTTTTTGAGAACCAAGGCATCAATCCAGTAGGAGGTTCCACGCAAGTCGCCTTGTACCTGCACAAACAAATAAGAACCTTGCAACCAATGCGATAAAGGGGTTGTCAATCCCTTCGCGGCCACTTGCAAAAGTGAGATCTGATACAGATAATAAGATAAATACTTTTGGTATTTTTGTTGTATAGATTGAAAAGTAAAGATTGCAAAATAGTAAACGAGATGCAATGTAAATAAAAGAGATATAATACGATGGAAAAGAGACCCGGGGCCATAGGTTTCACTAGTGGCTTCTCTCAAGATAGCATATCTTACGATGGGTGAACAAATTACTGTCGACCAATTGATAGAAAAGCGCATAGTTATGAGAATATCTAGGCATGATCATGTATATAGGCATCATGTCCGTGACAAGTAGATTGAAATGATTCTGCATCTACTACTATTACTCCACACATCGACCACTATCCAGTATGCATATAGATTATTAAGTTCATAAGAACAGAGTAACACATTAAGCAAGATGACATGATGTACATGGATAGACTCAAGCAATATGATATAAACCCGATCTTTTTATCCTCGATGGCAACAATACACTACATGCCTTGCTACCCCTGCTTTCACTGGGAAATGACACCACAAGATTGAACCCAAAGCTAAGCACTTCTACCATTGCAAGAAAGATCAATCTAGTAGGCCAAACCAAACTGATAATTCGAAGAGACTTGCAAAGATATCAAATCATACATATAAGAATTCAGAGAAGAATCAAATATTGTTCATAGATAATCTTGATCATAAACCCACAATTCATCAGATCTCGACAAACACACCGCAGGAAGTATTACATCGAATAGATCTCTAGGAAGATCGAGGAGAACTTTGTATTGAGAATCAAAGAGAGAGGATAAGCCATCTAGCTAATAACTATGGACCCGAAGGTTTGTGGTAAACTACTCACACATCATTGGAGAGGCTATGGTGTTGATGTAGAAGCCCTCCGTGATCGATTCCCCCCCCCCCCCCCCGGGCAGACCGCCGGAAAAGGCCCCAAGATGGGATCTCACGGGTACAGAAGGTTGCGGCGGTGGAAATAGGGTTTCGTGGTGCTCCTGGATGTTTTCGGGGTATATAAATATATATATAGGCGAAAGAAGTAGGTCGGTGGAGCCACGAGGGGCCCACGAGGGTGGGGGCGCGCCTACCCCCTTGGGCCCGCCCTCCTTCCTCATGGCCGCCTTGTTGCTTCCTTGACGTCCACTTCAGGTCACTTGGATTGCGTTTGTTCCAAAAATGATTCTCCCGAAGGTTTCATTCCGTTTGGACTCCATTTGATATTCTTTTTCTGCGAAACACTGAAATAGGCAAAAAAACAACAATTTGCACTGGGCCTCCGGTTAATAGGTTAGTCCAAAAATAATATAAAAGTGCATAATAAAGCCCATTAAACATCCAAAACAGATAATATAATAGCATGGAACAATAAAAAATTATACATACGTTGGAGACGTATCAATCACCCCCAAGCTTAATTCCTGCTCGTCCTCAAGTAGGTAAATGATAAAAACAGAATTTTTGACGTGGAATGCTACCTAACATAACTTTCAATGTAATTCTCTTTATTGTGGCATGAATGTTTAGATCCAAAAGATTCAAGATAAAAGTTTAATATTGACACAAAAATACAATACTTCAAGCATGCTAACCAAGCAGTTTATGTCTTATCAAAATAACATAGCCAAAGAAAGCTTATCCCTACAAAATCATATAGTTTGGCCATGCTTCATTTTCGTCACACAAAATGCTCCCATCATGCACAACCCTGGTTTTAGCCAAGCAATTGGTTCATACTTTTTAACGCGCTTCAGCCTTTTCAACCCTCACGCAATACATGAGCGTAAGCCATGGACATAGCACTATGGGTGGAGTAGAGTATGATGATAGGGATTATGTGAGAAAACAAAAAAGGAGAAAGTCTCACATTGGCGCGGCTAATCAACGGCCTATGGAGATGCCCATAAATTGATGTCAGTATGAGGAGTAGGGATTGCCATGCAACGGATGCACTAGAGCTATAAATGCATGAAAGCTCATAAAAATAAACTAAGTGGGTGTGCATACAATTTGCCTGCTCACGAAGACCTACGGCATTTTGAGGAAGCCCATCATTGAAATATACAAGCCAAGTTCTATAATGAAAAATTCCCACTAGTATATGAAAGTGGCAAAATAAGAAACTCTGTATCATGAAGATCATGGTGCTATTTTGAAGCACAAGTGTGGAAAAAGGATAGTAACATTGTCCCTTCTCTCTTTTTCTCTTATTTTTTATTAGGGCTTCTTTGCCTCTTTTTTTATTTTCTCTCTTTCGTTTTTTTTTACTAGCAAAAATGCCCGTGCGTTGCAACGGGAGGAAAATAATGAAGTCATGTGCAAGCACAATGTCCCATAATGTTAGATCAGTACGAACCACATGCTATTTATTTCATCCATCAAAACGTTTAAAAATGCAACATTCAGACCTTTATTGAAAAAATGCAATATTCAGATGCCGGTCTTGAAAAAATGCAGACATTAACATCTCTTTACTCACCCCGCGTGAAAAATCCTTCCATGAAATTCCATTTATAAATACTCTTATCCCAAGCCTTCCCTTCAAGTATATGCTATTTATTCAGTCTCTTTGTATTGCCTAGTTGTCTTGTCTATTGAATACTTTTTTGGGCTTCCGGTTTAATGGGATTTTAATGCATGATCGATGCTCCGCTTTAATCATCACCATGGAAAGTTTACCTATGCATGTCATCTGCACGTGAGCTCTCCTTTAATTATTATGCATACAAACGCGAGTGATGTGCCCAATCGATGGTGCAACTTCCATCCTTAAGAATGCATGGCAGCCCCACAATTCTCGGGATTTATCATTTCTACATGGCAGCCCAGTTAATTTCTTCCTATGATCTTTAGATTCTATTCTCATTTGTTGTTTGTTGACTCATGAGGCTGCTTGTTGATTAGAAAACTTGCAAACATATATTAATTTATGAGATTTGATGTAAGAAATTGAGGTGGGACTAATTGTGTACACCCGTGCATCCCCTATTGTTTCATCAAATACAGTACTACTCCCTCCGTTGGGAATTACTCGTCCAAGAAATGACTGTATCTAGATGTATTTTAGTTGTAGATACATCTATTTTTATCCATTTTTGTGACAAGTAATTCTGAACGGAGGGAGTATTTGTGAAGCCCTCTTGCACAATCACTTTCCTACGCTAGTACAACTGGTTGCCGTAGTTGTAGCTATATACGCCCCGTGACAAGTTCAATTCCTCATGACGCAACTATTGTCATGCCTTTTTTTAGAAGTAGCTATTTTTTACCTGAATTTACAAAGCTTACTCTCATACCTCAGGGCCCATAAGCGAAATTCTTCACAAAAAAACCACTTACCTGACTCGCGGCCCAAAACAACCAACAGTTTTGATGGCCACTTGTGCATGATTTATTTCCATAAACATCACATTTGTTGCCAACCAGACTTAGCTAGATGAACTGGTCATGCTGGCTAGATCATATCATGAGGTCTCGAGTTCGAGTCCCGTATGCAACACTTTTTTGTTGGTATGAGCGAGCGGGCCAATACCTGGCTTTGCTTCAGAGCGAAGGACGCGGCTCCCTCTTATTTTTTTGGAAAAATTGAAGGAAGAGAGATGTATTGCAGGTTGATT
This sequence comes from Aegilops speltoides, assembly GCA_021437245.1. Taxonomy (NCBI): domain Eukaryota; kingdom Viridiplantae; phylum Streptophyta; class Magnoliopsida; order Poales; family Poaceae; genus Aegilops; species Aegilops speltoides. The sequence continues at coordinate 486,261,584 of CM038144.1, forward strand.
TCTAAAAAGATAGGGTTTTATTTAAAAAACACATGACGGACTAAGAGTACCCATTTCTTTTATTATTAGGTATAGATTTCGTCCGGAGTCTCATCCCGACTTGTGGGGGAATCATAGTCTCCATCATCCTTTCCTCACATGGGACAATGCTCTAATTATGGAAATCATCACACTTCTTTTTATTTACAACTCAAGAATTACAACTCAATACTTAGGACAAAATATGACTCTATGTGAATGCCTCCGGCGGTGTACCAGGATATGCAATGAATCAAGAGCGACATGTATGAAAGAAATATAAAGGTGGCTTTGCCACAAATACGATGTCAACTACATGATCATGCAAAGCAATATGACAATGATGGAGTGTGTCATAATAAACGGAACGGTGGAAAGTTGCATGGCGATATATCTCGGAATGGCTATGGAAATGCCATAATAGGTAGGTATGGTGGCTGTTTTGAGGAAGATATAAGGAGGTTTATGTGTGATAGAGCGTATCGTATCACAGGGTTTGGATGCACCGGCGAAGTTTGCACCTAACTCTCAATGTGAGAAAGGGCAATGCACGGTACCATAGAGGCTAGCAAATTGCGGAAGGGTAAGAGTGCGTATAATCCATGGACTCACATTAGTCATAAAGAACTCATATACTTATTGCAAAATTTTATTAGCCCTCGAAGCAAAGTACTACTACGCATGCTACTAAAGGAAGGGTTGGTAGGAGTTAACTATCGCGCGAACCCGACCTCCACTCATAAGGAAGGCAATCAAAGAACACCCCATGCTTCAAATTTGTCACACAACGTTCACCATACGTGCATGCTACGGGACTTGCCAACTTTAACACACGTATTTCTCAATTTCATAATTACCCAACTAGCATGACTCTAACATTACCACCTTTATATCTCAAAACATTTATCAAGTATCAAATTTATCATAGTGTTTAATGCACTCCATATGAAAGTTTTTATTTTACCCAACTTGGATGCCCATCATATTAGGACTAATTTTATAACCAAAGCTAATTATCATGCCGTTCTAAAAGACTCTCAAAATAATATAAGTGAAGCATGAGAGATCAATAATTTCTACAAAATAAAACCACCACCGTGCTCTAAAAAGGTATAAGTGAAGCACTAGAGCAAAATTATCTAGCTCAAAAGGTATAAGTGAAGCACATAGAGTATTATAATAAATTCCGATTCATGTGTGTCTCTCCAAAAGGTGTGTACAGCAAGGATGATTGTGATAAACTAAAAAGAAAAGACTTAAATCATACAAGACACTCCAAGCAAAACACATATCATGTGGTGAATAAAAATATAGCCTCAAGTAAAGTTACCGATAGATGAAGACGAAAGAGGGGATGCCTTCCGGGGCATCCCCAAGCTTAGGCTTTTGGTTTTCCTTGAATTTTACCTTGGGGTGCCTTGCGCATCCCCAAGCTTAGGCTCTTGCCACTCCTTATTCCAAAACCCATCAAATCTTTACCCAAAACTCTTCACAACACAAAACTCAACAGAAAATCTCATGAGCTCCGTTAGTGCAACAAAACAAACCACCACTTTAAGGTACTGTAATGAACTCATTATTTATTTATATTGGTGTTAAACCTACTGTGTTCCAACTTCTCTATGGTTCATAGCCCCCGATACTAGCCATAGATTCATCAAAATAAGCAAACAACACACGAAAAACAGAATCTGTCAAAAACAGAACAGTCAGTAGAAATCTGTAACTATCGACTACTTATGGAAACGAAACAATTCTACAAAATTAGGAAGTCCTAGGTAATTTGTATATTAATCTTCTGCAAAAAGAATCAACTGAAAAGCACATTTCTGTGATTTATTAAAACTAATCTCGTGCATGAAAAAGTTTCTGTTTTTCAGCAAGATCAAATTAACTATCACCGTAGGTTATCCTAAAGGTTTTACTTGGCATAAACACTAATTAAAACACAAAACCACACCTAACCAGAGGCTAGATGAATTATTTATTACTAAACAGGAACAAAAAGTAAAGAACAAATATAAAATTGGGTTGCCTCCCAACAAGCGCTATCGTTTAACGCCCCTAGCTAGGCATAAAAACAAAAATAGATCTAGGTATTACCATCTTTGGTTGGCAATTCTTCAATTGAACACTTATAACCCTTAGGAGTTTCCTTCTTTTTATTAATGATCAAACTCCTAGGCAAGAAATCAAGAAATTCATTTGTAGCAAAAGGTTCCTTAATGATAGCGAAAAAGTTGGGGTGAACACTTATTGATTTGAGATCCGCAGTTTCTTTACCCTTATTTTTCGGAACATACATAAATTTAGCAACTTTGGTAGTAGGAGGGTTTGAGGTATTTCTCACGGCAGAAAAAACAGAACCTAAGTTGGTGATAATATCCTCAAGTTTATCAATTCTAGGGGAATCTTGATCTAATTTTCCGTCAACTATGGGTTCTTTTTCTTTAAAACTTTTCAGAGTAACTCCTACCTTAGATTCATATTGGGTAATTTGGTTGTGGATCTATTTATCCAAATTCTCAATCAACTCCACAGTGGCAACGTTATTTTCAATAATTTCAAGCCTTCGCATCACGTGTTCCAACATTAAAATAGTTCCATTAACCTAAAGAGGTGGTGAGCCTAACAAATCTATCATAGCATTATAAGAATCAAAAGTATGGCTACCCAAGAAATTCCCTCCGGTAATGGTGTCTAGAATATATCTGTTCCAAGGAGTGATGGCTACATAAAAATTGCGAAGAAGAACAGAAGTAGATTGCTTCCTAGTGGTTCTATTCTGAGCATTGCAAATTCTGTACCAAGCATCTTTTAAATTTTCTCCCTCCCTTTGTTTAAAATTAAGAATTTCATTCTCGGGAGTACTAACAATGATAGAAGGACTGGCCATGACGGTGAAACAAATGATCTAACACACGGACACACAAGAAGCAAGCTAAAAGAGACAAACGGAAAAAGGGCGAATAAAACGGCAAGGGTGAAGTGGGGGAGAGGAAAACGAGAGGCAAATGGCAAATAATGTAATGCGAGGCATGAGAGTTTGTGATGGGTACTTGGTATGTCTTGACTTGTGCGTAGATCTTTCCGGCAACGATGCCAGAAATCGGTGAGTTGTCGAGAGATCAAATCTTGACTTGACTTGGCGTAAGCCTCCCCGGCAACGACGCCAGAAATCCTTATTGCTACCTCTTGAGCATGCGTTGGTTTTCCCTTGAAGAGGAAAGGGTGATGCAGCAAAGTAGCATAAGTATTTCCCTCAGTTTTTGAGAACCAAGGTATCAATTCAGTAGGAGGTTACACGCAAGTCGCCTTGTACCTGCACAAACAAATAAGAACCTTGCAACCAATGCGATAAAGGGGTTGTCAATCCCTTCACAGCCACTTGCAAAAGTGAGATCTGATAGAAATAATAAGATAAATATTTTTGGTATTTTTGTTGTATAGATTGAAAAGTAAAGATTGCAAAATAGTAAACGAGATGCAATGTAAATAAAAGAGATATAATACAATGGAAAAGAGACCCGGGGGCCATAGGTTTCACTAGTGGCTTCTCTCAAGATAGCATATCTTACGATGGGTGAAAAAATTACTGTCGAGCAATTGATAGAAAAGCGCATAGTTATGAGAATTTCTAGGCATGATCATGTATATAGGCATCACGTCCGTGACAAGTAGATCAAAACGATTCTGCGTCTACTACTATTACTCCACACATCGACCGCTATCCAGCATGCATCTAGAGTATTAAGTTCATAAGAACAGAGTGACACATTAAGCAAGATGACATGATGTAGAGGGATAAACTCAAGCAATATGATATAATACCCATCTTTTATCTTCGATGGCAACAATACAATACACGCCTTGCTGCCCCTGCTGTCACTGGGAAAGGACACCGTGATACGTCTCCAACGTATCTATAATTTTTGATTGTTCCATGCTATTATATTACCCGTTTTGGATGTTTATGGGATTTACTTTACACATTTATGTCATTTTTGGGACTAACCTACTAACCGGAGGCCCAGCCCGTATTGCTATTTTTTTTGCCTATTTCAGTATTTCGAAGAAAAGGAATATCAAACGGAGTCCAAATGCAATGAAACCTTCGGGAGCGTGATTTTTGGAACGAACGTGATCCAGAGGACTTGGAGTGCAAGTCAAGAAGCAGTCGAGCAGCCACGAGGGTGAAGGGCGCGCCCACCCCTATAGGGTGCGCCCCCTATCTCGTGGGCCCCTCGGGCGGCCACCGACCTACTTCTTCCTCCTATATATACCCACGTACCCCGAGAACATCAGAACAAGACACGAAAACCTAATTCCACCGCCGCAACCTTCTGTATCCACGAGATCCCATCTTGGAGCCTTCGTCGGCGCTCCGCCGGAGGGGGAATCGACCACGGAGGGCTTCTACGTCAACACCATAGCCCCTCCGATGAGTTGTGAGTAGTTTACCACAAACCTTCGGGTCCATAGTTATTAGCTAGATGGCTTCTTCTCTCTTTTTGGATCTCAATACCATGTTCTCCTCAAACTTCTTGGAGATCTATTCGATATAACTCTTTTTGCGGTGTGTTTGTCGAGATCCGATGAATTGTTGGTTTATGATCAAGTTTATCTATGAGAAATATTCACTAGTGCAGAACCGGGCATTAGCACCGGTTCGTAAGGACCTATAGTGCCGGTTACATAACCGGCACTAATTTGTGGTCACTAAAGGCCCCCCCCATTAGCACCGGTTCAGCACGAACCGGTGCTAAAGGGCAACCACGTGGCACTAGCCAGCTCCGGGGGCCTGGAGCCCTTTAGTACCGGTTGGTAACACCAACCGGTACTATAAGGTTTGGTGGGTTTTTAGTTTTATGATTTCTTTTTCATTTAATTTTGTGTTTCCATTTTAATTCTTTTTCGTTTGCTGGTATTTTCGATACTACACATTGTACACGTTATGCATCATATATACATCATGCATGCTTTGTTTATCAACGCTACTGCTATGTTCATATAACATATCTCATGCATGCTTTTGCATCATTACATCATCATATATATATAATAACAAGTCCTACTAATCATGCATCATCATACAACTTCTACTCGTTATTAATAATAAGTCATACGATCATCATCCTCATATATAGTCATCAAACCCAACCCTACATAATTGTTCTTAGCACATGATCATCAGTATCAGGTAGGACCTAAACACCCTTAAGGTAAAATAGCATAAAACAATATAGACCCTGACTCTCCGTTATGAAGAATGGCGATCATCCTGTCTCCAATTCTTGCCTTTCACTGCTTATTGCTTCCAAGAAGCTCCTTACGACTGTCCATACATTTTCTCCATTCTTTGATTGTTATGTCTCCACTTCTTTTAGAAACCCAGTATGGACAGTTGAGATTCGTAGGACGACCTGGTAGTATGTTCAAAACATGAAGGCTACCACGCGTATACATCAGATGAGGCACACAATCATTCGGGATTATCTGTTGAAAAACATAGTAATAACTTCGTAGTTAGCAATGATGTACTAGTTTTAGAAGTGTGCAAAAAAAGATGCACGGATGTTGTAATAGTAAAAAATAATCTTACCAAGGTATCTCCATGGTAGTTATCGTAGTTCAACACGTGCACTAGTGGCACGTATTGACCATAATGTTGAGGAGTTTGATTGTAGATATTGTAATTCTCAAGATCTCTACAAAATCCGACCAGATGTCGTTTCTCCTGATAAGTTAATTCGCAGCCTTCGGTGTAGTACGTTCTGTCTACCATCTTCCGCACATTCTTTGAAGCATGAAAATAAGCTGTCAATGGAGATAAGTTGTCAACATTATATTTTGAAATAAACAATATAAATTACTTAATAACTATGTTTAGCTCACATGAGGGAAGAACTGGAGGTGTATCCACAAAGACCCAAATCGTAGGTGTCTCTTGCTCGATTGTAGGATCACCAAGATCCATGGTGACAACCATACCCTCATCAAGACCATACATCTTGCAAAATGCATCCCAATTTTTGCAACCAAAATGGGTTACACTCTGAGCATTGTACAGCTTTACTTGAAAATCCACATCATGTTCGGTACTTAGGATAATATTTTTGGTTTCAAAATTTTCATGGTCTTCAATACCCATCCTCTCCAAGACATAGCGTCCTGCAAAGCATGGCATAAGCTAGTCAAATTGAAAAGATGAAAAATACATGTTAAAATGGTTAAAGTCGTGCTTAATTACGAAAAAACTATTGTCGTCGTTGCGTACCGTATGAACATCGCAAGTCTCCTCGAGCTTAATGCTGAAGCGTCGAT